>CM039676.1:408594799-409085951 GCA_022496015.1 Hordeum marinum
AGCCAGTTTTGCACGTGCAGAACACTCGGGTTAAACTTGACGAGTCTAGCATGTATAGACATGGCCTCGGAACACAAGAGACCGAAAGTTCGAACATGAGTCATATAGTAGATATGATCAACATAATGTTGGGTTGACCATTGAAGCCACCTTAACTCACGTGATGATCGGACTTGAGTTGGTGAATTTGGATCATGTGACACTCAGATGACCTGAGGGATGTCAATTTGAGTGGGCGCTTTAGTAATTTGATTAACTAAACTCATTATCTTGAACAATAGTCTAAGTAACCTTTGCATATTTATGTTGTAGATCAATGGCTCGCGCAGTAGCACCCCTGAATTTTAATGCGTTCCTAGAGAAAGCTAAGTTGAAAGATGATGGAAGTAACTTTGTTGACTAGACCCTTAATCTGAGGATTATCCTCACGACTTCCCAGAAATCATATGTCCTTGATGCACCGCTTGGTAACCAACCAGAAGACATGACCTCTGAAGACGTTAAGAACGCTTGGGAGGCACGTGATGGAGACTACTCAATAGTTCAGTGTGCAATATTGTATGGCTTAGAACCGGGACTTCAAAGACGTTTTGAACGTCATGGAGCATATGAGATGTTCCAAGAGTTGAAGTTTATCTTTCAGAAGAATGCCCGGATTGAGAGGTATGAGACCTCCGATAAATTCTATGCTTGCAAGATGGAGGAGAACGGGTCTATCACTGAGCATATACTCAGAATGTCTGGGTATTCAAATCGTCTAGCGGAGTTGGGAATTACCCTTCTGCCAGAAGCAATCACTGACAGAGTTCTTCAATCACTTCCACCTAGTTACAAGATCTTTGTAATGAACTATAACATGCACGGGATGAACAAGTCAGTCGTCGAGCTGTTTGCGATGCTGAAAGTCGATGAGTCTGAAATCCAGAAAGAACATCAAGTGTTGATGGTCAATAAAACCACTAGTTTCAAGAAAAATGGCAAGGGCAAAGGCAAAAAGGGTAAAACCAAGAATGATGGCAAAGCAGTTGCTACTCCTGCAAAGAAGCCTAAGCATGGACCTAAGCCAGAAGTTGAGTGCTTTCATTGCAAAGGAACTGGTCACTGGAAGCAGAACTGCCCCAAGTACGTGGCTGACAAGAAGGCGGCCAATGATAGACACGGTATATATGATATACATGTTATTGATGTGTACCTTACTAGCTCTCGTAGTAGTGGCTGGATATTTGATACCGGTTCGGTTGCTCAGATTTGCAACTGAAAGATGGAACTACGGAATAAACGAAGGCTCGCGAAGGACGAAGTGACGATGCACGTGGGAAATGGTTCCAAGGTTGATGTGATTGGCGTCGGCACACTCTCTATTCGATTACCATCGGGATTAGTGATGAACCTGAATAATTGTTATTTAGTGCCTGCATTAAGCATGAACATTATATCTGGATCTTGTTTATTGCGAGACGGTTTCTCATTTAAATCAGAGAATAAAGGTTGTTCTATTTATATGAGTAATATCTTTTATGGTCATGCACCCAATGTTAGGGGTTTATTCATATTGAATCTTGATAGTGATGACACACATGTTCATAACATTGATGCCAAAAGATGTAGAGTTGATAATGATAGTACCACTTTCTTGTGGCACTGCAGTTTAGGTCATATTGGTGTAAAACGCATGAGGAAGCTCCATGCTGATGGAATTTTGGAGTCACTTGATTTTGAATCACTTGACACATGTGAACCATGCCTCATGGGCAAGATGACTAAAACACCATTCTCTGGAACAATGGAACGAGCAAGTGACTTATTGGAAATCATACATACTGATGTGTGCGGTCCAATGAATATTACAGCGCACGGTGAATATCGTTATTTTCTCACCTTCACTGATGACTTAAGTAGATATGGGTATATTTACTTAATGAAACACAAGTCTGAAACGTTTGAAAAGTTCAAGCAATTTCAGAGTGAAGTTGCGAATCATCGTAACAAGAAGATTAAATTCCTGCGATTTGATCGAGGAGGTGAATATCTGAGTTATGAGTTTGGCAGTCACTTAAGACAGTGTAGAATTGTTTCACATATGACACCGCCTGGAACACCATAGCGTAATGGTGTGTCCGAACGTCGTAATCGAGCCTTATTAGATATGGTGCATTCTATGATGTCTCTTGCTGATTTGCCACTATCATTTTGGGGTTATGCATTAGAGACAGCTGCATTCACTTTAAATAGGGCACCATCGAAATCCATTGAGACGACGCCATATGAACTATGGTTTGGCAAAACGCCAAAGTTGTCGTTTCTTAAAGTTTGGGGATGTGATGCTTATGTCAAAAAGCTTCAGCCTGAAAAGTTGGAACCCAAAGCAGAGAAATGCGTCTTCATAGGATACCCGAAAGAGATAGTCGGGTATACCTTCTATCTCAGATCCGAAGGCAAAGTGTTTGTCGCTAAGAACAGAACATTTCTTGAGAAAGAGTTTCTCTCAAAAGAATTGAGTGGGAGGAAGATAGAGCTTGATGAGGTTGTTGAACCTTTACTTCAACCAAAAAGTAGCGCAGCACACAAAGATGTTTCTGTGGAACATACGACGGTAGAAGAGGAAGTTAATGATGATGATCATGAGGCTTCGGATCAAGCTACTATTGAACCTCGTAGGTCAACAAGGGCGCGTACTACTCCTGAGTGGTACGACATCCCTGCCTTAGAGGTGATGTTGTTGGACAACAATGAACCTACGAGCTATGGAGGAGCAGTGATGGGCCCGGATTTCAAGAAATGGTTTGAGGCCATGAAATCCGAGATGTGATCCATGTATGAAAACAAAGTGTGGACTTTGGAAGTATTACCTAAAGGGCGAAAGGCCATTCAGAACAAATGGATCTTTGAGAAGAAGACATACGCGGACGGTAATATCACTGTCTATAAAGCTCAACTTGTGGCAAAGGGTTTTTCACAAGTTCAAGGAGTTGACTACGATGAGACTTTCTCACCCGTAGCGATGCTTAAGTCTGTCAGAATCATGTTGGCAATAGCTGCTTATTTCGACTATGAAATTTGGCAGATGGATGTCAAAACGGCGTTCCTCAACGGTTTCCTTGAGGAAGAGTTGTATATGATGCAACCCGAAGGTTTTGTCGATCCAGAGAATGCTGACAAAGTTTGCAAACTCCAGCGATCTATTTATGGACTGGTGCAAGCATCTCGTAGTTGGAATAAGCGCTTTGATGAGGTGATCAAAGCGTTTGAGTTTTTACAAGTTGATGGAGAAGCTTGTATTTACAAGAAAGTGAGTGGGAGCTCTATAGCGTTTCTAATATTATATGCGGATGACATATTGCTGATTGGAAACAATATAGAAATGTTGGAAAGCGTGAAGGAATATTTGAACAAGAGTTTTTCAATGAAGGACCTAGGAGAAGCTGCTTACATATTAGGCATTAAGATATATAGAGATAGATCGAGACGCCTAATAGCACTTTCACAGAGCACATACCTTGATAAAGTTTTGAAGAAGTTCAAAATGGATCAGTCCAAGAAGGGGTTCTTGCCTGTGTTACAAGGTGTGAAGTTGAGTAAGACTCAATGCCCAGTGACTGCAGAAGATAGAGAAAGTATGAGTGTCATCCCCTATGCTTCAGCCATAGGCTCTATCATGTATGCAATGCTGTGCACAAGACCCGATGTCAGCCTTTCCATAAGTATGGCCGAAAGGTTTCAAAGTGATCCTGGAATGGAGCACTGGTAGGCGGTCAAGAATATCCTTAAATACCTGAAAAGGACTAAGGAAATGTTTCTCGTTTATGGAGGTGATGAAGAGCTCGTCGTAAAGGGTTATGTCGATGCAAGCTTTGACACTGATCCGGACGACTCTAAGTCGCAAACCGGATACGTATTTATTCTTAACGGGGGAGCGGTAAGCTGGTGCAGTTGCAAGCAAAGCGTGGTAGCTGATTCTACGTGCAAAGCGGAGTACATCACAGCCTCGGAGGCAGCGAAGGAAAGTGTCTGGATGAAGCAGTTCATGATAGATCTTGGAGTAGTGCCTAGTGCACTGAATCCAACGAACCTGTTCTATGACAACACTGGTGCCATTGCTCTAGCCAAGGAACCAAGGTTTCACAAGAGGACCAGACACATAAAGCGATGCTTCAACTCCATCCGGTACTACATCGAGGAGAAGGACATAAATATTTTCAAAGTGCACACGGATCTGAATGTTGTAGACCCGTTGACTAAACCTCTTCCAAGGGCTAAACATGATCAACACTAGAACTACATGGGTGTTCGATTCATTACAATGTAAATCACGTAGTGATGTGAACTAGATTATTGACTCTAGTGCAAGTGGGAGACTATTGGAAATATGCCCTAGAGGCAATAAATAAAGTGTTTATTATTATATTTCCTAGTTCATGATAATCGTTTATTATCCATGCTATAATTGTATTGATTGGAAACACATTACATGTGTGGGTAAAAAGACAACACACTGTCCCTAGTATGCCTCTAGTTAACTAGCTCGTTGATCAAAGATGGTAAAGGTTTCCTAGCCATTGACATGAGATGTCACTTGATAACAGGATCACATCATTAGGAGAATGATGTGATGGACAAGACCTAAACTACAAACATAGCATATGATCGTGTCAGTTTATTGCTACTGTTTTCTGCATGTCAAGTATATGTTCCTATGACCATGAGATCATGCAACTCACAGACATCGGAGGAGTGCCTTGTGTGTATCAAACGTTGCAACGTAACTGGGTGACTATAAAGGTGCTCTATAGGTATCTCCGAGGGTGTTTGTTGAGTTGGCATGGATCAAGACTGGGATTTGTTACTCCGTGTGACGGAGAGGTATCTCAGGGCCCACTCGGTAATACAACATCACAATAAGCCTTGCAAGCAATGTGACCAAGTGTTAGTCACGAGATCTTGTATTACAGAACGAGTAAAGAGACTTGCCAGTAACGAGGTTGAACTAGGTATGGAGATACCGACGATCGAATCTTGGGCAAGTAACATACCGAAGAACAAAGGGAACACTATACGGGATTGACTGAATCCTTGACATAGAGGTTCGACCGATAAAAGATCTTCGTAGAATATGTAGGAACCAATATGGGCATCCAGGTACCGCTATTGGTTACTGACCGTAGAGGTGTCTAGGTCATGTCTACATAGTTCTCGAACCCGCAGGGTCTGCACACTTAAGGTTGGTGACATTTCGGTAGTATAGAGTTATGTATGGTGGTGACCGAAGGTTGTTCGGAGTCCCGGATGAGATCTGGGACACCACGAGTAGCTCCAGAATGGTCCGAAGGTAAATATTCATATATAGGAAGTCCTATTTTGGTCGCCGGAAAAGTTTAGGGCTCGTCGGTAGTGTACCGGGAGTGCCGGTAGTGTACCGGGAGGCCTCTGGGAGGGGTATTTCGACCCAAGAGGATTCATGGGCTGTGGGAGAGTGAATATCAGCCCTTAGTGGGCTGGTGGAAACTCCCACACAAAGCCCATGTGGCTGGAGTAATAAACCCAATAGGAAAAGGTGGAAAAAAGGCAAAAAGGAGCAATCCTAATCCTACTAGGATTGGAGGAGGATTCCTCCTCTCGTAGTAGGTTCGGCCGAACCAAAGGTGCCTTGGCCCTTCGGCCAAGGCTCCTCCTCCCTCCCTCCTATATATACTGTTGGTATTGAGGCTTTTGCACTTGATTTTACAACCACGTGCTACCCATTCCACCAGTCTCCTCTAGATCAGATTTCTGCAGCGCTTAGGCAAAGCCCTGCCGGAATAGCTCCACCACCATCGCCGGAGCGCCGTCACGCTGCCGGAGAACTCTTCCAACTCTCCGCTCCTTCTTGATGGATCAAGACAGCGGAGATCGTCATCAAGCTGTACGTGTGCTGAACGCGGAGGTGCCGTCCGTTCGGCGCTAGATCGGAAGGATCGTGATCAAGTTCGTGGGACGGATCGTGATCAAGTTCGCGGGACAGATCGTGATTGGATCGCGGGATGGATCATGATTGGATTGCGGGATGCACGGCGATTTGGATCGCGAAGACGTTCGACTACCAACCGCGTTACTTAACGCTTCCCGCTTAGCGATCTACAAGGGTATGTAGATCCACTCTCCCTCTCGTAGATGCTCATCACCATGGATAGATCTGCATGTGCGTAGGATTTTTTTCCCATGCAACGTTCCCCAACATCAATAACTTCCTCTTCAACTGACACTGGCTCCACAGACACTTGTTTCTGTGTTGCGCTGCTCTCTGGTTGAAACAAAGGTTCAACAACCTCATCAAGTTCTATTTTCCTCCCACTCAATTCTTTCGAGAGAAACTCTTTCTCAAGGAATGTTCCGTTTTTAGAGACAAACACTTTGCCTTCGGATTTGAGATAGTGGTATACCCAACTATCTCTTTTGGGTATCCTATGAAGACACATTTCTCCACTTTGGGCTCCAGTTTTTAAGGCTGAAGCTTTTTGACATAAGCTTCACATCCCCAAACTTTAAGAAATGACAACTTTGGCTTCTTGACAAACCATAGTTCATATGGCGTCGTCTCAATGGATTTCGATGGTGCCCTATTTAAAGTGAATGCAACTGTCTCTAATGCATAACCCAAAAACGATAGTGGCAAATCAGCAAGAGACATCATAGAGCGCACCATATCTACTAAAGGTTCGATTGCAACGTTCGGACACACCATTGTGTTGTGGTGTTACAAAGGCGGTGTCAATTGTGAAACAATTCCACATGATCTTAAGTGAATGCCAAACTCATAACTCAGATATTCTACTCCTCGATCAGATTGTAGGAATTTAATCTTCTTTTTATGATGAGTCTCAACTTCACTCTGAAATTGCTTGAACTTTTCAAACGATTCAGACTTTTGCTTCATCAAGTAAATATACCCATATCTACTTAAGTCATCAATGAAGGTGAGAAAGTAATGATATCCACCGTACGCCTCAATGCTCATTGGACCGCACACATCAGTATGTATGATTTCCAACAAGCCACTTGCCCGTTCCATTGTTCTAGAGAACGGGGTTTTAGTCATCTTGCCCATGAGGCATGGTTCACATGTGTCAAGTGATTCAAAATCAAGTGACTCCAAAAGTCCATCGGCATGGAGCTTCTTCATGCATGTTACACCAATATGACCTAAACGGCAGTGCCACAAGAAAGTGGTACTATCATTATCAACTCTACATGTTTTGGCATCAATGTTATGAACGTGTGTATCATAACTATCGAGATTCAATATGAATAAACCCCTCACATTGGGTGCATGACCATAAAACATATTACTCATATAAATAGAACAACCATTTTCTCTGATTTAAATGAGTAACCGTCTCGCAATAAACAAGATCCAAATATAATGTTCATTCTTAACGCAGGCACTAACAATTATTCAGGTTCATCACTAATCCCAATGGTAATCGAAGAGCGAGCATGCCGATGGCGATCACATCAACCTTGGAACCATTTCCCACGCGCATCGTCACTTCGTCCTTTGCCAGCCTTCGTCTATTCCGTAGCTCCTGTTTTGAGTTGCAAATGTGAGCAACCAAACCGGTATCAAATACCCAGGCACTACAACGAGAGTTGGTAAGGTACACATCAATAACATGTATATCATATATACCTTGTTTGGTGTTGGCTGTCTTCTTGTCCGCCAGGTACTTGGGGCAGTTCCGCTTCCAGTGACCAGTTCCCTTGAAATGAAAGCACTCAGTTTCTGGCTTGGTCCAACCTTGAGTTTCTTCATGGGAGGGGCAACTGCTTTGCCACTCTTCTTGGAGTTACCCTTCTTGCCCTTGACATTCTTCTTGAAACTATTGGTATTATTGACCATCAACACTTGATCTCTTTCTGGATTTCAGACTCAGCGACTTTCAGCATCGCAAACAGCTCGGCGACTGACCTGGTCATCCCTTGCATGTTATAGTACATCACGAAGCTCTTGTAGCTTGGTGTTTACGACTGAAGAACTCTATCAGTGATCACCTCCAATGGAAAGGGCATCCCTAACTCAGCAAGACAGTTTGAATACCCAGACATTCTGAGTATATGTTCACTGACAGGTCTGTTCTCCTGCATCTTGCAAGCATAGAACTTATCGGAGGTCTCATACCTCTTGATACAGGCATTCTTATCAAATATAAACTTCAACTCCTGGAACATATCATATGCTCCATGACGTTCAAAATGTCTTTGAAGTCCTGGTTCTAATCCATACAACATTGCACATTGAACCATTGAGTAATCTCCAAAACGTGCCTCCCAAGCGTTCACAACGTCTTCGGATGACACGGGAGCGGGTGGATCACCAAGCGGTGCATCAAGGACATAAGACTTTTGGAAAGCCGTAAGGATAATCCTCAGATTATGGACCCAGTCTACAAAGTTACTTCCATCATCTTTCAACTTGGCTTTCTCTAGGAACGCATTAAAATTCAGGGGAACTATTGCGCGAGCCATTGATCTACAACACAAACTTTGCAAAGGTTACTAAGAATATTGTTCAAGATAATGAGTTTAGTTAATCAAATTGCTTTAAAAACTCCCACTCAAATTGACATCCCTCCGGTCATCCGAGTGATACATGATCCAAATTCACCAAGTCAAGTCTGATCATCACGTGAGTTGATGTGGTTTCAATGGTGAACATCTTCATGGGTATCATATCTACTATATGACTCATGTTCGACCTTTCAGTCTCTTGTATTCCGAGGCCATGTCTGTACATGCTAGGCTCGTCAAGTTTAACTCGAGTGTTCTGCACGTGCAACACTGGCTTGCACCCGTTGTATGTGAACGGAGAGTCTATCACACCCGATCATCATGTAGTGTCTGGAAATGATGAACTTTTGCAACGGTGCAAACTCGGGGTGGACACAATTTTATTTTGAAATTTTAGTGAGGGATCGCCTTATTATAATGCTACCGTCGTCCTAAGCAAAACATGGTGCATAAAAAGGATTAACATCACATGCAAATCATCAGTGACATGATATGTCCATGAACTTGTGCTTTTGATCTCCATCTCCAAAGCACTGGCATGATCTCCATCGTCACCGGCATGACACCATGATCTCCATCATCTTGATCTCCATTAATGTGTCGCCATGAGGTTGTCGCGCTAACCATTGCTTCCACGACTATTGCTAACTCATAGCGATAAAGTAAAGAAAAAACGGCAAAATAATTAAAGACAACCCTATGGCTCCTGCCGGTTGTCGTACTCATAGACATGCAAGTCATGATATTCTATACAAAACATGATCATCTCATACATCACATATATCTCATCATGCAATTGGCCATATCACATCACAACATACCCTGCAAAAACAAGTTAGACGTCCTCTAATTGTTGTTGCATGTTTTACGTGGCTGCTACGGGTATCTATCAAGAACGATTCTTACCTACGCATAACCACAACGGTGATACATAAATTGCTATTCAACCTTCTGAAGGACCGTCGTTGTCGAATCCGATCCAACTAGAGTAGGAGAGACACACACCCGCCAACCATCTTTATGCAACAAAGTCAGATGTCTGTCGATGGAACCGGTCTCTCGTAACTAGTAAGCGTACGAGTAAGGTTGGTCCGGGCCGCTCCATCCCACAATACCGTTGAACCGAAAGACGACCAAGGGAGGATGCAATATAAGCATCAATGACCACAAACTCCTTTGTGTTCTAATCATGATCTCATCTACACATAGACCTAGCTCATGATGCCACTGTTGGGGAACGTTGCATGGGAAACAAAAAAATCCTACGCACACGCAAGATCTATCCATGGTGATGAGCATCTATGAGAGGGAGAGTGGATCTACATACCCTTGTAGATCTCTAAGAGGGAAGCGTTAAGAACCGAGGTTGATGTAGTCGAATGTCTTTGCGATCCAAATCGCTGGCCGTCCCTTGATCCAATCACGATCCATCCCAATCTAGCACCGAGCGGGCATCACCTTCGCGTTCAGCACATGTACAGATCGATGACGATCTCTGCCTTCTTGATCCAGCAAGTGGGGGCAAAGAGGTAGATGAATTCTCTGCCAACGCAACAGCGTGGAGGCGGTGGTGGTGGAACTATACCGGCAGGGCTTCGCCTAAGCATCGCCAAAAACTAGAGGAGTTGATCTATCGGGGAGAGAGGGCTGCACCGTGGCCTTATGGTTTTGTGCGGCTGCCCTATCTCCCCTCTAGTATATATAGGAGGGAGGGGAGGGGCTTCCCTCCCTAGAGATCCTCCTAGGAGTCGGCTGAAAGGACCATGTGACTCTCTTGGAGTGTGGTAGCCCCTCTTGGTGGACCCCCGGAACCCATTCGCCACTCCCGGTACACTGCCGGAAATGCCCGAAACTTTTCCGGAGTTCAAACACCACTTTACTATATATGAATCTTTACCCCCAGACCATTCAGGAGCTCCTCGTGACATCTGGGATCTCATCCAAGACGCGGAAAATCTTTGGTCACCAACATACATAACTCAATATTATCGAAACGTCACCGAACGTTAAGTGTGCAGACCCTGTAGGTTCGAGAACTACGTAGACATGACCGAGACACCTCTACAGTCGATAACCTATAGCGGGACCTAGATGCCCATATTGGTTCCTACATATTTTACAAAGATCTTTATCAGTTGAACCTCTATCTCAAGGATTCAATTAATCCCGTATGCCGTTCCCTTTGTTCTTCGGTATGATACTTACCCGAGATTCGGTCGTTGGTATTTCTATACCTAGTTCAATCTTGTTACCGGCAAGTCTGTTTAATCGTTTTGTAATACAAGATCCAGTGGCTAACACTTTAGTCACTTTGCTTGCAAGTCTTGTTCTGATGTTGTATTACCGAGTGGGCCCTGAGATACCTCTCCGTCACACAGAGTAACAATTCCCAGTCTTATCCATGCCCACTCAACAGACACCCTCGAAGATACCTATAGAGCATCTTTACAGTCACCCAGTTACGTTGCAATGTTTGATACACACAAGGTATTCCTCCAGTTTGCATGATCTCATGGTCATAGGAACAAATACTTGGCATGCAGAAAACTATAACAATAAACTAACATGATCACATGCTTCGTTCATAGTTTGGGTCTTGTCCATCACATCATTCTCCTAATGATGTGATCCCGTTATCAGATGACATTTCTTGTCTATGTCTAGGAAACCTTGACCATCTTTGATCAATGAGCCAGTCTACTAGAGGCATACTAGGGACACAATGTTGTCTATGTATCCACACATGCAATTGAGTTTCCAATCAATACAATTATACCATGGATAATAAACGATTATCATGAACAAGGAAATATTATAATAACCACTTTATTATTTCCACTAGGGCATATTTACAACACACAGACAAGCAATGAGACATCCTTTCTAGAAGAGCTTAGAAAATTGGCATCACCGAGTTTTTTTTTCTGAATTGACAGTCCTTTGCTTCTAGGACGTATAATTGAAAGGGTCTACTTAGGTCTCTCGGATACTCAACAAGTGGCTCTTTGGGTCTATCGAACGGTCGAAACTCCATGTGTCAATGTATATTCTGTTTTAGCAACAACTTCTCGACATACTAGGGCGTTGCTGACAAGGTTATACCTAAGGGGTAGGCCACATATGGCCCACCTAAAAGACCCATGTAAGTCAAGAATACGGTCCAAAGGACAATCGACCAAGGATCTACACACGAGACCCATTAGAGCTATAGCCCAAGGTTCAGATACCAGGGAAGAGTTTCACAAGGGCTAATTGTCTATAGTCGGATTTCTACCCCCCCTTGGAGGGAGCGCATGAGTCGTTCACCAATAAGACAAGATAAATCGGATGACCTGCAGTCGGATGACTCCTAGCATATCATACCCCCATGAGGCATCCAATCAGGGCGTTACTCAATGGTAGCATAACCTAGTAAAATACGACAGTTACCATTACCACGAACAGTCGATCATGCATACAATCATCAATAGCATTTATACTAATCCCTTACAAAACCCCGTCCCAACGCACATAAGCCGGGAGTAAGGCATCAGGATGAGGGTTAAAACACCAGCTCACTGTAACCTATATCAAGAGCAAGAACACCCAATAGGAGTAAGGAATTACCTCTAAAGAGGGCCCGAACATGTATAATTCCTTGAGAATACTCCAACCCATACTTATCAATAGATAAGATTGCATCTATATTCACACCCCCGTAGTATTGTTAGGATATTCACGATAGTTCCCCTCACCACCAACAGTCATCTTGATTATGAGAGGTGGGCGGACCTCCAATTTTCTATGTTCTTTGTCAGCATCTAGTCGTGGACCTAGTGTTTCTACGAATAAAGTTAATCTGATCCCTTCTTTGGCAGTACGATAGAGTAGAGAGGTTTGTGTCCTTGCAGATCCAATTGTTCTGATGAGTTCATATAATTGCGTCATGTTGTTTCTCTTAGTTTCGATTCTTTGTGGTTAGAATCTTCCCTCGATGGTATGGTGAAGATCTCGTGATTCCATGGCATGCACTTCTATGGGTTCTGATATATCTCCGTCATATCTACTTTTCCTAATGTTTTTTTTCTTGTTTTGGACTCTAATTTGTATGATTTGAATGAAACTAACCCGGAATGATGCTATTTTTTGTAGAACTACCATGGTGTTCCTTTTGTGCAGAAATACAAGTTCTCAGAACGGAACAAAACTTTTTGGATAATTATGTCAGAATATATGAGGAATATTGGAGCCAAAAATGACCAGGGAAGGGGGCCATGGTGGCTACCACCCACCAGGGCGCACCAGCCCCCTGGCGCGGCATGGTGGGTGGTGCTCACCTCGTGGCCCCCTGACCCTAATTCCAGCACTATAAAATCCTATTTTTCTAGAAAAAATGAGGGAGAAAGTTTCATCGTGTTTCATGATATGGAGCTGCCACCACCTCACGTTCTTCATCGGGAGGCCATATCTGGAGCTCGTTTGGGGCTCCGAAGAGGGGAATATTCGTTCTGATGCTCCCTGATACGTCCATTTTGCACCATGATTTTATATTGATATTTATTGCATTATGGGCTGTTATTATACATTTTGGTACAATGCTTATGCATTTTCGCTCTTATTTTACAAGGTTTACATGAATAGGAAAATGCCGGCAGCTGGAGTTTTGGACTGGAAAAGGAGAAAAATCTGAGATACCTCTTCTGCACAACTCCAAAAGTCCTGAAAATCTACAGAGAATTATTTTGGAATATATAAAAAATACTGGGTGGAAAAATACATCAGGGGACCCACCAGGGAGCCACAAGCCCACTAGGCGCGGCCACCCCCCCTAGGCGCGCCCCTAGGGCTTTTGGCCCACCTGGCAGCCCTCCGATGCCCATCTTCTGCTATATTGAGGGTTTCGTCCTGGAAAAAATCATAACAAAGGTTTTGGGATGAAGCGCCGCCGTATCAAGGCGGAACTTGGGTAGAACTAATCTAGAGCTCCGACAGGGCAATCCTGCCGGAGAAACTGAAATCGAAGCCATCGTCATCACCAATGATCCTCTCATCGAGAGGGGATCAATCTCCATGAACATCTTCATTAGCACCACCTCCTATTCAAACCATAGTTCATCTCTTGTATCCGATCTTTGTCTCAAAACCTTAGATTGGTACCTATGGGTTGCTAGTAGTGTTGATTACTCCTTGTAGTTGATGCTAGTTGGTTTACTTGGTGGAAGATCATATGTTCAGATCCTTGATCATCATTAATACTCCTCTAATTATGAACATGAATATGCTTTGTGAGTAGTTACATTTGTTCCCCGAGGACATGGGATAACTCTTGTTATAAGTAATCACGTGAATTTGGTATTCGTTCGATATTTTGATGAGATATATGTTGTCTCTCCTCTAGTGGTGTTATGTGAACGTCGACTACATAACACTTCACCCTTGTTTGAGCATAGATGAAGGAACTGGGAAGTAATAAGTGGATGATGGGTTGCTAGTGTGACAGAAGCTTAAACCCAAGTTTATGCGTTGCTTCTTAAGGGGCTGATTTGGATCCACATGTTTCATGCTATGGTTAGATTTATTTTAATTCTTCTTTCGTAGTTGCGGATGCTTGTGGGAGGGGTTAATCATAAGTGGGAGGCTTTTCCAACTAAGTTAATCACCAAAGCACTGGTCCGCCCACATATCAAATTATCAAAGTAGCGAACACGAATCATATGAGCATGATGAAAACTAGCTTGACATAAATTCCCATGTGTCCTCGGGAGCGCTTTGCTTTATATAAGAGTTTGTCCAGGCTTAGCCTTTGATATAAAAAGGATTCGGCCACCTTGCTGCACCTTTTTTACAATTGTTACTTGCTACCCGTTACGAATTATCTTATCACAAAACTATCTGTTATCGATAATTTCAGTGCTTGCAGAGAATACCTTACTGAGAACCGCTTATCATTTCCTTCGGCTCCTTGTTGGGTTCGACACTCTTACTTATCGAAAGGACTATGATAGATCCCCTATGCTTGTGGGCCATCAAGACTCTTTTCTGGCGCCATTGCCAGGGAGTGAAGTGCCTTTGGTGAGTGGAACTTGGTAAGGAAAATTTTATATAGTGTGCTGAAATTTACTGTCACTTGTTACTATGGAAAGTAATCCTTTGAGGGGTTTGTTCGGGGTATATTCACCTCAACATAAAACACAAAGATCTGTCCCTCAACGTACTGAGCGTACTGCAAATATTTATTATGAAATTCCTTCGGGTATGATAGAAAAACTGCTAGCTAATCCTTACATAGGAGATGGAACACTACATCCTGATTTGCATCTAATCTATGTGGATGAAGTTTGTGGATTATTTAAGCTTGCATGTTTGCCCGAGTTTGTTGTCAACAAGAAGGTATTTCCTGTATCTTTGAAGGAAAAGGCATTGGCATGGTACATGCTATGTGATGATATTGGATCATGGAACTACAACCGACTGAAAATGGAATTTCATCAGAAGTTCTATCCTATTCATCTGGTTCATCGTGATCGGAATTATATTTATAATTTTTGGCCTCGTGAAGGAGAAAGAATATCCCAAGCTTGGGGGAGGCTTAAGTCAATGTTATATTCATGCCCCAACCATGATCTCTCAAGAGAAATTATTATTCAGAATTTTTATGCTCGGCTTCTCGTAATGATCAATCCATGCTCGATACTTCTTGTGTTGGTTATTTTATGAAGAAAGATATTGAATTCAAATGGAATTTATTGGAAAGAATTAAACGCAACTTTGAAGATTGGGAACTCAACAAAGGTAAGGAGCCAGGTATGAAATTTAAGTTTGATTGTGTTAAATCCTTCATAGACACCGATGCTTTTCGTTAACTTAGCACTAAATATGGACTTGACTCTGAGATAGTAGCTTCTTTCTATGAATCTTTTGCTACTAATGTTGATCTCCCTAAGGAGAAGTGGTTTAAATATCATCCTCCCATTGAAGTGAAAGTAGTTGAACCTATTAAAGTTGAAAAGGAAACTATTACTTATAATGTTGATCCTGTTATCCCTACTGCTTACACTGAGAAACCACCCTTCCCTGTTAGGATAAAGGAACACTCTAAAGCTTCAACCATGGTTCGTAAGAGTTGTATTAGAACACCTACACCCCCTGAACAAATTAAAGTTGAACCTAGTATTGCTATGGTTAAAGATCTTTTGGTTGATAATATTGATGGGCATGTTATTCATTTCTGTGATGAAGCTACTAGAATTGCTGGACCTGATACTAAGCATAAACCTAGACCAGTTGTTGGCATGCCTGTTGTTTCTGTTAAAATAGGAGATCATTGTTATCATGGCTTATGTGACATGGGTGCTAGCGTAAGTGCAATTCCCCATTCCTTATACAAAGAAATCATGCATGATATTGCACCAGTTGAGCTAGAGGATATTGATGTTACTATTAAGCTCGCTAATAGAGACACTATTGCACCAATAGGGATTGTTAGAGATGTTAAAGTCTTGTGTGGGAAAATAAAGTATCCTACTGATTTTCTTGTTCTTGGTTCCCCAAAACATGATTTTTTCCTATTATATTTGGCAGACCCTTCTTGGATATTGTTAATGCTAAGATTGATTGGGAAAAAGAAATAGTTATTGTGAGTTTTGGGGATGTGTCTCATGAGTTCAATTTCTCTAAATTTCGTAGACAACTCCATGACAAAGAATTGCCTAGTAAAGATGAAATTATTGGTCTTGCTTCTATTGCTGTGCCTCCTACTGATCCCTTGGAACAATATTTGCTAGATCATGAAAATGATATGCATATGAATGAGAGGAATAAAATAGATGAAATTTTATTTGAACAACAACCTATTTTGAAACACAACTTACCTGTTGAAATACTTGGTGATCCTCCTCCACCCAAGGGTGATCCCATATTTGAGCTCAAGCAGTTACCTGATACGTTGAAATATGTTTATCTTCATGAAAAGGAGATATATCCTGTTATTATTAGTGCTAACCTTTCAGGGCATGAAGAAAAGAGATTACTGAAAACTCCGAGGAAGCACCGTGCTGCTATTGGTTATACTCTTGATGATCTTAAGGGCATTAGTCCCGCTCTATGTCAGCATAAAATAAATATGGAACCTGATGCCAAACCAGTTACTGATCACCAGCGGTGATTGAACCCTAAGATGAAAGAAGTGGTAAGAAAAGAAATACTAAAGCTTCTGGAGGCAGGTATAATTTATCCTGTTGCTGATAGTAGATGGGTTAGTCCCATCCATTATGTCCCTAAGAATGGAGGTATTACCGTTGTTCCTAATGATAAAAATGAATTGACCCCGCAAAGAATTTTTACAGGTTATAGAATGCTAATTGATTTTAGGAAATTAAATAAAGCTACAAAGAAGGATCATTACCCTTTACCTTTTATTGATCAAATGCTAGAAAGATTATCCAAACATACTCATTTTTGCTTTCTGGATGGTTACTCTGGCTTCTCTCAAATACCTGTATCAAGCCAGGATCAAGAAAAATCCGCTTTTACTTGCCCTTTCACTTCCTTTGCTTATAGACGTATGCCTTTTGGTTTATGCAATTCACCTGTTACCTTTCAAAGATGTATGATGGCTATATTCTCTGACTTTTGTGAAAAGATTCTTAAGGTTTTCATGGATGATTTTTCCGTTTACGGAACTTCATTTGATGATTGTTTGAGCCACCTTGATCGAGTTTTGCAGAGATGTGAAGAAACTAATCTTGTCTTGAACTGGGAGAAATGCCACTTTATTGATAATGAAGGTATTGTCTTGGGGCACGAGATCTTTGAAAGAGGTATTGAAGTTGATAAAGCTAAGGTTGATGCCATTGAAAAAATGATGTGCCCTACGGATATCAAAGGTATAAGAATTTTTCTTGGTCATGCTAGTCTTTATAGGAGGTTTATCAAATATTTCTCTAAGATTTATAGGCCTCCCAAAAATATTTTGCAAAAAGATGTTCCATTTGCCTTTGATGATGATTGTGTGGAAGCATTTGAAATTCTTAAGAATGCTCTGATTACTGCACCTATTGTTCAACCACCCGACTGGAACCTACCCTTTGAAATTATGTGTGATGCTAGTGATTATGTTGTTGGTGCCGTTCTAGGACAAATAGTCGATAAGAAATTAAATGTTATCCATTATGCTAGTAAAACTCTAGACAATGCCCAAAGAAACTATGCTACTACTGAAAAAATAGCAGTCGTATTTGCTTGTGATAAGTTTAGACCTTATATTGTTGATTCCAAAGTGACTGTTCACACCGATCGTGTTGCTATTAAATAGCTTATGGAGAAGAAATATGCTAAACCTAGACTTATTAGGTGGGTTCTTCTGCTACAAGAATGTGATTTGAATATCATTAACCGAAAAGGTGCTGATAACCCTATGGCAGATAACTTGTCTAGTTTAGAAAATGATCTTGATAACCCACCACCTATTGATGATAGCTTTCCTGATGAACAGTTAGTTGTCGTAAATGCTTCACATAATGCCCTTTGATATGCTGATTATGCCAATTACATTGTTGCTAAATTTTTACCTCCTAGTTTCACATACCAACAAAAGAAAAAGTTATTCTATGATTTAAGGCATTACTTTTGGGATGATCCACACCTTTATAAAGAAGGAGTAGATGGTATTATTAGATGTTGTGTACCTGAGCATGAACAGGAACCGATCTTATGCAAATGTCACTCCGAAGCCTACGGAGGACACCACGCTGGAAATAGAACTATTGGAAATATGCCCTAGAGGCAATAATAAAATGGTTATTATTGTATTTCCTTGTTCATGATAATTTTCTATTGTTCATGCTATAATTGTGTTAACCGGAAACCGTAATACATGTGTGAATACATAGACCACAACATGTCCCTCGTGAGCCTCTAGGTGGCTAGCTCGTTGATCAATAGATGGTCATGGTTTCATGACCATGGACATTGAATGTCATTGATAATGGGATCACATCATTAGGAGAATGATGTGATGGACAAGACCCAATCCTAATCATAGCACAAGATCATGTAGTTCATCTGCTAAAGCTTTTCCAATGTCAAGTATCGTTTCCTTAGACCATGAGATTGTGCAACTCCCGGATACCGTAGGAATGCTTTGGGTGTGCCAAACGTCACAACGTAACTGGGTGGCTATAAAGGTGCACTACGGGTATCTCCGAAAGTGTCTGTTGGGTTGGCACGAATCGAGACTGGGATTTGTCACTCCGTACGACGGAGAGGTATCTCTGGGCCCACTCGGTAAGACATCATAATGAGCTCAATGTGACTAAGGAGTTAGCAACGGGATGATGTGTTACGGAACGAGTAAAGACACTTTCCAGTAACGAGATTGAACAAGGTATAGGGATACCGACGATCGTATCTCGGGCACGTATCATACCGGTAGTCAAAGGGAATTGAATACAGGATTGATTGAATCCCCTACATCGTGGTTCATCCAGTGAGATCATAGTGGAGCATGTGGGAGCCAACACGGGCATCTAGATCCCACTGTTGGTTATTGACCAGAGAAGTGTCTCGGTCATGTCTACGTGTCTCCCGAACCCCTAGGGTCTACACACTTAAGGTTCGATGACGCTAGGGTTATATTGAAATAGTTTACGTGGTTACCGAAGGTTGTTCAGAGTCCTGGATGAGATCCTGGACGTCACGAGGAGTCCCGGGATGGTCCGGAGACAAATATTGATATATAGGAAGTGAGGATTTGGCCACCGGAAGTGTTTCGGGAATTACCGGTAACGTACCGGGACCACAAGAAGGGTTCCGAGGGTCCACCAAGTGGGGCCATCAGCCCCAGAGGGCTGCGTGGGCCGAGAGTGGAAGGGACCAGCCCCAGAGTGGGCTGGTGTGCCCTCCACCCTGGCCCAAGGTGCAAGAAAGGTGGGAGGGAGGGAAACCCTAGACCCAGATGGGCCTAAGGCCCACTAGGGCTGCGCCCTCCCCCTCTCCCCTCTCTGGCCGCCGGCGAGAACCTGTCTAGGGCTGACGCACCACCCTAGGGGTGGGCACCCTCCTACCTCTCCTCCTATATATAGTGGTGGTTTTTGGGCTGCTGGGAATACAAGTTTCTTCCTCTCTCGGCGTAGCCCTACTCCTCCCTCTCCTCTTTCTCCACAGTGCTTGGTGAAGCCCTACCGGAGACCACGCAGCTCCACCGTCACCATGCCGTTGTGCTGCCGGAGCTCTCCCTCAACCTCTCCTCCCTCCTGGCTGGATCAAGGCATAGGAGGCGTCACCGGGCTGCACGTGTGTTGAACGTAGAGGAGCCGTTGTTCGGCGCTAAGATCGGAGTCCACCGCGATGTGAATCGCTACGAGTACGACTCCACCAACCACGTTCTTGTAACGATTCCGCTTAGCGTTTTTCAAAGGTATGAAGATGCAATCTCTTCCGTCTCGTTGTTGGTTTCTCCATAGATAGATCTTGGTGAACGCATAGAAAATTTTGATTTACTACTAGTGGCATCATGAGCTAGGTCTATGCGTAGAATCTATGCACGAGTAGAACACAAAGTTGTTGTGGGTGTCGATCTTGTTAATTTTCTTACCACTACTAGTCTTATCTTGATTCGACGGTATTGTGGGATGAAGCGGCCTGGACCAACTTTACACGTACGCTTACGTGAGACCGGTTCCACCACTGGACATGCACTTGTTGCATAAGGTGGCTAGCAGGTGTCTATTTCTCCTACCTTAGTCGGATTGGATTCGATAAAAAGGGTCCTTATGAAGGGTAAATAGCAATTGGCATATCACGTTGTGGTTTTGGCGTAGGTAAGAAACTTTCTTGCTAGAAACCTATAGCAGCCATGTGAAAACTTGCAACTACAAATTAGAGGACGTATAACTTGTTTTTGCAGCATATGCCTTGTGATGTGATATGGCCAAAGGATGTGATGTGATGCATTGTGATGTATGAGATTGATCATGTTCTTGTAGTAGGATTCACGACTTGCATGTCGATGAGTGTGACAACCGACAGGAGCCATAGGAGTTGTCTTATTTTATTGTATGACCTACGTGTTAATCATAAACGCCATGTAATTACTTTACTTTATTGCTAAACGTTATCCATAGTAGTAGAAGTAATAGTTGGCGAGACAAATTCATGAAGACACGTTGATGGAGATCATGGTGTCATGCCGGTGACAGTGATGATCATGGTGCCCCAAAGATGGAGATCAAAGGAGCAAGATGATATTGGCCATATCATGTCACTATATTGATTGCATGTGATGTTTATCATGTTTACATCTTATTTTCTTAGAACGACGGTAGTGAATAAGATGATCTCTCAATAAAATTTCAAGAAAGGTGTTCACCTTAACTGTGCACCATTGCTAAGGATCGTTGTTCGGAAGCACCACGTGATGATCGGGTGTGATAGGTTCTAACGTTCGCATACAACGGGTGTAAGCCAGATTTACACACGCGAAACACTTAGGTTGAGTTGACGAGCCTATCATGTACATACATGGCCGCAGAACAGAGAAGACCGAAAGATCGAACATGAGTCGTATAGAAGATGCGATCAACAAGGAGATGTCCACCATGGATGACTAGTCCATCTCACGTGATGATCGGACGCGGGCTAGTTGACATGGATCATGTATCACTTGGATGACTAGAGATATGTCTATCTAAGAGGGAATTCATTAAATAATTTGATTATTTTAACTTAATTATCATGAACTTAGTCTAAAAATGTCTTTACAATCTATATTGTAGATCCAATGGCCAACGCTAATGTCAACCTCAACTTCAACGCGTTCCTAGAGAAAACCAAGATGAAAGATGATGGAAGCAAGTATGCGGACTGGGTCCGTAGCTTGAGGATCATCCTCATAGCTTCCAAGAGATTTTATGTCCTTGATGCACCGCTAGGTGACCCACCCATTTTCCCTGCGTACCAAGACGTTTCGAACGCTTGGCAGTCACGCTACGAAGATTACTCCCTTGTTCAGTGCGGCATGCTTTACAGTTTAGAACCGGGGCTCCAAAAGCGTTTTTAGCAACACACAGCATATGAGATGTTCCAAGAGCTGAAACTAGTTTTCCAAGCTCATGCCCGGGTCGAGAGATATGACGTCTCTGACAAGTTCTTCAGCTGTAAGATGGAGGAGAATAGTTCTGTCAGTGAGCACATACTCAAAATGTATGGGTTGCACAACCGCTTGACTCAGCTAGGAGTTAATCTCCCGGATGACTCGGTTATTGACAGAATCCTCCAGCCGCTTCCACCTAGCTACAAGAGCTTTGTGATGAACTACAACATGCAGGGTATGGAGAACTCCATTCCTGAGTTGTACTCGATGCTGAAATCGGTGGAGGTCGAGATCAAAAAGGAGCATCATGTGTTGATGGTGAATAAGACCACTAGTTTCAAGAAAGGCAAGGGTAAGAAGAACTTAAAGAAGGACGACAAAGATGTTGCCGCGCCCGGTAAGCAAGATGTTGGGAAGAAGAACAAGAATGGACCCAAGCTTGAGACTGAGTGCTTTTATTGCAAGGGTACCGGTCACTGGAAGCGGAACTGCCCCAAGTACTTAGCGGATAAGAAGTCCAGCAACGTTGAAGGTATATGTGATATACTTGTTATTGATGTGTACCTAACCAGCGCTCGTAGTAGCTCCTGGGTATTTGATACCAGTGCAGTTGCTCACATTTGTAACTCCAAGCAGGAGCTGCGGAATAAGCGGAGACTCGCAAAGGACGAGGTGACGATGCGCGTAGGGAATGGTTCTAAGGTCAATGTGATCGCCGTCGGCACGCTACCTCTACATCTACCTTCGGGATTAGTTTTAAACCTCAATAATTGTTATTTAGTACCAGCTTTGAGCATGAACATTGTATCTAGATCTCGTTTGATGCGAGATGGCTACTCATTTAAATATGAGAATAATGGTTGTTCTATTCATATGAGAGAAATGTTTTATGGTCATGCCCCGCTAGTCAATGGTTTATTTTTGATGAATCTTGAACGTGATGTTACACATGTTCATAGTGTGAGTGCTAAAAAGTTTATGGTTGATAACGATAGTCCCACTTACATGTGGCACTGCCGCCTTTGTCATATTGGTGTCAAACGCATGAAGAAGCTCCATGCTGATGGAGTTTTGGAGTCTCTTGATTTTGAATCATTTGACATGTGCGAACCATGCCTCATGGGCAAGATGACCAAGACTCCGTTCTTCGGAAAAATGGAGCGAGCCACTGACTTGTTGGAAATAATACATAACAATGTATGCGGTCCAATGAGCGTCGAGGCTCGCGGTGGCTACCGTTATGTTCTCACCCTCCCTGATGACTTAAGCAGATATGGGTATGTCTACTTAATGAAACACAAGTCTGAAACCTTCGAAAGGTTCAAGGAATTTTAGAGTGAGGTAGAGAAACAACATGACAGGAAAATAAAGTGCCTACGATCTGATCGTGGCGGAGAATATTTGAGTCATGAGTTTGGCACGCACCTAAGGAAATGTGGAATTGTTTCACAACTCACGCCGCCTGGCACACCTCAGCGAAATGGTGTGTCTAAACGTCGTAATCGCACTCTATTGGATATGGTGCGATCTATGATGTCTCTTACCGACTTATGCTATCATTTTGGGGATATGCATTAGAGACTGCCGCATTCACTTTAAATAGGGCACCGTCAAAGTCCGTTGAGATGACACCGTATGAATTATGGTTTGGAAAGAAACCTAAGCTGTCGTTTCTAAAAGTTTGGGGATGCGATGCTTATGTGAAGAAACTTCAACCTGAGAAGCTCAAACCCAAAGCGAAAAAGTGCGTCTTCATAGGATATCCCAAAGAGACTATTGGGTATACCTTCTACCTCAGATCCGAAGGCAAAGTCTTTGTTGCCAAGAATGGATCCTTTCTCGAGAAAGAGTTTCTCTCGAAAGAAGTAAGTAGGAGGAAAATAGAACTTGATGAGGTAATTGCACCTCCACTTAAACCGGAGAGTAGCGCAGCACGGGAAGCTGTTTCCATGGAGCCTACACCGGCCAGAGAGGAAGTTAATGATGATGATCATGAAACTTCAGATCAAGTTACTATTAAACATCGAAGGTCGACTAGGACACGTTCCGCACCATAGTGGTATGGCAACCCTGTCCTGAAGATCATGTTGTTGGACAACGGTGAACCTTCAAACTATGAAGAAGCAATGGCAGGCCCGGATTCCAACAAATGTCTTGAGGCCATGAAATCCGAGAGAGGATCCGTGTATGAGAACAAAGTATGGAATTTGGTGGACTTGCCTGATGATAAGCGAGCCATTGAAAATAAATGCATCTTTAAGAAGAAGACTGATGCGGACGGTAATGTGACCGTCTATAAGGCTTGGCTTGTCGCTAAGGGTTATCGACAAGTTCAAGGAGTTGACTATGATGAGACTTTCTCACCCGTAGTGATGCTGAAGTCTGTCCGAATCATGTTAGCGATTGATGCATTTAATGATTATGAGATCTGGCAAATGGACATCAAAACGACATTCCTTAATGGCTTCCTCAAGGAAGAACTGTATATGATGCAGCCGGAAGGTTTTATCGATCCTAAAGATGCTAACAAGGTATGCAAGCTCCAGTGCTCCATCTATGGGCTGGTGCAAGCATCTCGGAGTTGGATCATTTGCTTTAATGAGGTGATTAAACGTTTGGGTTTGTACGGGTTTATGGAGAACCCTATATTTACAAGAAAGTGAGCGGGAGCTCTATAGCATTTCTCATATTATATTTGGATGACATACTGATAATGGGAAATGATATAGAACTTTCGGAAAGTGTAAAGGCATACTTGAATAAATGTTTTTCAATGAAGGACCTTGGAGAAGCTGCTTACATATTAGGTATTAAGATCTATAGAGATAGATCGAGACGCCTCATAGGTATTTCACAAAGCACATACCTTGAAAAGATATTGAAGAAGTTCAATATGGATCAGTGCAAGAAGGGGTTCTTTCCTGTGTTACAGGGTGTGAGATTGAGTATGACTCAATGCCCGACCATGGCAAAAGATAGAGAAGAGATTAGTGTCATCCCCTATGCTTCAGCCATAGGCTCTATTATGTATGCCATGCTGTGTACTAGACCTGATGTGAACCTTGCCATAAGTTTGGTAGGGAGGTACCAAAGTGATCCTGGAGCGGAACACTGGACAACGGTCAAGAATAGCCTGAAGTACCTGAAAAGGACAAAGGACATGTTTCTCGTATATGAAGGTGCCGAAGAGCTCGTCGTAAAGGGTTAGGTCGATGCTAGCTTCGACACAGATCCAGATGACTCCAAGTCGCAAATCAGATACGTGTATATTTTGAACAGAGGGGTAGTCAGCTGGTGCGGCAGCAAGCAAAGCGTCATGGAGGCATCTACATGTGAAGCAGAGTACATAGCTGCTTCAGAAGCATCAAAGGAAGGAGTTTGGATGAAGGAGTTCATCACCGACCTAGGAGTGGTTCCCAATGTGTCGGGCCCGATGACTCTATTATGTGACAACACTGGAGCTATTGCCCTTGCGAAGGAGCCTAGGTTTCACAAGAAGACAAGACACAGCAAGCGCCGCTTCAACTCCATCCGTGATTACATTCAGGAGGAAGATATAGATATTTGTAAAGTGCATACGGATCTGAATGTCGTAGATCCGTTGACTAAACCTCTCTCACGAGCAAAACATGATCAACACCAGAATGATATGGTGTTCGATTCATCACAATGTAACTAGATTATTGACTCTAGTGCACGTGGGAGACTGTTGGAAATATGCCCTAGAGGCTATAATAAAATGGTTATTATTGTATTTCCTTTTTCATGATAATTGTCTATTGTTCATGCTATAATTGTGTTAACCGGAAACCGTAATACATGTGTGAATACATAGACCACAACATGTCCCTAGTGAGCCTCTAGTTGGCTAGCTTGTTGATCAATAGATGGTCATGGTTTCATGACCATGGACATTGAATGTCATTGATAATGGGATCACATCATTAGGAGAATGATGTGATGGACAAGACCCAATCCTAATCATAGCACAAGATCATGTAGTTCATCTGCTAAAGCTTTTCCAATGTCAAGTATCGTTTCCTTAGACCATGAGATTGTGCAACTCCCGGATACCGTAGGAATGCTTTGGGTGTGCCAAATCACAACGTAACTGGGTGGCTATAAAGGTGCACTACGGGTATCTCCGAAAGTGTCTATTGGGTTGGCACAAATCGAGACTGGGATTTGTCACTCCGTATGACGGAGAGGTATCTCTAGGCCCACTCGGTAAGACATCATAATGAGCTCAATGTGACTAAGGAGTTAGCCATGGGATGATGTGTTACGGAACGAGTAAAGAGACTTGCCGGTAACGAGATTGAACAAGGTATAGGGATACCGATGATCGAATCTCGGGCCAGTATCATACCGGTAGACAAAGGGAATTGAATACGAGATTGATTGAATCCCCAATATCATGGTTCATCCGATGAGATCATCATGGAGCATGTGGGAGAAAACATGGGTATCCAGATCCCACTGTTGCTTATTGACCGGAGAAGTGTCTCGGTCATGTGTACGTGTCTCCCGAACCCGTAGGGTCTACACACTTAAGGTTCGATGATGCTAGGGTTATAGGGAAATAGTGTACGTGGTTACGGAAGGTTGTTCAGAGTCCTGGATGAGATCCCGAATGTCACGAGGAGTCCCGGAATGGTCCAGAGAAAAATATTGGTATATAGGAAGTGAGGATTTGGCCACTGGAAGTGTTTCGGGAATTACCGGTAACGTATCGGGACCACCGGAAGGGTTCCGAGGGTCCAGCAAGTGGGGCCATCAGCCCCAGAGGGTTGTGTGGGACGAGAGTGGTAGGGACTAGCCCTAGAGTGGGCTGGTGCGCCCTCCACCCTGGCCCAAGGCGCAGGGAAGGTGGGAGGGAGGGGAAACCCTAGACCCAGATGGGCCTAAGGCCCACTAGGGCTGCGCCCTCCCCCTCTCCCCTCTCTGGCCGCCGGCCAGAACCCATCTAGGGCTGCCGCACCACCCTAGGGTGGGAACCCTAGGGGTGGGCACCCTCCTCCCTCTCCTCCTATATATAGTGGTGGTGTTTGGGCTGCCGGGAATACAAGTTTCTTCCTCTCTCTCAACGCAGCCCTACTCCTCCCTCTTCTCGGTCTCCGCAGTGCTTGGCGAAGCCCTGCCGAAGACCATGCAGCTCCACCGTCACCATGCCTTCATACTGTCGGAGCTCTCCCTCAACCTCTCCTCCCTGCTTGATAGATCAAGGCGTAGGAGACGTCACCGGGCTGCACGTGTGTTGAACACGGAGGCGTCGTTGTTCGGCGCTAAGATCAGTCTACCACGATCTGAATCGCTACGAGTATGACTCCACCAACCGTGTTCTTGTAACTCGTCCGCTTAGCGATCTTCAAATGTATGAAGATGCAATCTCTTCCCTCTCGTTGTTGGTTTCTCCATAGATAGATCTTGGTGAACGCATAGAAATTTTTGATTTACTACTACGTCTCCCAACAAGAACTGCACATAAGGTACTATAATCTGGGTTTTATCGGCCTACTCTCTTCAAGGAAGCTCATAAGTTTGTCTTGTCCTGTGATGAATGTCAAAGAATTGGTAATATTAGTAGACGTCAGGAAATGCCTATGAATTATTCTATTGTTATTGAACAATTTGATGTTTGGGTTTTTTATTATATGGGGCCTTTTCCACAATCTAATGGGTATACTCATATTATAGTTGCGGTTGATTATGTCACTAAGTGGGTAGAAGCTATTCCAACTAGTAGTGTTGATCATAACACTTCTATTAAAATGCTTAAAGAAGTTATTTCACTACAAGAAATAAGCTATCTTGTGAGCTTCTGTCAGTGACCTTGGAAAAAATGGTCGTAATTCTATGACCTTTTGAGGCAAATTTGTCGTAAGCCCTTCGGAGGGGTCCTAACCCTAAACACCAACGACCATTTTGGTCAGAAAGACCACCTCTGCAATCTCGCTTATGTGTCAATATCTACATGTCATTTTTGCTGACATGATCACACTCTGACAGAAGGGACCCATTTGACAGATGCCTTAATTCGTTTATTCGCTAGTTAAAAAAGAGGCGAGCGGGGACTCGAACCCGCGACCTGAGGTAGTGGGATGGTGCTCCCAGCCACTGGGCTAGAGAAGCTCTATTGCTCAACTAGTAGTAGTATTGTATCTGTTATATATCCAGTAGCTGTCTTAACTCATTGACAAGTGGGAACAATTAACTCCAACGGCAACATCGAGCGGGGACTAGAGCGGCAGCTGTCTCCAACACTTAGCAAAAATTCCCCCCTCTCGTTTCTTAGGTCTAGCATAGGCGGCGGCGGAAGCCACCGGCAGGGGTGGCAGGGCCAGGGCCGGCGGCGGAAGCAACCGGCGTGGAGGCAGGGCCGTGGGCCACCGACGCTGGTGTTGCCTCGGCACGTGCCTCATGCACGACGGCGGAAGCAACTGGCAGGGGCCACTTGGCTTGACAGGAGCGGCTCGCCAAGCATGGGGGACTCTCCATCGCCGCCGCCGCAAGCAGGCCGCCCGGTATGCTCTCCCCCTCTCCTCTCCCCCCTCTCCTCTCCCCCTCTCTTCTGATCTAAATCTGTTAAAGAACCCTAGATGCGCACTATTAGGAGTTAGGAGCTAGATGCACAATGGTAGAAACTGCATAGATGATTTTTTTTGATGCAGATTGTTAGGAGCTAGCTAGCTTGGTCTGCAGATTGTTAGGAGTTAGGTGTTCATCAGCTTGTTTGTGTGCAAATTTTTTGTGTGCAGATTGTTTGTCTGCATAGTAATTGTTAGGAGCTACCTAGCTTGGTCTTTCCCTGAAACAAAATCCTTCTAAAATGTTGGTTTTGTTTGATTTGATTTATCCTTGTCAGCAATTTAAATTCATGGCAATTTCAATATTGGTTTGATTTACAAATTGGTTTGTTTCTATGTTGTGGTTAGGCAATTAGCATATAAAAATTTATGGATTTTTAGCTGCCATTACTGCCATCCATTTTCATTAATTAATGTTGATGCACTTAGATTGGTTGCTAAGTTGCAACAATTTGTTGTCTTTGGCAGATGGACAGAAGCTGGATTACAAAAGGAGTTAGAAGGTTTTCCAAAGAACATATGAAGGGAGTTAATGAATTTATGAAATTTGTTCGGGAAATTTTTGCCAAGGATGTTGCCATTCTTTGCCCATGCTGCGAATGCCTCAACCATAAAATAAAAGAACAAGGAATGGTGGAAGATCATCTGCTTCTTCATGGATGGCCAAAACATATGATAGATGGATATATCATGGAGAACCTTTAGATGGACAACCTCAACATTTTGAAGATGATACACAGGCCCCTCATATCATGGGCAGTGGTGATGCTGGCATTGATTTTATGGAAAAGGTTTTGCGAGAGAATGCTGGTTTGGAGGAAGAGGATGGGCATGAAGATGATAGGATTCCTGACCTGTTGAAGGATCTCTACAACTCTGAAGGCCGTGCTGATGGACAGAAGTCGATGTTTGTTGAGGTGTTAGAGGAGGCGAAGCGCGCAGCTCACAAAGGGGGTAAATTTTCAAGATTCACCTTCACCGTGACGTTACCCCACATAAAGTCTTTCTACTGGATTAGCAATGCTGCATTCAACGCAATACTCCACCTTTTGACCTTGCAATTCCCTGATAGATGCATTCCCAGGTCTTACGATGAAGCATTGAGCATAATCCGCAGGCTGGGGCTAGGTTATGTTTTAATACATATGTGCCCAAATAACGGTGTCTTCTTTTGGCAGAAATTAGCGAAGCATGACAATTGTCCAAAATGCAATGCCTCTAGGTGGAAAGATGCTGATGGGAAGAAGTCAATACCAGAGAAGGTACTGAGGCACGTTCCCTTGATACCAAGGCTGCAGCGGATGTTTATCTCAAAGAAATCATCGCTGGAGGTACAATGGAACAAGCTGAAGTGGCAACCTGTGGACAATGAGCTAAGCCATCCAGCGAACAGAGATGCATGGAAAGAATTTGACAGTAAACATTTGGATTTTGCTGCAGATCCAAGGAACATAAAACTTGGCATTGCCACAGATGGCTTTAATCCATTTGGGAACATGAGCACGTCTTATAGCATGTGGGCTGTTTTTGTGGTGCCGTACAACCTGCCATCATGGGCATGCATGGATCAGTGCAACTTCATGATGTCGTTGCTTATCCCGGGTTTAGAGTCTCCAGGAAAGGATTTTGATGTATTTATGGAGCCCATCATAGAAGAACTTCTCCAACTCTAGACTGGTGTACCTACATATGATGCCTATAGCCCGAAAGAAAAGTTCAATCTACGTGCTGCAATCATATGGTCCATCCATGATTTCCCGGCACTGTACACTTTGTATGGGAGGATCACAGCGGGTTATCAGGCCTGTGTCCATTGTGACAAAGACCCTTGCTCAAAGAGACTGAGGAACACGATCTGCTATATAGGGCACCACTGCTTTCTTCCCCGAGACCATTGCTCGCGAAGAAGCGAAGATTTTAATGGTGAGAATGAAACTCGTGACAAGCCAGCTGAATTCACTGTAGAAGAGCTGGAGCAACAACTTGAAAAGGTGAAAGATGTGAGACCAGGAAAGCTTTCCAAAAAAAGAAAGCGTGAGGAAGGTCAATGTTGGGACCAGAGTTCTTGTTTGTGGGACCTGCCATACTGGACTGATCAGAAATTAAGGCATAATCTCGATGTAATGCACATTGAGAAATCATATGGGAGAATCTGCTAGGGACGTTTTTGAAAATTGAAGGGAAGACAAAGGACACGGTTAGTTCTAGGATTGATTTGGAGGACATGGGCATAAGAAAATATTTGCATCTACAGCCTAATGAAGATGAAGATTCATTTGAAATGCCACGAGCAAGGTATACAACGACTAAAGAACAAATGCTTGCATTCTATGAATTCATAAGAGCGGTGAGATTTCCAGATGGTTATGCTGCTAACCTAGCAAAGTGTATTACTTCTGATGGATTCAAGCTTTCAGCACTGAAAACACATGATTGCCACATCCTCCTCCAAAGGATTTTACCGACGAGCCTCCGAGGAATCATGGACAAGGATATATATGAAGCGGTTGCTGAGCTGGAAAATTTCTTTAGAGAACTGTGCTGCAAAACACTCAAGGTAATTGTTCTACAAAGACTTGAAAAGGAAATCCCAATTATTCTTTGCAAGATCGAGAAGATTTTCCCTCCAGCTTTCTTCACCGTTATGGTCCATTTGGCGGTGCACTTACCAAAAGAGGCAATGCTTAGAGGCACTGTGCAATATGGTTGGATGTGCCCAATCGAAAGAAGGATGCTTACTTGTAAGAGTTATGTGTGAAACACGTCAATACCAGAAGGTTCGATTGCTGAAGCATATGTCATTGACGAGTTCTTGACATTTTTCTCTAGATACTTTGAAGATGTGGAAACAAGATGGAACCGTCCGGCCAGAAATATAGAGCGGTCTGATTCACAAAGTGGTGATGTCTCGGTTTTCAACCATGGTGTGCAACTTCTTGGAGCCTCAAAATACTTGGAGGCTGGTGATGTGTATGACAAGATGGTTTGGTATGTGCTCAGCAATTGCGCCGAGGTTCTACCATATATCAAGTACGTTATATCTTGTGCACTCATTATATTCTTTTGCTTGGGTTGGCACCAGCCTAATGTTTTAATTCACATGTTTTGTTGGCATTGCAGGAAATGCAAGGAAGAGTTAAATCAAGAAGGAAGCCAAATTCATGTTGATAAAAGGGTTGCCAAGGGATTTGCTAAATGGTTTAAGAACCATGTGAGATCTTTAGCCACATGTTTTATGTTTTCTGTGTTATTCACTGACTATTTAATACCATTATTGCTAAATGGTTTATTTGTGCAGATTGGAAAGTTGCATGAGGAGAATAAGGTCAGTGATGATCTATTTGCTTTGGCATGCTTACCGGATAAGCGAGTGAGAGTGTATTCAACATGCATTGCTGACGGTGTCTGGTACCACACCATTGACCGCGAGGAAAGAAGGAAGACACAGAATAGTGGAATCGTCACCGAGGGGTCACATGAGAGTGAGAACATTGACTTTATGGTTAGCTGAGAAGCATCGTAGAGTTGCAGTACAACTCTAGTGGAGGCATCCATCGCTCAGTTGTCTTATTTCGTTGTGACTGGTTTGAGCTTGGTGGCAAGAAGAAGAGAAGCTCTTTTGTAAAATATGATGGCCACTTCAAAAGCATCAACACTGGAAGGTGCTAGTATAAGAATGATCCCTATATTCTATCAGCACAAGCAACAATGGTGTTTTATCTGCCAGACACACTTTGGCACGAAAAATGGCAAGTTGTGCTAACCTTTTAGCACAGACACTTGTGGAGTGTGACTGAAACTGAAATGGAAAAGGGCCTCGGTGGTAGTGGACTAACATACCAGGATGATGACTCTATGGAAGTTCCGGTGCAAGCTAATGATGATTCTATGGAAGTTCCGATGCAAGGCAGAGTGCGAAGGTACCGGGAATGTCTGCTCGTTGATGCTGCAACATTTGAAGGCGTTAAGAAAATAAGAAAGGTGGTAGCGGATGGGCATGAGAGCGAGGATGAGGATGAGGAAAATAGGACTGATCATACCATGCTGCAATATTGCAGTGACGATGAGGAAAACATGAGTGGGCATAGAGTTCCTTTGGTTGGTATCGACGACGATGAGTAGTGAATGGACATGAAGGTAATTTTTGTCTCCTTGTTGACCTAATACTATTACTGCATGTTCCTTGTTTTGATTGGTGATCAACCTTCTCTATAGTTTTTGTTGATGTGATCCTGATGTAGTTTTTCTACTACAATTCTCTCCAGGTAGCAAAATGCATGAGACTTTGGTGATGAAGAGGCAGATGGTGAAGATACAATGCAAAATCATGTAGTTTTGGTGCCATTTTGGCTGATGGTGAAGATGGTTGTAGTGACTCTGGTGCCATTTTTGCTGATACTTTGGTGCCATTTTGGTGCCATTTTGTGCTGTAATATTGGTTTGGTGACTCTCATGCCATTTTGGATGGTTGCAATGACTATTTTGGATTGAGCAAAATATGGCTGCAGTGATCATTAATTTTAGAGCAAAATATTATTTTATTTTGTTTCAGAGCTGAAGGAGCAAAATATTGTATTTTTTCGTTTCAGAAACGGCCGAAGCATGCGAGAAGGCCATTAAATGAGAAACCACGCTTGAGAGTGAAGGCAAATGGTGCTTGGGCGGTTGGGTTTTTGAGGCAACCACTCACACATCGAGGCAACCAACCCCACGCCTCCCCTCCACTAGCAACTCCCCACGATGCTAGACCAGGGTTTTTCTTCCAAGTAACTCCCCTCTGCCTCCCTCTGCCACTCCATCTGCCTCCACCATCAAGAAACTCCCCTCTGCTCTACATCAAGCCCTCCCCTCCCCTCCCTCTACTCTATCTAGGAGAGCAATGGCGGAGGAATCGTCGTGGAGTAACTCCCCTCCGTCTGGCAAGTGAATGGCATCGTGGAGCAACTCCCCTTCATCTGCCAAGCATCACCATGGTGATGAGGCATTTGGCGACGACGACGTTGATGTGGAGCCGCTGGTGCTCGACGGACGATGTTCCGGTCCCCGTCGGGCAGAAGCTGGACTACACCACGGAGCTCAAGGTTGAAACCCACCTGAAGGAGCCACTGGATGTCATCTGCACCAGCAATCCAGAAGTCGCCGACAAGAGGATCCGCGAGATGAGGATGAAGCTCAAAGGCATGTTGAAGCGGAACATCGGCATTGATGTGGAGTATACCAGGGAAGATGAACCCCCGTAGATTGCAGCAGTTCTACAGTTATGCATTGAGGATCTCGTCCTGGTATACCACATCACCGCGGCAACAAAATGGTAAACCATCCTACTCATTCAATCTGAACAAGCATCTGTCTAATTAGTAGTATCTGAAGTTTCTATACTTGTGAAGTTTCTAAAGTAGATGCAATAGTTCTGAAGTAGATGGAATAGTTCTGAAGTTCTGAAGTTGTTTTCTATTGGATTGGATTAGGTTTTGATTAGGGTGGTTGGATTAGGTTTCTGAAGTTTCTGTAGTTTAGAAGTAGATGAATTTCATGCACCAGATTAATTTATGAAGTAGATGCACCAGATTAATTTCTGAACTTGATGCAGGCCCAAAGAACTCCGTCCGCTCTTGCAGGAGAAGAAACTGTACACCTTTGTCAGCTTATGCATTGGAGGTGACAAGGAGAAGATGGAGTTGTCTGGTTTGGAGATCAACCCCAACAAGTACATCGACCTGCAGTGCAAATGGTGAGTTCCAAGCACTGGAAAGCAGTATCAAGCTTTGTCTAAGTTTGTAGCCAGCCTGATCCACCCATCCTTCAGGGCAATGAAGCAGAAGATCAATAGGCAAGAGGACCACAAACTATGGGGGATCAGTCCACTACCAAAGCACCTCATCGAGTACGCAACGAAAGATGCGTAGGTCACCTATGAGGCATGGAAGAAAATCGAAATCATCAAGCAAGGTTTGGATCTATGGCAAGAGGCAGAGGAGAATTGGGATAACCCCTACTACTGGGGGGGGTAGTTGCTTGTGCTTGTGCTTGTGCTTGCCAGACGATGCCGCCACTACTCGCGCAGTTTGCTTTTGTTATGTTTGATATTATGTGTCTCAGTTTGTAGTTATGTGGTTGAACAAGTTTTCTTTTGTTATGTTGAACAATTTTGCTATTATGTTTATCCATGTCTAGTTGAAGATTGCTATTATTTTTATCCATGTCTAGTTCCTGATGGAGCTGTTGTTTATCCATATCAAGTTGAACAAGTTTACAAAAAATGGTTCCTGATGGAGTTGTTGTTCATCCATCCATCATGTTAAGTTGAAGATTGAGCAAAATATGGCTGCACAGAGAAATGGATTTTGATGGAGCCATTTTTTGTCAATTTTGATGTTCAAAAAAAGCTGATCAGACAATGGATGAATTCCTGATGCGAAAAGAGTTGATCTTGTTTTGATCTTGTTTTCATCAATGTTGATGTGGTTCCTAATGGTTTTAGAGAAATGGTTCTTGATGCAACACAGAGAAATGGCAAAATAATATGTGCGAGAAGGGACTCGAACCCACGACCTTGCGCTCATTTCTCGGTGTTTCCACCACTAGTCTAGGAAGAGGCTACTCGTATGTAATCTATGCCATCTCTTTTGAAAGCATCAAACCAGTCAAGTATCAAACACACAACTCGCTCACAAGTTGGCCCCACCTCCACCCCCACCGTTGTCATTCCCCCCACTCCCACCGCAGTCATTTCCTGTAGCGACCCGACTCAAAACGAGTCAAGCCTCTGTGTGTTCTGTGCCATCCCTGGATCAGTATGCTGGCACACACAGTACATCAATGTATATATCAAAGTGCAATCACATGTAAACGTAAAACTGATATATACCTTAAAAATAGCAGCGGATACAGTCAACGGGAGTGGAGTCCCAATAACACCAACAGCAAGTTGAGTGCGGACCGTAACCCTGAATCGTACTCTTACCCATCGTAGAAGAGAATCTGCAACATAATACGTTGCAGCCATATAGGTCAGTACATTGAATGTACTGGCAAGATCACCATAGTAGAACAGAAGAATAAAGACTATTCTATATGCAAAGGCTTTGTGGCTCTGTGTCTAAGTTTTTGCGTAAAAGCTGATTTTATTTTCCTACAACAAAAGGAATATCAGGAATTTCACTATGGAATTACCTATCATGACATGGTTCCGCCAACCAATGTCTCAATACCCACAAGTATCTTAAGTTGCCCACAATTAAGTTATCAGTCCAGTGTTGAGAGTTCTGAGATAGATCCATGTCTAGAAGCTCAAATTGTCCGTAACCGTGGACACGGCTAATCGATTAGGTTTAACTCTGCAGAGTGTTGTGTACTTTACCCACAAGATTCGTTCCCTCCTGATAAGTCCTCGCACTGCCTGGTGTTTGAGAACAGGATGAACGAAACATGGTCTTTCAAAGTGTTTCCCTGACTGTCCAACAGTGCCCATCCAATCCTAACGTCGACTACATCTCGTAGCACTGCCCAACAGAGTCACAACAAAGATCAACCAAGCCAGAGCCCATAATGACTTGTGGCTACACAGGTAAGCTTCCGGGCATGAAGTATTCATCCTTCTCTTTGAGTCTGGGTGAGGCTTTCCGCGTGAATACTGGCCATCTCCAGCAACACCTAGGCTAACCACTGGCTTCTCCAGGGAGCCGTTTCAACCATCCCTCACCCAGTAGTGTGTATTGAAATCTTGATTCTCGAGTCTCGAAGTCTTGAGGTCTTGAAAATGCAGGACTTGAAGAGGTCTTCATGAAGTCGTCGTCTTGACGTAGAATCCTTCTTCACACCCCTCACGAACACTCATACCAAACCCCGTCTACTTTAGCATAGCATTACACTAACTAGCGTTCCCGGGGCTTTAGTAACAAGTGGTGGGTTCCTACCTCATGCATTCTACTCAACTACAAGAATTTCAATAACACTACGGGAGGGATTTGTTGAATGATGTCACTACATGCAATAAAACATAGGTATGAAAAGATGGTCAAAGTGAACTTGCCTGTACTGTTGATGAAGATAAGATATCGCTCTCAGAAATAACTTGATAGAACTATTCGTCACTCTCCGATGAAAATCTATCGTAAGCAAATAATATTCAATAAACATTCATGCCAAAACAAAGAACCAAAAGAACTCAAGAACAAAACATGTCTTGGAGCGAATATAACAACATACTAAGGGAAAAATAAGACAAGATAGGTTCTTATGGGGTTGTAAGGTGAAAGGTGAAGGAATCAACTCAAAAGAGTTAATGGATGATGAACTATTACTATATAAGCTTAGGTTGGAGAGACTACGAAAGATGATCCAAAGTATGGGAGAACAACAAGAACGTTGTTTGACAAATAGTATAAGGCATAAGAATTTATTTGTAGAAAGAATTTAATTGAAAAGGTCAAAAGAAGTTGAATTGTAAATTCAAGTATGAATTGAATCTGAATTCAGAAAGGTCAAAAGAAGTTGAACCGACGTACGATGGTTATGAATAAAAATATATGACACGGGTATTTAGGGGAAAAAGAATCAATTAAAAAGGTGTTATAGTTTGCAAGATATGATCAAATGAAGGTTTGGATTCAAATTGAATCACTCCAATTTGAAAGGTTCAAAGATTGAAACTAATGATGTTACTATATATGGGAAGTCAATATGAACGTGTAGAAAAAGAATTACTAGGTTCAAAATGACGGATCAAAAGTTATAAGCAATTCAATATGGCATTGAGTTAGCTTAGTACAGTGTGTGAACACATTTTGGGGACTAATAGAGAAGTATGAGCAAGATCAAAATTATATGTTGAAACGATAACACTAATGATGTGAACGGAAAGATTACTTTGATACGGATCCGACGCAATTGGATTCATCGGAAATGGAGCTACGGATAAAAAGATATGATCAAAAGAAGTTTGAATATAAATCTGAATAAATTTTGAAATTTGAAATTTTGAAAAAATTGACGTGATAGGTTGATTGGATAGGTGAAGTCAAGACGAAACTCTAGGCATTGTTTTCATCTAATTCTGATGAACGAGTACAAAGTTATGGCTATTTGAAAAATCTGGGCCAAGCTGTTTTACGAAAGAAAATGCTATGTCTAAAAGAATTGTAGGACTAATGAGTAAATACGGAGACTAATTAATAATCTAATTACTCTATCGCATACTACTACAGAAATACTAATCTAGGGATATTAAACTACAGGAGTATAAAAGAAAATACGAAGAGAATACCTTTAAAATGCAGAGAAGATATAATTCCAAAGAGGAGACGACTTCCAGAAATCCCGTCGGAGACAAGAAAATATCTTTTTTTATAAAGCTAGTCAAACCGAAATGATTCGATTCAATCCGAAGTGGATGATTTTTGGGTTCACCTATGGGTCTATATTTATAGGTGGGAGGGAAGTGCAAAAGTTTAACGTTAAGCGAGGTGGGACTAAAATCATAGACATAGAGGAAAAAGGGAGAAGAAGAGGGCCACATGGGCTTTGGTGGCTGCAGATTTTTTTTCCTCGGATGAACAGTGTTTTCAGTTTTTTTTACAGCAAAGAAAAACAAATAAACAAAAATAGAAAAACATTTTATATAGGCATATTAAATATAAAAATTCTCAGAAAAATATTTCCTAAAACATGAACATTTTTTTAAGGCCGAATAAAATACTTTAAAAAAATATTATTTTTTTGCAATAACTCCAAAATGAAAAGAAACTAGAATTTCAAATAAATGGAAAATAGTTTTTTTTAAAAAAATAGAGTCAAAACATTGTATCTGATTTTTGAGTGTCATTTACCTCCTCTCATTTGATTTTATAAGAGGGTTTTGAAAATATTTGAACTCAAAATTGAATAGGGATTCGAAATAGAAAATTTTGGGAAAGTCATTTTATTCCCTCTCATTAAAATTTCAAAAGTTTCAAAATTCCACTCAATTTCACACAATCAATCACACAATATTCAAGAAAACAATCCTACTTATTTATTTAATATAACATTCCAAAATTTAGAATTTTGGGATGTTACATTTCCCCCACTCCCACCGCAGTCATTTCCCCCACTCCTCTCCTCCTCTCTGCCGCCACCGCCGTCTCATCCCCACCACAACCGGGGGATCAGCCCATCGCCACCAATGACTCCTCCCACCGCCGCCGATGACTCCTTCCTCTCCCGCGGAGGTATGAATCCGTCGCTGACTCCTTCCTCTACAACGGTGGTTTTCTGCTGCTGTTTAGATTAGGTTTTGTAGCGACCCGACCTGAAAGGTCAAGTCTCCGGTGTTTCCGTACCATCCCAAGATCATGCTGTTACACACACGGTACATCAATGTTTATATCAAAGGGAAATCACACAGCATTATATTAATCAAAAATCTCATATCGAGTCCTTTATTACAATAAAGATTACAATAAAGTGGCCGAAGGCCAACTCATGAGAATAACTAAGTCTTGCAGAAGCGTCGAAAGTTGGTGAGTCCATCTGACTCCAAGGGCATCTCATTGAGCATAGAATGTGTCCTCACTCCTGATCGGAAAAGTACTCTACAACATGATACGTTGCAGCCGTGTAGGTCAGCATATGGAATATGCCGGCAAAGTCACAAGAGAGGGGTGAAAATAATCAGCTAGTCTATATGCTTGTATGGCAGGTGGTGGTGTAAGTTTTTGCGTAAAGCCAAGTTTTTTCCTACATCAAGAGAGGGGTTAAGCAAAATATTACTAAGTTGGTTGATTAATGAGATGGTTCCACCAACCAATTCTCATACCCAAATTGTTAATACCCACAACATCATCTTAATTTGTGTTGAGGTTTCCGGAAATTCCAATTCCTTTGGCTCAAGTTGTCCATGACCGTGGACACGGCTAATCGATTAGGTTTGAATACTCTGCAGAGTTTTGCACACGTTCCCCACAAGATTTGGTCGCCTCCGTTTGATTTCTCGCACTTCCGGGTGTTTGAGAAACGGATGACCAAAACATGGTCTTTCAAAGGGTTTCCCTGCGACTCTGACGGTGCCCATCCTTTCCTACCGTTCTTCTACCTCTCGTAGCACCGCCTGTCCAGGGTCCCCACGATGTCCAACCAAGCCAGAGCCCATAATGACTTGTGGCTGTGCAGGTAAGCCTTGGGTTTTGAAGCATCCATCCATCTCTTTGTGCCTGGGTGGACCTTTCCGCATGAATACTGGCCATCTCCAGCATCACCTAGGCTAACCACTGGTTTCTCCAGGGCGCCGTTCAACCATCATCCACCCAGAGGTATGTTGAAAACTTGGAGTCTTGAAATCTTGATCATTATGTAGGTCTTGAAATTATTAACTCTCTCAACTCTCATGAATCACACAACCAACCCCGTCTACTAATAGCATAGCAAAAGTAAAACGACGTTTCCCGGGGCCAAGGTTGTCAAAGGGGTTGAGAGGGAGTACCTACCACATGATACTACTACTTTGTAACCAAGTTTCCAACTAACCTATCTTGCATGCAATTGGGGAAGATGGTAGAACTAATGCATAGAAAACATGGGTAAAAGTATGATCAAAGTGACTTGCCTGATTGATGATCTTCGTACGTGAGTGACTCTAAGTAACAAGCTTCGCACTCCGGATAATCTAACGAAACAAACAATGCACTCAAATAAGCATACAATCAAAATATTGTAGCTAACACACACATCAACAAGGAACTAGTAAACAATCAAGACAAACAATGCACAAGTCATAAGTAAGAAAACACATAAAGTTTTGTTTTCCAAAGGAAATGATGAAAACACTACTACATAATAATAAAACTATTTTGAAATAACAAGACAATTGTTGACAGCAAGAAAAACAATAGAATATTTTATTAATAAGCAGAATAAAATCAATTTGAAGTTTGTTGGGAAAACTTTAGTAAAGTTTATAAAAGTTTTTGATAAACACTATATGAATCAACTATAGTTATACTAACAAAAAGAATGAAAAACTAAACTTATTATTTATTAGCAAAACATGTTCTTAACAGAAAATAATTTACACTTAAACCTGTCTTAGAAAACAAAATTAAATTTATTTAAAACTTTGTTTTGAGAGCAAAACTATTACTAGTTGTTTTAATCAAATGATGCCTATTTGAAAAGAAGTTGTGATTCCTATGTTAAATAAATTTAATCTAAGCAAAATTATATTTTTATTAACAGTGAGTAAAAACACTAAATGTTTACTAACAGAATCTAATAAACAATTAAAACCAAATCTAAATCAAACTAATTAAAAGTAGGTATATAAAACTATATTATAATAATAAGCAGATTCTATTTTTGGTTAGAACACCAATCAAATATATCATGAAAATCCTCAAACTAAACATGAAGGTAGTTTTAACTAATACGAAACAGTAGCAAAAAGATTCATATCAAAATCTATTTTCAAACTCTAGTTATTCAGATTTGAAGATTTTGAGCAAATTTGATTAAATTCAAATTTATAGTTCAAATTTGAAATTTAAAAGTACAGGGTGAAACTACATGAAAATTGTGAGCTATTGCACAAAGAATCAACTCAAAACACTAAATAGATTAAAAGATATAAGCAAAACAAAATTTGAAAACATTCGGTTAATTAAAACAGAACAGAAAATGAAAAAAAATTGCAACGGCCAGGGGGGCTACGTGGCGTTGTCTGATTGGCTAAGGGGTGTGTGCGTGCGAGAGCTACGGGCGGGCGACCGATCGGAAGAAGAAAACGGTTCGGAATAAATCCGATCTAATCTGGGACGTCGGATTTGGATCGGAGGGAAGGGGTGCTCACAGGGTAAAGAGGTCACCGGCGTCGGGGTCTCCGGCGAGTCCGGAAGCGGCGAATGCGATGGCGAGGTGCTCCGGTGGTCGGGGAAGACGGGGAAGTGGTCCGGGCGACGGCGACGGTTCTCCGGAGTCGATTGGTGGCAACGGTGGGGCGAACGGTGGTCGGAGGTGGTGGCTACGGTCGACGGCGAGCTCCGGTGGAGGAGTAGCTCCGGCGAGCAATTGACAGCGTCTCGGCGAGAGAGAAAAGGGGGACTCGGGGTGAACGGATGCGGGGAGCGGCCGGCTACTTATAAGGCGCTCGAGGGGTGCGGGGGAGGAGAGAGGAGAGAGATCCGGTGAGGGGGGAAACTGCCGGCGTCGGATCCGGCGCACGCGGGGAGGAAGGGGATGACCGTTCCGGGGCAACGGTCGGTCGGGTGGGGCCCAGCGTCAGCGAGAGAGAGAGCGCGTTAATGCGCTCGGTCGGCCGACCGGTAACGGTCTCGGCTTTTAAAGCCGGTGGGCCGGCCCGTTTAAATGCAAACCGTTACCGTTTTTCTTTAATAATTTTCCAGAGACATTTAAAAACATTTAAAGCATTCAAATCCTCTCTAAATATAGGGGTATTATATATCAAAATTAACAGAATAATAAATTCTATTTAATGAACATTTTTATTCTGTCATTTCAAGACCTTGAAAAAAATACTATTTTCAGAAATTGCCTAATTGTTTTTAAATCCTTTTTGCAAATATTTTCAAAATAACCCCTGGTTATTTTTGTTCAAAATAATTCACCAATTTGACCCTGATGTGGAGTGTCATGTTACTCCTCTCTTATTTTGAACATTTAACCAAAATTTCAAATAGGTAAAAGAAACATAGGGAAAAGTAGAAGGGACTTTCAGAAAGTCAGAAAAGGCATTTCAACTAACACATACAATCAAGCAATGGTGATGATAGATGCATAGCTATTTTCATAACATTCCAAAATGTAATTTTGGGATGTTACAGGTTTTGATTCCATTGAATTAGGGTTCTTATCGCCATTGTTGTTTTCTATTGGATTGGATTAGGTTTTGATTAGGGTGGTTGGATTAGGTTTTGATTAGGGTGATTGGATTAGGGTTCTTGCGGCCTGTTGTTGATTGTATTGGATTGGATTAGGTTTCTTTTAGAAATTTATAGTTCTAGCTGTGTTTGCCTTTTATAGTAGAAATTTATAGTAGATATGGTTCTAGCTGTGTTTTCCTTTTATAGTAGACATGGGCACATGGGCAGATATGGTCCAAAATGAGAGTAGTGATGTAGATAGAGTAGTAGCCATGTTTTCATAATTGTTCTCTATTCGGCATAAATTGTTTTGCCATTTATAATAGTATTCCAAATTGTAGTACTACAGAGGTGTTCTTGCCATTTATAGTAAATGTTTGCTACATCGCTGCTTTTCAGATGGCCGACTTGGAAGGTTTTGAGTTCTTCGCAATCATACTTGAGATATCCTCCAGCAGCATGCTAGTAAATAAATGAAGAGATCTCCCCTTCACCCATCTCTTTATCATAACTCTGCTATTTGCTAAATCACTGCTTGACACTCGCTGCAGAGGTTGCCTGACACTTTTATGAAGATGTTGGACGGTCATCAGCCACAGAAAGTGAAGCTGCAGCAGGCCAACAGCGGGCTTTGCAGGCTATGGGACGTGAAGGTGGTGGTCGGCACCGACGGCCACATGTACCTAGATCGTGGCTGGAAGCAGTTCGTCCATGCCTACGACCTGCGGCATGGGTACTTCCTTGTCCTCAGGTACGACATCAACTCCATGCTCACCGTGAAGGTGTTCAGCATGACTATGTGTCGCATTCGCTACTAGGATGACGATCCTGCCAGTACGCTCTGCCTCCTCTTCCTCTACATTTGGCTTTGTCTCACACCGATTGTTAAATAAACCTGCTTGTTGCATTTGGTTAGGAAATAGGAGCAGTAGCATCGACTCTGGCTATAGCAAATGCAGTTGCGAGCATGAGGAGGAGCAGAGTGGGGATGAGGAGGAGCGGAGCTGGGATGAGGAGGAGCAGAGCGGGGATGAGGAGGAGCAGAGCGGGAATGAGGAGGAGCAGAGCTGGGATGAGGAGGAGCAGAGCGAGGATGAGGAGTAGCAGAGCGGGGATGAGGAGGTGGCTGCTGATGACCACGTGATGGTGGTGGCGGACGATGGCCTCACGATGGTGGTGCCTGAGGATGGCTTCGAGATGGTGGTGGTGCCTGAGGATGACCTAGAGGTGGTGGTGCCTGACAATGGCCTCGAGATGGTGGCGGTGCCTGACGATGGCCTAGCGATGGCGCTGGCGATCCCACCGCTGGGCGACAGGACCATGCCAATTGTGGTAGAGGAGTACATCCCACGGCCTGGCTGCCGCAGGCCACTTCATCCAATTCGCCACTCTAGGCGCATCAAGATGAAGAAGGAGAAAAAGAAGAAGGAGGAGTGGAGATCTTAAGAAAATAAGCCAATGTTAAGTATGTCAGGTCATGTAAATCTGAACATGTCAATGTTAAGTATATGGTCATGTTAATCTGTCCATTACCTTCCAAGCTCAGTATGGTAATTGATGCGAATCAAAATTTTGTGCATGCTCATGGATGCTCATGGATGAAATATAAAATTGTGTGTTTTTGTGCTTGCTCATGGATGCTCATTCGTTGAATAGTTTGTGATAATATGCCCAAATTTGGGACATGCCTCCATCTTTGTGATGGTAAACAGTGTTACCAAAGAGAGGTTCTAGCTTGTTTCACAAAAAAAACATTTTTCATTTTTTGAATGCCAAAAACACATGTTTATTGTGAAGCGGCTACAAAGAGGGACATTCCAAACGGCGCAATTCCATGTCTATCTCAAAGTAGACCCTATTCTACGGACGGTTGCCAAAAATCATGCATTTCCGACTCTCGTAGCTACTCCAGGCCATTCAGACAACCATCAGCCAATTCTGCTGGAACCGGCTAGAATTTGAACTGTTAGTCCTCCATAGCTTGCCCGTTATTTTTGCTAAAAATCATATTTAGCTTCACACGTAGGCATTTCATAATAGAATCACCAACATATATGCATGATCAAACCCCTAGCCACGGACGACTGACGCGACAAGTTAGACCGGTTTTTTGAAAGCACCGTAAAAAATTCAAAAAAATTCAAAAAATGGGAGACCTCCGCGTCACATCATCAAATGTGGCCTACCAACTAGTAAAAATATTAAACTTGGGATACCAATGTTTTCTTGAAAAAGTGTTCTCAAAAACGACCTACCATGAATGAAGATTCATGGATTTCAAGGCAAACGAGCAATGATATGGCCACATTCGTGAATAGTTTGTGACAGTATGCCCAAATTTAGCACATGCCTCCATCTTGTGATGGCAAACAGTGTTGCCAAAGAGAGGTTCCAGCTTGTTTCACAAAAAACATTTTTCATTTTTTGAATGCCGAAAACACATGATTTTCATGAAGCGGCTACAAAGAGGGACATTCCAAATGACGCCATTCCATGTATATCTCTAAGTAGACCCTATTCTACGGACGGTTGCCAAAACTCATGCTTTTCCGACCCTCGTAGATACTCCCGGCCATTCAGACAACCATCAACCGATTCTCCTGGAACTGGCTGGAATGTGAACTGCGGGTCCTCCATAGCTTGCCCGCTATTTTTGCTAAAAATCATTTTTAGCTTGAAAGGTAGGCATTTCATCATAGAATCACCAACAGATATGCATGATAAAACCCCTAGCCACGGACGGCCGATGCGACAAGTTAGACCGTTTTTTGAAAACACCTAAAAAATTCAAAAAAATTCAAAAAATGGGAGACCCCGCGTCACATCATCAAATGTGGCCTACCAACTAGTAAAGATATTAAACTTGGAATACCGATGCTTTCTTGAAAAAGTGTTCTGAAAAACGACCTACCATGAACGAAGATTCAAGGCTTTCAAGCCAAACGAGCAATGATATGGCCACATTCGTTGAATAGTTTGTGATAATATGCCCAAATTTGGCACATGCCTCCATCTTGTGATGGCAAATAGTGTTGCCAAAGAGAGGTTCCAGCTTGTTTCACAAAAAAACCATTTTGCATTTTTTGAATGCCGAAAACACATGTTTTTCGTGAAGCGACTATAAAGAAGGACAGCCCAAACGACGCCATTCCATGTCTATCTCAATGTAGACCCTATTCTACGGACGGTTGCCAAAAATCATACATTTCTGACCCTCGTAGCTACTCCTGGCCATTCAGACAACGATCAGCCGATTCTTCTGGAACCGACTGGAATTTGAACTGCAGGTCCTCCATAGCTTGCCCGTTATTTTTGCTAATAATCATTTTTAGCTTCACAGGTAGGCATTTCATCATAGAATCACCAACAAATATGCATCATCAAACCCCTAGCCACGGACGGCCGACGCGACAAGTTAGACCAGTTTTTTGAAAACACCGTAAAGAATTCAGAAAAAAATCAAAAAAATGGGAGACCTCCATGTCACATCATCAAATGTGGCCTACCAACTAGTAAATATATTAAACTTAGAATACTGATGTTTTCTTGAGCTATTCGGTATGATTTTTACCATTATTATCACAAAGTTTACAAAAAAACCCCTAAAATTTTCTGCCTGAAAACCCAAAAGAATTTCCCTCCCACCCCAAAAATTTCCATCCACTCTCCCAAAATTTCCCTCCAAAACCTCCCACTAACAGGCGGGACCCACCACCCCCTCTCCCACTAACCCGTGGGATCCCCTCTCCTCCCTCCCACAATTTCCCCATTCCGCTACCATCTCCTCCTTCCGACGACCGCGCCGCCCCGCCACCGCTCCGCCGCCTCTCACCTACTCCGTGCCACCCCGTCCCTCCCGTGCTCTTCGCCGCACCGCCACTCCTCCCCTCTCCCGAACGACGGCACCATCAACGACATCGCCCGCCTCGTAACCCTAGGCCACCATGACGGCGGCCATATCGACGACGACCACCGCTTTGTCATCGATGATGGCGGCCACATCTACCACTACATCATCTACCAGGTACTTCTCCCCTCGCTCCATCTCCCCTCGATCTTCTAGGGTTAGGGTAGATTTTCTAGGGTTCGGTAGATCCCCGTCATGGGTTCTTCTACGGTTCATGGGGATGGATCGATGGGGATAGTTATGGTTCGGTAGATCCATGGGGTTAGGGTTAGGGTTCATCTGGTACATGTTGCTCTCTGGTTCATGGGGTTCTGGATGGGGATGGATCTCCTGCTTTTCTTGTTCATGGGGGAGGATTGATGGTGATTCTTGTTCAGGCTGGATCTCTTGGTTTCGTGTATTTATGCAGCATGGCTAAACTATTGATGGGGTTAGGGTTCTTGTTGCACGCCATGGGTTAGGGTTCATGTTGTTGATGCTCATGTTGTAGATAGAGTAGAAGTTGCTGCTCAAGTTGTACATGGAGTAGAAGTTGTTGTGGCTGCTCATGTTATTATTGCCTACTAAAATCTGTTAATGCCTTGTTATTTTACTACACGAAGTTGTTGTGGATGCTCATGTTATCTAGTACAAGCCTGCCATGCTCATATTTGCCATGATCAACTCCTGTTGCATGTAGTTTGCTAGCTCTAAACATTGCATCGTGAATCTGTTTTCTGCCATGAACTGTGTTTTTCCCTAAGTCTAGAAATCTGTATCACTTGTCAGTTAGCCATGCTGTTTTCCTAATGATATAAGAAGTTTTAGAAATAGTTTAGTAAGCCTGTTTTGTACTCAATGTTATCAACTATCATTCTGTTTCATTTGTTTCCTTGTTTGAGTTCTTCATCATAATTAAATGTTGCATATAAATTGCCATGTTGATGTAGTGAAGATATTAAGAGATGCTTCATATCTTTCCAGTGTACATGCATGCTTGTTTAGTGCACTTACATGTTTGCTTAAGTAATAACACTACATCACTACATTGTTGATCCATCAAGTTTGCTTCACATGTATTCCATGTATGTGCATGTTGGTCCAAATGCTTTCCTTTATTGATACGAGTGCATCATTTTACTTTATCCCTGTTGTATCTGACTATTGTTTATTCTTTTTTGCAAGCACCACCTCAAGATCATCCATGGCAAGGATGACAAGGTCAGGTAATCGGCCAACCATTGGTATGCAGCTTGCTCCTTGTGGTTATACTGTCAGTTTTTTAAAATATGTGTCTTAATATGATAAGTGAAATGTATTGTTGCAATCTGAATAAGCTTTCTTAATTGTGCAACTAGGATTAAATGTTTGTTGTCTTAATTGTGAATAATCTGAATAAGTTGTCTTAATTGTGCAACTAGGATTAAATGTTTGCTGTCTTAATTGTGAATAATCAGAATAAGCTGTCTTAATTGTGCAACTAGGATTAAATGTTTGTTGTCTTAATTGTGAATAATCTGAATAAGCTGTCTTAATTGTGCAACTAGGATTAAATGTTTGTTGTCTTAATTGTGAATAATCTGAATAAGCTATCTTAATTGTGCAACTAGGATTAAATGTTTGTTGTCTTCCGTACCCGAATAAGATGTCTTAAATGTTTGCCATTAGTCTTTCGTACCCGAATAACTAGGATTAAATGATAATAATATCTAATAAGATGTGTCTGGCTGTCTGTCCATGCATTCCAACCATTCACCTAATAATTATGTTTCCTTTATCATGCAAAAAGGATCTTCTCACCGAGTACAAGAAGGTTAGGGCTAGAAATATCATGAGGAACAATCGGATGTTCCAGTATCTTGGCATCGGTGCAATAGCATCGATAATTAGGAATTCAAATGTTGTATAAGAAGGTAGGAGGTTCAAGAACGTAGTGGAGTTATCAATGATGACCCAGAGTACAATCCTAAGGAAGATGGAGTTATTGATGGGGAGGAAGTGGACGATGTTGTAGTGCAGAAGACTGTTAAGGTGCAAACTCTGTCTAGCTTGGAGGGTTGTGGTTCTTGTATGATCTGTGTTTCCTTGTGATCACATATTTGTCTTGTGATCTAATGCTTTTTTCCGTGCTATTTATATGAGGCACTGAAGTCTTTGAAGAAGAGGACTGCTGTTAAGAAGATAGTCAACAAGAAGAGGAAGAGCTCAGAAACATCTATTGCAATGCCTCCAGGAAGGGTGATGGCCCCACCTCCAGGACAAACAAAGAGGATCCTGGAACCTGATGAACCGGCCCCTACTAGATTCACGAGGCAGAAAGCAAACATGCTAGCTGTGATGGACCATCAGGAAAGAACGCTGCGCATGGACTCTGAGAGCTCGGTGCAAATGGGTGATGAGTTTCTGCCCATGGATGATGAAACCACTGTCTGCATGGATGAAAGAGGTGCTGTATGCCCAGATGAAGGAGGAGCTATCTGCATGGATGAAGCAGGCACTGTCCACATAGACGTCAGCCCTGTTGCACCTTCTATTGGCAGGAATGCTATCATCAGTGAAGAAGAACACCAGCTTGTTTTTTAATGAGGCAAGTTCACCTTTGCAATGCTCTCTTTTACTAGTGCTTTTTCCAAATGGAAGTGATCATGTATGGTTACCTATTTAGCAGAACCATTCCTGCATTTGTCGATTTCTCTTCAAATTTATGAGTTCAATTTCATTTTCAGATGCACTGACTACCAAGCTTAGACAGAGAAAGGGCAAAGGGCTAGAGAAAATCACCAAGTCGCTTGGTAGCAAGGTGCCTATCCAAATTGCCGAAGGGATGAAGCATCCAGAGAAGCCCCTGCAGGCAGCAAAGCTTGCTTCTGAGTGTGGACTCATTGCAAGAACCCATCTGCCAGTTCTTCCTCACTTCAAGGAATACAAAAAAACTCTAATCTAATGGCGGACTACATTGGGAAAGTTCCTGTAAGCTACTTGTTTTGTGGTTGATGTGCTATCTTTTTTCTGTACACCTATGTATGATCACTAATATTGTTCCTACCTTGTTTGCTGTCTTGGTAGGAAAATTTTGAGATGAACACCGACTCGCAGATCATCAAGACCGCTTGCAAAGATATTCTGCAGAAAAATTCAAAGAACAGACGCCAACAGATCAAGAAGAAGTATTTTGATATCGTAGCATCAAACAAATTCAGCATCAAGTCTCCGGTGCCGAATCTGACAGACCATGAATGGCAAGCTCTGGTGGAGATGTGGTCTACCCGAAGACACAAGGTTTGTCTCTCCTTTGTTTGTTGCTTTATGTTCTGCACATGACATGCTAGTGCTAGATCATGCTGACAGTATGCTTTTTTTTTCTAGGAAACCTGTTTGTCGAACAAGATGAATCGAGAAAAAGTTGTGTACCATCAGACAACTGGTTCCAGGCACTACACAACACACATTTTTGCCACTGTGAGAACTTTTGTCTAGAGACCTGACCATTTAATCCTCATTGGATAATATTTTTGATTCTTGCCAAATAACATTTTGATTTTTGATGAAAATCATTTCAGAAAGAAGAGCGGAAGGGTGAGGAGCTGTCTGCGATTGACTTGTTCAAGGCCACCCACAACAGCAAGAAGCACGGGTTTTCAGAGCCAATAAAGAAAGCTATAGTTAGTCACTCCATGCTCTATCCAGCCACTTCAAACTTTTGTCTAGATTTGGTATGCTTTGAGGCTGTTTGCTAGAGCCTAAGATAGGTTTGATGCCGTTTGATTCACAATTCTGTCATGCTCTGTTTTGATTCACAGCCAGTTCAAACTTCTGTCGTGCCCTGTTTGATGTTGTTTGACTGGTTTGTCCAGCCAGTTCAAACTTCTAGAGTCTAAGATAGGTTTGATGTTGTTTGACTGGTTTGTCCAGGCAGTTTAAACTTCTGTCATGTACTGTTTGAGTCACAACCAGCAAGAACACAAACTATGTTCCATGCTTTGATGCTCTTTGCTACTACCTAAGATAGGTTTGCTATCTCAACAAAGATATTAGAATTTGTTGTATAGTTCTAAACAACGATAACAGAATTTGATGTAGCTATTTGTTGCATTTTTTATGATATGGTAAAATATCTGCGTATAGATTTTGTGTGCTGGTTTAGTTACTTGAAATAATTCATTTTGTGTGCGGGTTTGGTGGCATTCTTGTTTGGTTTATCTTGCTTGGTTTGGTTTGCAAATGTGAAATAGATCTGCCACTAATGTCTATCATTTTCCTCCATATGCTAGCTTGAGATGGAGAAAAAGAAGGACGCGCCAGTACCAGATGGTGAAGAGCCAAAGTCTGTTGTTGAAATTGTTGACAAAGTGCTCAAGACCGAAGTAAAGCGAAGCACATTCCTCGGGAATGTTGGGCTCCATTCATATACGAACAACTCGGCCAAAGCAAGTGCTTATGTGGCTGCTCATGTTCGTGATCTTGAGCAGAAGATGGAGAGGTCAGAGCTTCAAGCATAATTGATGCAAGAAGAAGTGGCGGCAATCAAGATGAAGGTAGAAGAAGCTGAAGCTGCACGCGACAAGGAACTTGAGCTGCTGTGCAAGAAGGCTCAAGAAAAGGATGAGAAGTTAGCCCACTTGATGGCTCTCTTTGGAGCTAAAGCATTATGATGGCTAAAGCATCGTCGAAGCTCTATGCTCATTTTGGTGAACATGTGAAGTTTAACCTGTCGTAGGACCTGTTTTAGATAGATGGCTCATTTTGGTGATGCTGAACTGGTGAAATTGTGAAGTTATGCAGTTTGTGAACCTGTGAAGTTATGCATTTTGTGAAACTGTGAAGTTCACTACAGGAAATAGGTACTTTGCCTTCCGCCATCCCGGATGACAAAGGCATGAAACCCGGACGACAAAGGCTTTGCCGTCCGCCAGCAGACGGCAAACCGTCCGGCTGAATAAGCCATGGTAAAGGTCGCTTTGTCGTCTGCTGGCGGACGGCAAAGACCTTTGAATCTTTGCCGTCTGCCAGCCGACGACAAAGAGCCTGTACGGCACACGTGGGCACTTAGCTCCATTAGGGGGCTTAACGGCATGCTTTGTCGTCTGCTGGCGGACGACAAAGAACCCACCTAGGCCAGCCCCAGTTTGCACAGGTAGTTGCCACATGGCCACTTTGCCGTTGGCTGGCAGACGACAAAGCTCTTTGCCGTCTGCCAGCAGATGGCAAAGTGGCTATATAGCCCCTGTTTTTTTAAATCATTCAATTTCAAACATATATATCCAACAATATCACATATATATCCAACAATATCACATATATAACCAAGAATACCAACAATAAGTTGAAACAAACATATACCAACAATAAGTTTCAACATACAAGTCCAATAAAAGTTTCCAACACCACACAATATGGTTTCCAACAACATATCCATATATACATACGTATCCAAAACAAGTTTTCCATAAACATAAAGGTAGCAGAACTAGAAGAGTACAATCCATCAATGCACTCTCCCTCATCTACAGGAAATCTGCAAAGTAGGAAAGATGATATATAGTTAGTAGAAGAAGAAGGCTAGCTAGAAGAAAAAGAAGAAAAAGAAGAAGTAGAAAATGAAGAAGAAGAAGAATTTATCTTCTCTTTCTTTTTCTCCTCTCCTCTCCTCTTCTCCAAGGTAGTAATGCCATTTTCTAGCTAACTAAGCATATCAAGTCATTTTGGAGGAAAAAATGCTAAGTATAGGTCATTTTATAGCATTTTCTAGGTAGAATATACCATTTTCTAGCTAACTAAGCATATCAAGTCATTTTTGAGGAAAATAAGCTAAGTATAGGTCATTTTGGAGCTAAGTAGGTAATTTCTTAAGCTAAGTATGCATTTGTTAATGAAAACACTTGGGAAAACTTACCATCAACACGGAGGTGAAGGACCGGTAGGGTTTGGGCCAAGGTGAGACGTAGAAGGACTGGTCGGGGTTGCGGCAGACGAAGAAGGATCAGTCGATGCTTGTCGGGAGGCACGCTGCACAAAAGATCCTTTGCAATGTCTCCTTAGCATGATGCAACTCAAATGTGAATACTAGTAACTAATGACCATTTAAATGAAACTCACCGTGGGTGCTATAGCAATATGGGGCATCGACGGAGGGGTCTGGCCATTGTTCTGGTACACGGTCTGCGCATTTTGTTTTCACGAGTCATTCATATTAATTAGTGATGAAACAAACATTACGTGCATGATTTGTCTAATATACAGGAGAAACTTACCACGAGGATCTCGTATAGGGCCCGGTGAGACGCATCGTTCCGGTTCCTCTCCTCCTCCAATAGCCTAACCGTCCTCTCCTCCATGTTCGTCTCCCTCTGCGCCGCCCACCTGTTTGCCTTTGCCAGAAGCTCCTGGGCCCTAGCCTCAATGGCAAGCTCCATTGGCCGTGGACAAGGCGTTATCTCAGGATCAGAGCTTGTCTGGCGCTTCTTGATCTTCGGGGGAGTTCTAGGACAACGTATCAGTCCATCCCCAATGGCTATCGAGCCATGGGGCCTCCCACCACCAGATATCATCACGAGCTTTGGATCAAAAGGACTCTCGCTCGGGTTGAAGTCCTCCGCTTTCCTCACCTTCCCAAAATCTCTCTACCTCATGAGCTTGTTGTGGGAGGAGATGTTGCTGAAGCTCTCTGGATGATCGAGGTCATCCTCAGAGAATGCCTTGGCCTTCTTGTACGAGGCAGTATGGTCCATGGCATAGAAGTCGAACAGAGGTGGCACCTCCTTCTTGTTTTCTCGCGCCTAAAAGAGGTGAACAAAATATTAGTTAAGGGCTCAAGGTAGCATGAAGAATGAAATAGCATGAATCATGAAGCAAACCACATACCCAGTTATCCCCGTACTCAAACAGGTTGGAGCTCCCTTGATGGTGTGGCACACCTTTCATTTGGCCACGCTTCTCCTTGGCCTTGTTGTGTTCGTCTAGCCAGCAAGGAGAGCACCACTCATCCACCAATGCCTCCCAACAGTCCATCCTATCCGCACACCATCTCGAGGGCACCTAAGTTAGATAAGAGAAATTTCAGCGCTACGCCTACGAATCAAATCAAAGAAACTAAGTGCAAGGCCTTAAGAATAGATAATTACCTTCATAAACTTCTCCTTACTCAAATAATTTTTGCGGCACTTCTTCTTGGCTCTCCTAATGTTACTTGAGGCGTAGTAGTCTCGAATAGCCTGCACCCGAGCCTCGTGTTGTAAGTTCTGAAGTAGGCGCTTGCACTCGGCTTCGAGAACAACATCCGCTCTCGCCTCGTCTTCCTCAAGACACCTGTAGAAGATCTGCAATCAAACGAGACAACACATTAGACACTGATTAGTACAATCACTAGGTGTTGTTGATTTTTAAATTCTATAAAGGATATATTACCCAAAAGCGATGGATCACAATGTCAGCCACCATCTCGCACAAGATACCGTCGACCATCTCCTCCGGCGGGGCCGGGGCAGCCTTGTACAGCTCCCAGGTCAGTGCTAACTGTGGAGACTCACCCTCACCGGGAAACTAGACCTTCCTCAGGAAGTGCTGCCGGAGAAGCACACCAAGGACCTGGTTGGGCCTGCGGAAACCACGCTCGTATTTCCAACACCTGTAGTATGACAAGGCCAACACATTAGATATTAATTTGAAGAAACATAAAGGCAAAAGGTTAAAAAAATAGTAAATGCACTTACTTCTCCGCATTAGGCGCAATCAACCACCTCTGCTCGTGGGTCGTCGGCACAGTAGGCAGCTTTGTACAACCACGCTGGTAGACCTTCTTGCCCTCCTCAACCAGCTCGCCCTCGCTATAGGTGTCCTCGGACAAGTAATTGTCCTCGCCACACTCAGCATGACCACTAGCCTCCGGAGTCACGTGAGATGAAGACTCTGGGACCCGAGTCTCCTGGGACGAAGACTCTGGGACCGGAGTCTCTTGGGACGAAGGATCGTCGACTCGAGGCTCGTGGACCGGAGTCCAAGATGGGTCCAAGTCAGACGGGTCCACCTAAGATGGAGCACTCCGGTGGTCGGGAGAATCAGCTGGGGGTGGCGGCGAGGAAGGCGCAGCAGCCTTCCTACCTCTAGCACCTCTCTTCGTCTTCCCCCGACCTCTCCTGGTCGAAGAAGAAGCGCCCGCCGGTGTCTACATGCTGTGGGCCAGCGCTCTCCGGAGTTGCTGCGGTGGAATAATAGCACCCATCCCAGCACGCCTCGAGGAAGGACGCTTAGAGCGCTCTCGACCCCCACCCACCATCTATCAACACCTCAATGACAAAGAGTGAACGAAATTCGTTCAACATAAAAAAATTGAATACCTAATAACATGAACTAATTAATAATATATATGTACATAATAGTAATTGGTATTACATCGTGGTTGGATGTACATCGGTATAATGCGTGTGTGACTTTCGGTTCGTCGAGGATTTCCTTAAGTAACTCTCATATCTCATGGTGTGTTGGTGCGCTCTCTCTCACATTGATATGGTGGTGTATATATGTTGGTGGGCACTCTCTCACAGTAATAGTTTGACCGCCGGTGATGGATGCCTCCCCTCTTCTCTTCTTGCGCAATATATCGACGAGTATATCGCAAAGAAGAGAAAAAAGAGGAGGCACCCCCCATGACAACAGTCGGGATTCCTCCATCAAGAACACACATGAAAGTCACACAAGGAGCAATGACAGACCGAAAGTCACACACGCATTATACCGATGTACATCCACCCACGATCACTCATCTTGCCTAGCTACTGGACACACACAAAATACTGATGATTGAAGACACCTATAGCTAGCAAGTTTCATCAGCACGAAGACCGGAACAGAGGAAATGAAGGGGGCAGGAGGAGACTGCACATTTAAATCGAAAGATGAGTAACATAGCAATATTGTTTTTTCCGTCAACCTAACTAAATATTTATAAGAGGACGAGTGGGTTAGGGAGTTCGTCGACGTCGATGAAACCCTAAATAGCAAGTATCATCGGTGCGAGATACATGTGGCGCTCGGTGTTGAACACTAGATCCACATCCCACAAGTGACGTCGGCGCCCGGTGTCCCGCACACAACAATAGTTCTGGGGGCCGATGACGGTCGAACACCTTGGCAAACTTGTCTGGCAGCCTCTGCAATGAGGATTAAAGCCAAGTTTTGAAACTTCAAACAACCAAACCGACTTGAGTCAGTTAGGGTGTTTCAAGTTTCAACACTTGGTTTTTAATCGTCATCGTAGAGGCTGCAAGACAAACTCGCATAGGTGTTCAACCGCCATCGACCCCGAGAACTGTTGCTGCGAGACGCCGGATGCCGGCGTAACTTGTGGGACATGGATGTAGTGTTCGACACCGACGGCCACATGTATCTCGCATCGACGATACTTGCTATTTAGGGTTCCATCGACATTGGGGGTGTCGTGTCGGGGTGTCGGGGGTGTCGTGTCGGGGTTGGGGTGTCGGGGGTGCCGTGTCGGGGTCATGTGTCGGGGGTGCCGTGTCGGGGTCGGGGTGTCGGGGTGTCGTGTCGGGGGTCGGGGGCTCGGGGATGTCGTGTCGGGTAGGGTTGCTGTGTCGTGGTCGGGGGTCCCGTGTCGGGGTGTCGGGGGGTGTCGTGTTGGGGTCGGGGTGTCGGGGGTGCCGTGTCGGGGTGCCGTGTTGGGGTGTCGTGTCGGGGTATCGGGGTCGGGGTCGGGGTGTCGTGTCGGGGTCGGGGTGTCGGGGGTGTCATGTCGGGGTCGGGGTGTCGGGGTCGGGGTCAGGGTGTCGTGTCGGGGTCGGGGTGTCGGGGTGCTGTGTCGGGGTCGGGGTGTAGGGGGTGTCGTGTCGGGGTCGGGTGTAGGGGGTGTCGTGTTGGGGTCGTGGTGTCAGGGGTGCTGTGTCGGGGTCGGGGTGTCGAGGGTGTCGTGTCGGGGTCGGCGTGTTGGGGATGCCATGTCGGGGTCGGGGTGTCGGGGGTGCCGTGTCGGGGTCGGGGTGTCAGGGTGTCGTGTCGGGGTCGGTGTGTGGGGGGTGTCGTGTCGGCGATCCTCGACACGGTTACATCGGCGCCGACGCACCCCTCCTCCTCTTCTTCTTATTCTCCTTCTTCTTTTTCTTCTTTTCTCCTCCTCCTCCTCCTCCTCCTCCTTTTCTTCTTCTTTTTCTTCTTCTCCTTCCTCTTCTTCTTCTTCTTACAACTAACTAACTAACTAACTACACCTAATTAACTAACTAACTAAATGCACCTAATTCACTAACTAACTAACTACACCTAATTAGCTAACTAAATTACAACTAACTAACTACAGCTAATATTAACTAACTAAATTACCATAATTAACTACACTATTAAAAAATGAAAAAAAGAGGGGGAGGTTGCTCACTGGAGTAGGGTAGCGGCCGGCGGGGGTGCTCGGGCGGCGGCCGGCGGTGGGGGTGAGGGGCGCGGGCGGCCAGCGGTGGGGGTGAGGGGTGCGGGCGGTGGTGGGGGTGAGTGGCACGGGCGGCGCGCGACAGCCGGTGGGGGGGCACGGGCGACGGGGGAGGGGGGCGTGCGGCGGACGACGGGGGGGGCGCTGGTGGCGGCCGGCGGTGGTCGCAGGTGGCGGGGATGGGGCGGTGGGGGCGCGACGGGCAGGTGCGACAGGGGCTCGACGGCGGGGCAGTGGCAGGGGCGCGACGACAGGGCGGTGGCAGGGGCACGACGGCAGGGCGGCGGCCGGCGCGGGGGCATGGTGGGGGTGGGGGCTGGGGCGCGGCGGCGTGCGTGCATGCGGGCACGGGGGGACGATGGGAGATGGGTGGGCTGGGCTGCGCTGTTAGGTACTTAGGGCTCACCTCTTTGTCGTCCGCTAGCGGACCGTAAAGAGGTGGGGTGGTGGGCAGTTATAGTCCTGCCGTCAACTAGGCCCCACCCACCTCTTTGCCATCCGCTCACTGACGGCAAAGTTTCTTTGTTGTCCACTAGCAGACGGCAAAGAGCTAGCAAATGGCAAAGCCCCTCTTTGTCGTCTGCCAGCTCTTTGTCGTCCGCTTTTACCCAGCTTATGGCAAAGACACTCTTTGTCGTCTGCCAGCGGACGGCAAAGAACTGTCAGACGGCAAATTGTCTGATTCCAGTAGTGGTTATGCATTTTGTGTGAATTATTTGAGTTTTGTTTGGACCATTTTGTGAAGCTGAGCACCTGGTTCACAGGATAATTATTGAATTGGGCTCTGACCTTAGTTGGACTGCAAAAAGGCCGAGGCCCAAACAAGAATTAGACTAATGGCTTGGGCCTAAAAAAGAGTTGACTATAAAAAACTTAGTCTGTAAAGGGCTGCATCCCAGAAAATAAAAGGCCAAGGCCCAAATAAGAACTAGACGAAAAAAGGTTGTGGCCCAAAAAATAGTTGACTAGGAAAAAAAGTGGATTGCAAAAGGCTACATCCCAGAAAATAAAAGGCCAAATTACTGGGCCAAGCCCATGCAGCTAAGCAAAATAAAGAGGAAAAAAACATAAAATGGGCTGAATTATTGGGCTTGGCCCATGTAGGCGGTCGAAATGGACCGGGCTGATTCTAATTTATGACCTTCTCATTTGGTCACAATGATGCCACGTCAGCTTGCCATGGTGGGTCTGACTTGGTGTGGGCGGATAGCTAGTGACCAAAAAAATTGGTCGTTGAACCTATGACCTTTTTTTGGTCATAAACTTCAACGAATTTTTCAAAAGAAAGGTCGTTAATTTCCATTCTTGACCCTCAGCTTTTAACCATCAGTTTTTGGCCACAAAAAGGTCACAAACGGAAAGCAGGGACCATTCAATGACCAATAGTGAAGGTCACAAGATAGCATATTTCTTGTAGTGTTTTCCCTAGATTTGGAGTCCCTAGATATTTGATGACTAATGGTGGTTCACACTTTATTCATGGTGCTTTCCGTAAATTGCTCGCTAAATATGATGTTAACCATAGAATTGTGTCTCCTTATCATCCTCAGTCTAGTGGTCAAGTAGAATTGAGCAATAGAGAAATTAAGTTGATTTTGATGAAGACTGTTAATAGATCTAGGAAGAATTGGTCTAAGAAACTTGACGTTGCATTGTGGGCTTATAGAACTGCTTACAACAACCCTATGGGTATGCCTCCGTATAAGATGGTTTATGGTAAAGCATGTCACTTACCTCTACTAACTAGAACATAAAGCTTATTGGGCAATCAAAGAGCTCAATTATGATTTCAAACTTGCTGGTGAGAAAAGGTTATTTGACATTATCTCATTTGACGAATGGAGAACCCTAGCCTATGAGAACGCCAAGTTGTTTAAGGAAAAGGTTAAGAGATGGCATGACACTAGGATACAAAAGCGTGAATTCAATGTAGGTGATCATGTCTTGCTATACAATTCTCGTTTAAGATTTTTTGCAGGAAAACTTCTCTCTAAATGGGAAGGTCCTTATGTTATCGAGGAGGTATACCGTTTCGGTGCCATCAAGATTAACAAAGCCGAAGGCACAAACCCGAAGGTGGTGAATGGTCAAAGAATCAAGCATTATATCTCAGGTACACCTATAAATGTGGAAACCAATGTCATCAATACCATAACTCTGGAGGAGTACATTAGGGAGACTTACCAGAATGTTTCAGAATCCGAAAAGGAATAGGTATGTGGTATGGTAAGTAAAACGACTCCAAATGAGTACATTAGGGAGACTTACCAGAATGTTTCAGAATCCGAAAAGGAATAGGTATGTGGTACGGTAAGTAAAACGACTCCAAAACTTTTTCAATGGTAATTTTTATCTGTTTTGGAATATTTAAAAAATTAGGAAAATTTAAAGTAGACCAAATTGTGCACGAGGAGGCGACAAGCCTCCTGGGCGCGCCCCTGGGCCTGTGGCCACCTCGTGTGCCATCCGGACTCCGTTTTCTTGTGGCATACTCCTTTGGGTCGGTAAAAATTCATTATGTAATCTCCCGAAGGTTTTAACTCTCGTATCATGATAATACCTCATGTTTTCTTCTTGAGATGTTTCTGCTGCAGTTTTAGATCAACATGACGTTCCCAAGTGCCTCAAAGGACAAGTTCTTCGAGAAGGTCATCAACCCCTACCTTGTGGGGTGCTGCACATCCGTGATGTTGAGGGGCCAAAGGAAACCGGAAGCATGGAGACATGGCTCGAAGCAATGGAGCAGCAAGTCTTCAAGTGCCAAGGGATGGTGGAATGTGGACTCAATGTCAATCATATGATGATCACAGAGTTTACCCATAAACACAAGCTAGATGCCATGGACATCGGGGATCACATCTTCAAGCTTTATGAGAAAATTGAGCACCTCCAAGCCCAGATCTATGACCTACAAAACAAAAACTATGAGTATGAATATAGATTTAAGAGAATGAGTTTGGCTGCAGATTTGAGGATTCCAGAGACTCGTTCATCCTTTCACGATGGTGAGCCTATGCCTTGGAAAACGGAGGACAAGCTTCCAACCTCATCAACAACTCCCACATCACCACCTCCGAAGCAAGACAACTAAACACATGGGTATGAGCACTCCCCTTGGCTTGTGCCAAGCTTGGGGGAGGTGCCCCGATATCGTATCACCATCACATCTTTTGTTTTTATTTTTATTTTTTATTTTTATTTTTATCATGTTTTCTTAGTTCAATCCTTTTGGTTATATTTTGATCTAGTAGAATAAAGTTTTCGTGTGATCTAGTTTTGAGTCTTTGCTTTATGATTCCTCCTATGTAAGCAAGTCTGCGAGTTATATAATAAAAAGTGCTTTTGAGTTGAGGGCTTTGCTTGTTGGGTATGATCTTGATCTTGAGAAATATGTAGTAGAAAGAAGTATAGAATAAAAGCAAAGAGTATATGAAAATTCAGGCAAAAATAGATTTCCATCTAACATAACTCGATATTGTAATGAAAATTAAACGGGGCAAATAACACAGCCTTCCACCCATAAACTAGGATGGAATTTAAGCCAAGTAAGATCACTGAACATGAATCCCTAGGTATGGTCTGCACATTACTCAATCAAATATCATATTCTAAACATGCTAATATAGTTTTAGACAGAAACAATAGCTTTGCAGTGGAGTAGCGGGAGGGAGGCAGGAGTTCACTTGAGCTCACTAGTTGGAGAGAGAGCAGACTGCGGTGGAGAGGGCGTCGAGACGACGGTGAAGAGGCAGAAGGCATGGGGCGGCGGCCGGAGGAGCAGGACGGCGAGGGGAAGCAGTCAGAGGAGCTGGATGGCGTGGGGAGGCGGTCGGAGGAGCAGGACGGCATGGGGAGGCGGTCGGATGAGCAAGACGGTGTGGGGCGGCGGCCGAAGGAGCAGGACAACGTGGGGAGGCGGTCGGAGGAGCAGCATGATGTTGGGTGGCCGAAGGAGAAGGACGGCGTGGGGCAGCGTCCGGAGGGCAGGACGACGTTGGGGAGGAGCAGGACAACGGGACAACGACGGGACGGAGTAGGGATCGATGGGAAGCTCCGGCCGGCGTGGGGCGGGGGGGCGGGGGGGCAGGGGTGGGGGTCGACCGGAATTGGCCGACGTTAGGAGGCGGTGGGACGGGGTGGGGGTCGACTCCGTCGACGGCGAGACCCGATCGGCGGCGAGCGGCAGGCGGCGGGCGGCGTGGAGATCTACTAGCGGGAGGCGGAGGCATGGAGATTGACTGGCGGGCGGCGGCGTGGGGGAACGAAAGCTAGGGATTTGGCTCGTGGGACATGGCCGCTTGTGATTTTGGGAAAAAACGCGGTCTAGGCTGGCTATTTGGCGCTAAAAATTGGTTGTTCGCGCCAAAGGCCCATAACGTCGGAATGTTGGTCGGGGTTATTTACCGACCGATGATCTACGGGCCACAATAGAATTCCCAACAGATAGTTCGATGGTATATGTTAGTGCATTCCCGACCGATGGTGGGTCGCCATTCGTAGTTTTCCCGACCCACAATCCGTTAGCAGTTTTCTGGTCAGACAGTGGGTCGGCAATAGTGATGTTTTCCCAACAAACATCAGTAGGGAATTCTGGTGCATGGTTTAGTGAAACTTCTTGCACAAATAAACGTTAGGAAAATCAAAAATGATGTCATCTACATAGATTTGGCATAAGATCAAATCACCTTTTTTCCTCTTAGTAAAAAGAGTGGGATCGATCACCCCTCTCACAAAGCCATCATCGAGTAGAAACTTATTAAGATGATCATACCAAGCACGAGATGTTTGTTTGAGGCCATACAAAGCCTTGTGAAGTTTATACACATAGTCTTTGTGATCGGGATCAACAAACCCAGGTGGTTGTGATACATATACTTCTTCTTGTAGAGGACCGTTAAGGAAAGCACTCTTAACATCCAGTTGATGTAATGTAAAACCATTGAAAGCGGCGTGTCCAAGTAAGATATGGGTAGATTCAAGACAGGCAATGGGAGCAAGGGTCTCATCAAAGTCCAAACCTTCAACTTGTGAGTACCCTTGTGCCACTAACCTTGCCTTGTTGCGGATGATTATGCCATTCTCATGTTTCTTGTTCTGGAAAATCCATTTTGTTCCAATGACATTGTGTTCCTTAATTGGTCTCTTGACTAATAACCATACTTTGTTGCGTTCAAAACTGTTCAACTCTTCGTGCATAGCAGTGCTCCAATCATTGTCCATCAATGCATCTTGTACCTTGAGTGGCTCAACACTAGAGACAAATGAAAAGTGAGCAGAAAAGTTTGTCAATTGTTTACGAGTTACTCTACCTTCCGATATGTTGTTTAGAATTTGATCAACATCAACACGACCGGCCACTCATGGCATGATGGAGGTTAGGATTTCACGAGGTTCAACTTCATTTCCATCATCCACATCCTTAACATATGGATCATTAATGTGTGGTGGAAGATCTTCTTCTTCATGTTGCATTTGTTGAGGTTCATCATCAAAGATTGCACTTTCTTGTTCTTGCTCTTGGTGATGATCCTGTTCTTGAATGTGATCATGGTGACGGACTTGTTCTCCTTCTTGATTTTGAACAATGGACATAGTTTGAGCAGTAGGATCTTGTGGAGATATGGGTGTTGGAGTGGCTTGAGGATAAGAGAAACTTTCATCTTCTTCATCATCATCATGAGATTCTTGTTCCATTGGATGAAGAGCACCAACACCCATGGACAAAATAGCTTGAGAGGGATCTTCTCCACCTACATCACTTAGATCAACTTGCTCCCCATGGGAGCCATTAAATTCATCAAACACCATGTCACAAGTTTGTACAACACATCCATTGGATTTGTTGTGGACTCTATAGCCATGAGAGTTTGATCCATAACCAACAAATATCCCCTCAATTGTTTTGGATCGAAAATTTCCTAACCGTTCTCTTTTGTTGAGGATGAAACACTTGCACCCAAATACACGAAAGTACTTGACATTTGGCTTGTTTCCGGTCAGGAGCTCATATGGAGTCTTCTCCAATATCATGTGAAGGAAGAGCCGGTTCGATGCATGGCATGCGGTGTTGACAGCCTCAACCCAAAAATTATGTGGTGACTTGTATTCATCCAACATGGACCTGGCCATTTCCACAAGTGCACGGTTCTTTCTCTCGGCTACACCATTTTGTTGAGGAGTGTAGGGTGCAGAATATTGATGTTCAATCCCTTCATCACTAAGAAATTATTCCAAGGTGTAGTTCTTGAACTCAAAGCCATTATCACTTGTTATTGCCAAGATTTCTTTGTCAAACTTGCATTGGGATTGCTTGGCAAAATCAATGAAGGTGATCTTCGTCTCATCCTTGGACTTGAGGAAAAACACCCATGTATATCTTGAGTAATCATCAACAATGAAAAGTCCATACTTTTTCCCACCAAGACTGTCCCATGATGGAGGCCCAAAAAGATCCACATGAAGGAGCTCTAAAGGCCTTGAAGTAGATACAATATTCTTGGGTGGGTGCTTGGATTGATGTTGCTTCCCGGCTATGCATGCACTACACACACGATCTTTCTCAAAAGAGACATTGGTTAGTCCAAGGATGTGATTACCCTTTAAGAGATTCTGAAGATTTCTCATGCCGACATGGGCTAGCCAGTGATGCCATAGCCACCCCTTGTCCGCCTTGGCCATTAGACAAGTTGCATGGAATGTGCTCTCTTTCGAGAAATCAACCGTGTAAAGGTTGCCATCCAACTTTCCAACAAATGCCACTTCGAGAGTATCTCTCTTAAAGACTTTCACATCCGTTAGTCCAAATAGTGTATCATAACCAACTAAAGCCAATTGGCGAACAAAAAGCAAATGGTATTGAAGGGATTGGACAAGCATGACATTTGCAAGAGACATGCCATTTGTGATAGCTACCTTGCCCAACCCGAGTACTTGTCCTTTTGATCCTCCACCAAACACAATGCTCATAAATGATTGAATAGCTTCCATGAAGTCAAAAAACAGTTTGCTATCTCCAGTCATATGGTTGGTACATCCACTAACGATCACCCATTTGACTCCACCAGGTAAAGCAACCTACACACAATTTTATGACTTGGTTAGAGGCACCCATTTTGCAATGGGACCTATCAAGTTAGTCACAAGGGTCTTAGGGACCCAAATAGCATAAAACCGGAATGCATTACGAGGACCAACGAATTTTGCATAAACTTCTCCATCCTTTGTTTTACAAAGTACATAGGATGGAGGCATGAACTCTTTTGGCTTGTTGAAAGTGGGAATGCCCCTAGTGGACTTCCCACTCACAACCTTAACTTTCTCCTTGTGCGCTTCACGTACAAATGTCTCTTTGAGAGGGGTGGAGCACTTATGAGGAGGTGTCTTCTTCTTGCTTATGCTTGGGTCAAACATGAGCCCTTCCTTGGCAAACACCTCATTGTGTTGGATCAACACTTCATTAAGGTTCTTTTGTCCTTGAGCACATGTCATGAGTCCCTTTTCGAGTTGTGCCTTTAGAAAACGGTTTTCCTCAAGAATAGATGCTAGGTCACCACTAGAGTTAGTAGTACAAGCATCAACATTGATAATAGGTGAAGAGTAAACTTTGGCTAGAGTTTCAAGATAAGTAAGTTTGAGCATCTCAAAGCTCTTTGTAAGAAGAGTGAGATCCTCTTCCTTACTCTTCAGGGACACTGATAGAAGCTCACAATCCTTAGAGAGAGAAACATGGGATTCCACAAGCTTACTTTTATCATTCATCAACTCCTTGCAAGAGTTCTTGGCCTTTTTCAAGGAGGCAAGTTTTTTAGCATGATCATCAATGTTTGCACCAATTTTTAAGCATAGTTCATCATTTCGTGCTTCCTCATATTGGACTTCCTACTCAAGGATTTCATACTTTTCCTTTTCCTCGGTGATGAGGGTTTCGAGTTCCTTAATGGTAGCGGTGTGCTTACTCACCATCTCCATAAGCATACGAAACATAGTGAGCTTCTTTCCTTTAAGGTAGCACATGACTTTATTTAGTTTAGCAAGCATAGGATCATCTATATCATTATCATCATTATCCTCCACATCAAGATCCTCATCACAAGAATTAGACGGAGTGAAAAGAGGAGGATTTGAGCGTGGGGTTACCTTGACCTTGTCAAGAGAGTTTTGGTCCTCTCCATCTTCTATCACGGCCTTTGCCATTAAGCACTTGTGAGCGTTGCCCTTGTAGTCTTTCATATAGTTGTAGGTTACAACCTCACCACTCTTGTTGACTAGCCTCAAGGTGTTTTGAGAATCTTGAGCTACTCCGACTACACCACCAACATCATCCGGATCGTATTCTTAATGAGCAACCACTGCTTTCCCATCTCTTTTCTTGAGCTTGGAGTTCATAGGATTTGACAACTTCTTCCTAGGAAAGGTCTTGGAAAACCTTGGTTTATCTTCTCTCTCCTCATAAGGGCAATCGTTGGATAAGTGGTTGGTTTCTTAGCATTTTCTCACTTTCTTCTTCTAGAATCTTCCCTTGAATTTTCCCGCGCTAAACCTCTTGACAAAGAGGGCAATGTCTTCATATGAAGGGCTCTCATCGGAGTCAATCTCATCACCATCTTCATCATCATCATCTTCTTCTTCTTCACTTTGCTCTTCCTCACATACATGCTTGGCCTTCAAAGCAAGATTGATCTTTGACGTTGAGGTACCATGCATGGCAAGATGTTTTGTAGCATTTGCCTTTGACTCTTCAAATAATTGGAAAGTGGATATGATGTCATCCGGAGTCATTTCCTTGAATCCATGATGTTGTCTTATGTCCCATACCATTAGGTGATGATATGGGGCAAGAGCATGTAGTAGTTTGTCCACGAGAAACCGCTTAGTCGAGTTGAAACCATCTTGTGCCTTATCACAATCACAGGACTCAATCACTACAACAAAACAGACTTTAAGTAACACAATAATGTAACACACACCAAAATGTGTGAAGGAAATTTCTAGTAACACCTCATTTTGTGTTGAATGATGGGTAGTAACACATAGTATATAAGGCCCCAAATTGTGTTACAAAGTATTGTATCAGTAACATATAGATATGTGTTCGTATGATTGTGTTACATATTATAGTAACATATAAGTATGTGTTGGTGGTATATGTTATGACCTTTTAGTAACACAATAATCATGAGTTTATCATAGTGTTACAACTTCTATTATATGGGGAAATAGAAATACTAAAATCAACTGCATATAGAGATCACCAATACCTTCACACATAGAGCCCATGTGCCAATGTGTTTTTTATATGGATACATTCTTGTATTGGTAAATAAAGTTTCCATTCTTTGGGCAAAATGGTACAAAAACAATACTGTTTGGTGCTAGATACTTGTACGGAACTATTTCGACATAGTTGCAATGAATATCATATTGACCATACTTTTACGTGGTATTTCAGATGACTCGACTAGCATAAATGCAAATTCACACTTTAAAATGATCACATAAAATTAACTATTTAACATCGGTACTCACGAAGGGGTGGAAGACCAAAAGAAAATGAGTGCTTGACTTTTATTCCACCGTTCCGACTAAAAAACAGAATCGAGGCCTCCTTCAATTTTTAGGTGTGTCAGTCTTTAGCAAAAAGCCAATGAAATAACAAGAAAATCATGTGTAAATCCAGCTACTAAGGCTGGTGGTATTGAGTTAGGTGCGAAATTTGGTCATGTGCGCATAGATGAACCTATTCTTGATAATAAGTACTTAGTAAGGGAAGTTTCTGGTTGCACAACAATTGGTGAAGCTTTCTCTTTAGGATACTTAATTGCATGGCCTTCAAATTTTCTAAGTTAAAGTCTTTTCTTCCATATTCTGAAATCATATTTGTGTACATTTAATCACATAACTCTAGGGTCCAATTTTATTTTACAGATTCGAAAGAAGGATTATTGAGTCGCGGCTGAGTACTTCGGTTGGAACAAGAAGCAAATAAATTTTGAAGATTTTACTTCCCAATAGTTGTAGTTTACATTGATAGATTGAAAAATGTAATATTATTCACAAAATCTTTTTCTTTGGTCAAATTTATGCAAATGGTATGGTGTAATGTTCTCTATACTTGTGTTTTCTATAATTAAATTGATATGAATGATATGTTGTTGCACCCAAGAATATTTGTATTTATTTATTGTAATGCATATGTATAATACACTCTTGTATATCCATAATAAATATCTTAGTATTTTGAATTTATCTATGTCGTGCTTCAGTTTCTCTTTCATTCCATAAAATGGGAAAACATTAATTATGTTGCCATACCGATATAGTAGTGTTACAATAGTTACAAAATTTGTTACTCTGGAAGTTGGCAACTATAAATTATAGTGTTACGATATTTCAATATTATGTTACTAATTGTGTTTAACAGTAAAATTATGTGTTACCAGGTGTGTTACTAAAGTTACAAAAACATTGTTACCAGCAATGGTCCATGTCTACAAATATAAGTTACTATAGGTGTTACTTTAAACGTGTTACCGGCATGTTCGGTAACACATAATATGCATGTTACTATAATCTAATAGTAACACATTTTTAAACATATGGTAACAATTACTATGTTTGATAGTGACACCACTTAGTAACACGGTCTAATGGAACACATTCCAAACTGTGTTACTATATGACCTAGTAACACTCTTTTGGGCATAGTAACACAACTCGGTGTTACCAAAGCTCTATCCTGTTGTAGTGCATGTCAGTGGAGGGAGTCATGAAACGCTCAGGGAGCTGCTTGGGGATTCACCTTTCTCCATACAAAAGTTTTGCAATTGACCCTTGGCAATTTCATACTGAGCAAGCCGGAGAGTGGAGGTACCGGTCTTGGTCCTTACAATGATGTCCCATAATTCCTTGGCACTTGTGATATGTATGTAGGGTCTCCTTTTCTCATCATTCATTCCTTTTCTAATGCACATGATTGCGGTGTCGTTGAGATGCTTGTCATATGTCTCTCTTGGAGTGAGATTCTTTGGGTCGACGGGGTTATAGCCATGCTCCAAGATTTCCAACATTTCATCATTAGCGTACCTAAGATGGTCCTGCATACCAACTCTCCACAAAGAAAAATCGGAACTGTCATCAAACAAAGGAGGTTTTCCTCCAGTATTATATTTAGGTTTCTCAACTTGAGGTCTTGCATAAAGCCATGGAACACTAGAGTGATCATTGCTAGGAGGTTGTTGGCCAAGTGAAGGAGTAGACACAGTTGGCCTCGAGGACGCACCACCAGAAAGTGGTGCAAGCATCATGGTTAATGTGGCTAATCTCATTTGGACCAAGGCCTCAAGATAAGCATCATGCTCCTCCTTTTTCTTAGCAAGGGCCCATTCCATATCCTCAAAAGTAAAATACTTGACTTCCGTGGAAGTCGTGCCCTTATCCTTCGGATCTGCAACAAGGGGAGTCCCATCGGGGTTTATCTCGCTCTAGGGCGGTTAAGCCACACGAATAGAGCACGAGGCTCTGATACCAACTGAAAGGATCGAGATGGACCTAGAGGGGGGTGAATAGGTACAATTCCAAATTTTAATTGTTACTTAGCAATTTTCGGCAATAAAGAGGAATATCAAATGTAGCCTAACAATTTCAAGGGTGATATGATGACCAGTGGGGTATACAAGTGTAGCAACTAGATCGATAAACACACCAAAAATATGTAGTAAGTGAAACACATAAGTAAACAAGTAACCACAAGTAAGAATCTAGGGTAACGAATAATCGCAACTACGAGAGACGAGGATGTATCCCGGTGTTCACTTCCTTGGAGGGAAGCTACATCACCTTTTAGAGAGGTGGATGTTACCACGAAGGCACACCAACACCACGAAGGCTCACCCTATTCTTTCCTTGAGACAACACCACGAAGGTGTTTCTCAACCACTAGTGGTAGGCCTTGAGGTGGCCTCCAAACCTTCACAAACTTTCCGGGGGTAATCATAATGGTTTGATTCCTCTCCAAAGAACTCCTACCGCCTAGGAGTCTCCAACCTCCAAGAGTAACAAGATCAAGGGAACTGCTCAAAACTTGCTCGAATCACAAATTGCTTTGGTTGAGAGGAGGAGAGAGAGATGATCTATCTTTTGGTTGGAACAACACTCAAGAATCCTCACAAATGCTCTTGGGATCTAGGATTTGGTGAGGAGTAGTGAGAGAGAGAAAGAAAGGTGTTCTTGGGGTCTTTTGACTGTGTTGGACAACTCCCCCCCCCCCCCCCCCCCGAGGTGGAAGAAGACTATATATATAGTGGAGGAGGAAAATGGCCGTTGGAAGCCACTTAAGCTGTGTAGGAGATGGACGTCCGACAGGTGTCGGTCGTCCAGACCAAGAGGAAGAACCAGATGTCCGACAGGCGTCGGTCGTCCAGGCCAATTGGAGGCACCGGACGTCCGGAGCCCGGACGACCGAAAGGGCCGGAAATCCGAGGAAAACATGTTGATAAACTACTGGCTTCATTCTGGATTTTCGGAGGGTGTCGGACGTCCGGAGGCCGGACGACCGGAGGTCATCGGACATCCGGACAAGAACAGAATCAAGGATAGAAACTCAACCAAAGGTTTTTCTCTAGATTTTGAGCAAGTCTATCATGAGATCCACTGATCCCCTCTTAATAGTATGGGATCCCTATACTCAAGAGTAAACCAAAATAGATAGAACATTTTATCTTGTTTCTCCGTAGTTCAAGCATCCTCAATATGTCATCCATGGTCCGCACCATAATATCTTGGGAACTAAACCTGAGATGCACTTGATGAAACATAATAGCTCCCTATATGTATGTTGTCAACAATATCAAAATATGCTTAAGGGTATTATTGCACTTTCACTTGGTGTTACAGAAAATGAGCTTGCATGTTGAATTCTTTGAGTTCCAAGTAGTATGAATGCTTGATATAGCCTCTAGGTACCCATATGAGTAGTTTCTATCAATCTTTCAAAGTTTTATTGACATACATTTTGGCTCAAAAATTTCATAAATTTGTGTTTAGGAGGATGAATTTCTTTAGGAGGAACCCCTCAAGGAGGAATACTTCGGGTGAATCATCGAGTGGAGGCTCGACAAGACAAGCTTACATGCATTGAGCCTAGGGCCAACCAGATAGTCATGGCTGATGCCAAGTCTTGTCGTTGGCCAAGTGACAACTTCATGAGAGGTGCAGGTATTAAGGAGGAATTTGATCGTTTCATCAGTAACACCGGTCTCATTGACTTCCTTGCAGAAAAGTGTGTTCAACACTATAACCTTACTCGTACATTCATGCATGGATTTCGTTATCAATCTAATAATTCTAGGGTGTTATTTAATCTCTATGATAAAGCCTTTATCATGAGTTTAGACGAATTTTGTGTTGCATGCAAGCTTCCGTTTTGGGGCTTACTCGCGAAACTAGCAAAAATTGATTATAATATGTTGCTCAAGAGTTAATGTGCTGGAGAGGATAGGGGGTTGACGCAGGCAAGAATTCGAAGCATTCATTTCCCCTCTATTCGTTACTTTGCACTATTGAATGGGAAATGCATAGTAGGTAAACAAGATTGCAGTGCGTTATGTGCCCTGATTTGAGCCTCATTCATACTGTTGTGACTGGAGAACGATGTTTCAACCTTGGTGCAATCTTTGCCCGAAGGTTGCACTCCAACGCTAGTAACGGTGAATTGTATGGAGGAATTTACACCTCCAGCGTAGATGCACAATTAGGAGTATCACCTCAACCTAATGATCTCATTCTGCCTAATAGATATCTAGACTTTGAAGCTATGTGTCCTCATGAATTTATTGTAAACAATGTTAGGGGTTATGAGTACAACTTGTTATTTGAGAGGTATACACCTAGGTCCGTCACTTTGCCAGCACCTTCCCTCTTTGATTTTCAGACTAGACGGAGATATTATGTTCTTGAGAACGAAGTACAGGAATACAAGGGTGCAATAGAAGCAGCTCGGTTGGTGGAGGAAGCAGCCAGGAACGCCCCCACAACCTATCACTTCAACCACTTTCCATGTTATCAGTGGTGATCACCAAGCTAAGCAACCGCCTAAGCTTGGGGGAGTACGTATCTCTCACCGACATTGCATTCATGTTTACACGCTTCATATAAATTGTCGGTGTTCATCGTCTTTCATTGTATATCCATGTTAGCTTTATTTTTCTGCTTTCTTCCTGCGTGTTTGAAATTTTTTGAAAACCCAAAAATATTTCTCGCTTCTTTTCGGTTTTTCATTTCCTCGTATCTTCAGTTGTAGGATTAAAAAGAAATCCCAAAAAGATTTCCTTTGCATGTTGGGAGCTTTCCCGTGTAAGTAGTTTTTCTCGTTCTTATTTTACCTTAGTTTGTTTCCTTGCTTGAAAAAAAAACAAAAACTCCAAAACTATTTCAGTGTATTTCTCTGAATTTCTTTTCTTTTTGTTAAATCTTTGAAAGGAGAAGACCACGATGAAAATGTTGAGTGGATCTTATATGCTTTATTGATGATCTAACAAAGAACCAATTTTACATTGTCTCTTCATTTGTGTAATCCGCCCTGCCGATTTTAGCTTAGTCCATGACATTACTATTATTATTATTATTATATCATTTGGTCATGCAAGTGAAAGGTAATAATGACGATATTTGATGAAGTGGTTGTGACAAAGGAAGCTGGTATGAACTCTTCTTGTTTTCCGTTTTTGTAAATATGTTTAGCTAGTTTGATCTTAATTAAGTATATCATGAGTAGACATGTTTATGATGACAGTTAGAGATTATAGTTTCTCATGCCATGCCTAAACAACTAGTAGTGGATAATGATTTATCTTGTGTGTTAACTTGCATTAAAATGGTTATGATGTGATAGGGTAGTATGGTATTTCCCTTTGAGTAATTTGAGCAATTTAACTTGGCCCATGAGCAAACATGTAGTTGGTTCAAAACCAATGCACCCTCCATGATGTTTAAATTAAGAATGCTTATATCCTACTCATGCTACATCCAATGTTAATTATTCACAATGCATGTTTAAGACCGTTGTTGCCCTCTAGCTGGTCGCTTCTCAATCTATTGCTAGCCTTCACCTGTATTAAGCGGAAATGTTGCTTGTGCATCCAATATCCTTAAACCAAGTTATTCCACATGAGTCCATCATACCTACCTATATGCAGTATTACCCTACCGTTCCAAGTAAATTTTTATGTGCCACCTCTGAATATTCAAATAAACATTTGTTTTATCTACTTGTCCCACTCATGGAGCAACGAGGCGGTCAGTATCTTCCATGCTAAGTGAGTTATTCTGAAGATAGTCGTTTATTCACCGTCATTGCACGAGAGAGACTGGTAAAAAGGATGCCCAGTCCTGCTTAAGCCAAAATTAATCAAATAAAACTCCTAGGGACAATGGATATGTTTGCAGGCACCCTTGGATTCAGTTAGCCATGGTTTGTGTATGGATGGTGGATGGGAGTAAACTTTACTATTCAGTTTGGGAACCGCCAATTATGAGTTTAGCATGGAAGATACTGAAAACCTTTGTCGCAACATTGACAAGAAAAGTGCACCACCTCAAAAACTATATTCCATCCCTGTTTCAAACCCTGAGCTCTGGCACCTCTGCAAATCAATGCCCCCTCTATGAAGGGCCTATCTATTTACTTTTGCGCCGATTCGTCACCTTTTTACTTAAAGCACCTGACCGGGGAGCACTATTGTCATCCTTATGCATAGAGTCTAGTTAATGTTGGATATGAGCATGACTGGATCTTTTCTATTTCTGAATTATAATGGTTAGTCACTGCTTGAATCCCACAGGTGCTTTGCATTTATGTTTTGCGGTCTCAGAAAGGGCCAGCAAAATACCATGCCACTATATTATATCATGATTTTTTTGATAAAACTATTGTCATGTGAGGTATCTTATTATTGCTTGCTAGTTAGTTATGTATTGCCATGAGTAAATGAGATATTTGATTGTTATCATGGATGTGACTATTTATGATCTATGCTGAAAACTTGAACACTAGCTAAGCATGTGTATACTGACGAAAACAAAAGGGTTTGTAAAAGTTTTCTTTATCACTTTCAGTTTATCAACTTAATTACTTGAGGACAAGTATGTGTAAAGCTTGGGGGAGTTGATACGTATCAAACATATCTACTTTTTCAAACACTTTTGCTCTGGTTTTGACCTCTAATTTGCATGATTTGAATGAAACTAACCCGGACTGACCCTGTTTTCAATAGAACTACCTTGGTGTTATTTTTGTGCAGAAATAAAAGTTCTCGGAATTGGACGAAACTTTTTCTGAATTATTTTTGAGAATGATAATGAATTATGAAGCGAAGAGTTGCCGGAGGGGGCGTGCCAGGGGGCCACCACACATCAGGGCGCGCCCCCCTCTAGGCCGCGTCCTGATCGCTTGTGGGGCCCTCGTGGCTCCTCCGACCTAATTCTAGTCCTATAAATTCACATCCGCGGAGAAAAAAACCAGAGAGAAGTTTTCATCGAGTTTCACGAGACGGAGCCGCCGTCACCTCTTGTTCTTCCTTCGGAGGGCTAATCTGGAGCCTATTTTGGGCTCCGAAGAGGGGAAATCGTCGTCGTCGTCATCACCAACCCTTCTCCATCATCACCGCCATGATGATCATCACCGGGAATGAGTAATTCCTTTGTAGGCTTGCTGGACGGTGGTGGGATTGGATGAGATTGAACATGTAATCGAGTTAAGTTTGATAGGGCTTGATCCCTAGTGTCCACTATGTTCTGAGATTGATGTTGCTATGACTTTGCTATGCTTAATGATTGTCAGTAGGGACCGAGTGCCATGATTTCAGATCTAAGCCTATTTTGTTTTCATGAATATAAGAGTGATTTGGATCCTATCTTGCAAGTTATATGCACCTATTACGTGCCATGATCTGCATACCCTAAGGTGACAATAATTGGGATTCTTTCCGATGATTGCAGTAGTTTGAGGAGTTCATGTATTCAATATGTGTTAATGCTTTGTTCCGGTTCTCTATTAAAAGGATGCCTCAATATCCCTTAGTTTTGAATAGGACCCCTGCCATGGGAGGGTAGGACAAAAGATGTCATGCAAGTGCTTATCGCAAACACACATGACTATATATATACAGAATACATGCCTACATTACATTGATGAATTGAAGCTAGTTCTATGTCGCCCTAGTGTGTAACTGTTATATGATCAATGTCATCTAAATCATTATCCATCACCGATCCACGTGCCTATGATTTACATATATTGAATCCTGCTAAGTTACTATTGCTACTGCTAGTGTCACAACTACTGCTACAAAACCGCTACTGTCACTACCATTATTACTTTTTCTACTACTATTTGTCGTGCTACTAAACCTTTGTTGCAGAGAGATATCGCAGGTGCGGTTGAATTGACAACTCAACTATCAAGGCCAATAAATATTATTTGGCTCCCCTTGTGTCGAACCAATAAATTAGGGTGAAATACTACCTGTAAAGACTATCGCGATCCACTACACTTGTGAGTTATCACGCCGCTACCTTTCATTAAACAAGTGGTGGGACTTAGGCTCACCGCTAGTCTCCAATGGCAACAAGGAGAAGGCATGACGGGGAATTGGAGGCCGCTATGGGAAACAGAGGAGGTAGCAGCAATCACCATGAATAATCTAGGCGGCTAATCCCCCAAAAAAGTTGAGGGCAACTGAGAAGAGGTTTTTTGTAGATGAACCGAGAAGAGGGTTACCAGCGTGGGAAGCATATGACACGGCGAAGAAATATGTCTTCTTTTAAACTCTGGAGCATCTTTCCCGTTAAAAAGAAATTCTGAAATCTTTACGTACTAATAAAGGAAGGAGTGCTTCTGCCCGTACGTCATCAAAATTGCCTCTAAAATCGTAAAATGTTACCCACCAATGCCACCAATAAATGATAAAAAAACGTTACATACATGAAAATCTCCAAATGGGTCGGTCCAAGCAGTAGGAACCTCCTATACTACGCTTTGCGTGCTAGAAAAAGACAAACCGCACCAGTTCTGGCCGGCCCATGTACGAGCGACCTGTTCTTTTAAATCAGTTTTTTATTTTATTTTTTTATTTTCCGTCATTGTTTTTTTCTACTTTAAATAATTTGGGAATTCAAAAATGTTTCCAAAATTAGAAATAATAATAATAATGAAATAAAAAATTTAATAATTAATAAATTTTTAAGGATTTAGAAAATGTTTACAATTTAAAAAACCAGTTCGCATAATTAAGAAATGTTCAAGAAAAATAAACAAAGTTTCAGAAATGAAAAAACGTTCATAATTTTTTGAAAATTCCAAGTATTAAAAAATGTTAGTGAAATTGGAAAACATTATTCAATTCGAAAAATGTTCATGAATTGATTTTAAAAAATAAATCAGAAACTGTTCTTAAATTAAACATAGTTTATTAATGATAAAATGTTCGTTGATTCAAAAAGGATGATGCATTTAAAAAAAACATCAATTTAGAAAATCGTTCCACAAATTTCATAAAAAATGTTCTTCCACTCTAGATATGTTCGCCAATTCAAGAAACATGTTTAAAAAAATGTTCACATTTTAAAAAGATATTTGCAACTAGTCTAAAATGTTCATGAATTCAGAAAATGTTGCTGATTTTATAAACTGTTTGCGAATTAAAAAATGTTCACAATTTCAAATATGCACATGATTTTTAAAAATTGTTTACGATTTCACGAAGATGAGAGTGATTGTTTACTTTCGATGATGCAGCAAAATGTGATCATGGACATTGTAAATTATGGTTTTTTTCCTCCCGTTACAACGCACGGCCCATTTTGCTAGTCATATATAATAAGCTGCAACATTCAGCCATTTATCAGAAATGTTTTTCATTCAATTATTTTACTTATATTATAAAAAAATTGTTACAATTATACATAATCAAATATAATAAGTTGCACGTATTGTTAATTTTGGTATTCATGTTATCAACCCAAATTTTCAGCAACCAATTCCAGCCCTAAGACGCGGGGTATCCTCTAGTATCTACTCCCTCCGTCGGGAAATACTTGTTCCAGAAATGAATAAAATGGACGTATCTATAACTAAAGTAAGTCTAGATACATCCATTTGTACGACAAGTATTTCCGGACGGAGGGAGTATTAGTTAATGGCCCATATGGTAAGCTATCACAAAACTAGAAAGACCGACTCCTTTCATTTTCGATTCTTTGTTTATTAGACAAATAAATATCCATACTCTCTCCAATTCATATTTATTGTCATTCATATTAATTGTCGATAATTTAGGAAAAAGTTATACTAGATCAACGACAATTAATATGCATTGGAGTGAGTACATAATTTGGCTAAAAGAAGGCTGACGGCACAAAGTATCAACGTGAAATAAAGGGAAGTAACATAATTATTCCTTGGATAAAAAAAATTAAGGTTGGTTTATCGCAATGTCAGTAAGAATAATCGTTACAAAATCTAAGCTGATACATTTTACTACATTTCCCTGTAAGGTGAAGATAATGTGGACGATAACAAAATGATGGTACCAAAAGGTTAATGGAACTTGATTTCTGTTTGTGGACAGTTGAGATGCATGCTGGCGACGTTCCTCAAGGCAAACTCTGCACTAATTGTGTCCTTATAGGAAGCATCATAGAGGCTGATCAGTGCCGAGATCTCTCCAAGTGCTGATAAGTGCTCGATGCCGGCAGGCGCTGCCCCGTGCAACTCCGATCCTTGAGCTTCGATCTGCAGAATGAGCCTTTGGAGCTTGGGCATTGCCCTTGCCTGGAAGGACATGGATGACACTCTGCTGCAGCACAGTAAGAAACGCCATAGCACTGGGAATGCTGACTCACAGATGATTATCATTTCAACTGGAGCTCTTCTGATCTTTAGATCGAGGCCAATGAGGGAGGGCAACTCCGCAAGGATACACAGACTATCTTGTTGCAGCTCATCAATTGTTAGTTTCAACTCACTGAGGTTATGGAGTTTCCCCATCCATGTAGGTACCCTGGAAAACCAACAGCTATCCATGCGGAGTTCCTGGAGGCGGAGAGGAGGCAATAAGATGCTGAAACCATCGATGCAATCTGTGGCATGTAAGTGCAGGTACCGAAGGCTACAAAGTTTTTCCAGAGAAGAGCATAGAACATTCATGTGTGTGGCAATGTAGACCATACTATTGCTCCAGGTAAGATATAGAGTACTCAGATTGGTCAGCTCTCCAAGGCCCCTGATGCAATCGATCGAGTTATTTTTCAAGTGAATATCACGCAGAGAGCGCAGGGATGTCATCTTGTGAATGCCATTGGGTAGTTGTGCACCTGCTCGCACAGTAAGATGCAACAAGCATGGTAGATGAACTATATCTGATGGGATGCAGCACTTACTATCTAGATCAAGTGTTTCCAAGTTTTGGAGCTCCCTAATCTCTTTTGGTAGCTGGCATACGTCACAACCTTCAATCTTTAAATACCGAGAAGATGGTACAGTTTACACAATCCACTGAGATCGATTGTCCCACCATAGCGATACACGCTAGAAAATCAGCAACAAGAACTCGGAGAAACTTGAACTGTGACACAGGAGGTATATTCTGAGTGTTTCGGAAGATTGCCAGAGACCGAACTTGTGATATACTGATTTTCTTCGGTAATATTGCACTGTCCAAGCAGAAGGAGAGTCGACGGGTCTTTTGATTGAGTCCTGTAACTGCTTGTATGTCGTGCACTACAGTTATAAAGTTCTCTTCTGCAGATTTGCACAAGATAAGATCAAGCATTATATCATGTACTTTGAAGGACTTCACTGACTTATCAAGTTCAAAGTCCACGGGTTGAACAAGGCTCCTGTTGACAAGCTCATTGAAGTAACTCATTGCAACCTTCTGCACATCTTGTCCATGTGCTTTGTTGACAAACCCTTCAGCTATCCATTGATGTTCCAAAGCAGTCCTCTGCATCGTGTAGTCTTCGGGATACATACCAATATACATCGGGCATGTCTTGAGATGGGGAGGAAGATTTGTGTAGCTAAGGTTCAAGATTTGTCTCATTCTTTCCAAGGTGAGATTTGTTCCGGACATTGAGCCCAGTGAACTTTGCACATGTTCCCACCTTTCCATCCGATTGCAGTCTTCACTTGCCAGTAGGCTAGCAACGCTAATAACTGCCAGTGGCAAACCACCACATTTTCTAAGAATTTCAACTGAAACATTTTTAAGTTGATGAGGGCAAGCTGCTTCAGAGCCAAATATTCTACCAAAAAAAAGTGTTCTGGAGTCTTCCTCGCTCAAAGGTTTCATGTTCAAAATGCATTGACGGTGATTGAATGAACATGCCTTGGCGACATCCTGAATTCTTGTAGTTGTTATTACTCTGCTGCCAAGATTATTCTCCGGAAAGGCACATTTAATGAAGTCCCACACTGATACATCCCATAGATCATCAATTACGATGAAGTACCTAAGAAATAAACCATATATAATTAACTGCCAAATCCAGTAGCACAAAAATGTCCAATATAATAAATATGTTAAATTATATTTTGGTGGAGCTAAATTCTCTTTACAGAATGAAGTACTAGTTCTTTTAATCAAGAACAAATTATGGGACATGTGATAAGTAAGCCACATTTTAGGTACTACCTCAGTCCCCAAATAGATGCATATACATTCAGTCAAAAAGTCAATGCTTTCTAAGTTTGACCAAGTATATATACAAAAAAAAAGATAAACAATATCTAATCAATGTCAACATATCCACCACTAGATATATTTTCACAACCTAATCCAATATTGTAGTTGTTGATATTTTCTTCTAGATATTTGGTCAAATTTAGAAAGAATTGACTTTTTGACTGGATTTATACGCCATATATCCCTAAAGATAACTTAATCACCTAGTGGTTTTAGATAGTGCAATTTGGTGGCTCATGAGCTACTCCATTGGATGAGCTCCTTAGAAATGGTTGTAAGCACATTGTTTCCTAGTCAATAAATCTTTCTCGTTTCCCTGCAAAAAAAAAGCAAAGAGAATCTACATTCCCCCTATACTTCATTCGGGCCGCCTTTTTTACCCAGGGCATACACATGCTAGGGAAATTTTGTACCTTAAGTGTTTTGGCCCTCTACATACCCCCTGGATTTATACATATGCGGCCCTAGGATTCTTTATCACATTGAGTAGTACGTACACACATTTTCAGGCAAGTCTTATACTCCCTTGGTCCGAAAATACTTGTCATAGGAACGGATGTACCTAGATGTATTTTAGTTCTAGATACATTCATTTTTATCAATTTGTGTTACAAGTAATTCCAGACGGAGGGAGTATAATCTAACACACGTAGATGTCAAGTAATTTACTAGGAAAAGGAAGAATTAGTACCTCTTCTTGTGGAGATGTTTTCTGAGTTTGTTGACAAGGTCATGTAGATCGCAGGCATGAAACGCTATCTGGCCACCAAGTTGGGATAGCAAACTGCAGAGAAGTTTTGGGATGTCTGGTTTTTGAGAGACCGCCACAAAAGCAGAGCCCCCAAATTCTCCCTTCATCCTACGATATACTTCATTCACAAGTGTAGTTTTTCCTAGACCTCCAAATCCTACAATGGATACTGATTTCAACTGCTTTTGGTCATCTATTAGCCAGTGGACAAGCTCATTTACCGGCCTATCCAAACCAACAAGGTCTTCTGCATTTGCATAGAGTGCGAAAATCCTTTGGTCAATGGACACACTGCTTGGCCTAGTAATGCATTCATGAAGATTATACCTTGTGCGCCGCAAACTTGATTCTTGCACAGCAGTCTTGATCTCCTTGATTCGACCGACAATCTTAAGGCCACTTCTCAGTGTTCTTAGCCACCGAGCAATTTTGGTAACAAACCCATCACTTTCACATTTCTCTCCGATGTAGTGAATGTAGTCATCGATGATGTCTTCAATATCACAAGCCATGTCCCTCACTTGATATGTCCAGCCTTTTGTTTGTGGATCTAACTCCTCCACATCTGCGAGCCCCTCAAGAAGATCATTCATACTACCTAGCTCGTCTGTGATGAACTTCACCTCCTTCCTCAAGTTTATGAGCAGACATAACTTCTCCCCCGTTAGAAAGGCCAGCTTACTTAGGACGGGTCTCATCACCCCGGTAAAAGTGCCCACCATGATTTCAGTCATTTCTTGTTGACCAGCTCTCTTCTTTCGTTTGGTATACTTTGTATGTTACTGGCGACGATTGTCCTACTATATAGGTCAGGATAGTAGAATACCCAAGCTTGATATAGCCTGTTGAAATGAAAGAAGTTTCGTTGGAAAAACATAAGAAACTTAGAAACTTCTAAAGCTTATTCATTTCAAAACGAAAGTATGTATTGAGAGAAAAACTGAGCTGTACTGGAACTTGATTTTGGATTGGACCTAAAAGAAATAGATTGTTGTCAAATACTTTCGAAGAGTGCCATGAACGGCATGTGTGGCTGCTCCTAGTCGAAGTCCATTCAAGCACACCGTGTTACTGTTAGGAATAAGCAACTTGTATTCCAATGAGGCCATAGGCCGATATATATACATGTATAGGTACGAAACATATGCAAGAAACCCCTTATACAACGGGAGAAATACAAAGGGGTACATGACTTATATCATAACTCTAACACCCCCCCCCCTCAAACTCATGGTGGATGAACAACACTGAGTTTGGAGAGATAAAAGCCATGTTGTGCTCTAGTCTGGGCCTTCGTCAGGAAATCCGCCAACTGTAACTCGGAAGGCATATACTGAAGAGCAATAACCTGATCCTGCACACCCGCGCGCACATAGAAGGCATCAACACCAATATGCTTGGTGAGCTCATGCTTCACAGGATCGCGCGCAATGCTAATAGCACCTGTACTGTCAGATAAGAGCAGGGTCGGTGTAATAACGGAAACACCGAAATCCTGAAGTAACCATCGTAACCAAGTCACCTCTGCCGTCAAAAGAGCCATCGCTCGTAACTCAGCCTCTGCACTCGAACGGGAAACTGCAATCTGTTTCTTCGTCTTCCAGGCAATGAGAGAACCACCAAGAAAAACACAGTAAGCAGAAAGTGAACGGCGATCTGAAGGATCACTAGCCCACGTAGCATCCGAATAGGCCTGAAGCTGTAAAGAACTGGAGCGAGGAAAGAATAGACGGTGAGAGATCGTGCCCCGAAGATATCGGAGAACACGAAGGAGATGACTATAGTGAACCGATGTGGGAGCAAAGACAAACTGACTCAAAATATGAACCGGATAAGAGATATCCGGACGAGTGACAGCTAGATAGACAAGACTACCAACAAGATGTCGATAACGCGTCGGGTCAGGCAGGGGATCACCATCAGTAGCACAGAGGTGAACATTGAGCTCCATAGGAGTCTCAACAATGCGTTCGTCAATAATAGCAACACGAGCAAGAAGATCCTGGATATACTTCTCTTGGGATATAAAAAAGCCATCAGAGGTAGAAGAGACTTCAATCCCAAGAAAGTAACAAAGAGGTCCAAGATCAAACATAAGAAACTAGTCGCTAAGACGGGCCTTAACAAAAGCAATATACTCGGGGTCATCTCCGATGATGATCATGTCATCAACATAGAGAAGAAGAGTCCGACCACGAGGAGAAAGGTGAATAAACAATGCTGGATCATGAGCACTTGCGGAAAAACCAGCGGCAGTCACCACAGAGGCAAAGCGCTCAAATCAAGCTCGGGGGGCTTGCTTAAGACCATAGAGAGAGCGACGAAGACGACATACCATGCCATCTGGAACAAAATAGCCAGGTGGTGGCTGCATGTACACCTCCTCACGCAGCTCACCATTAAGAAAGGCGTTCTTAACATCCAGTTGAGATATAGACCAATGGCGTGCAGAGGCCACAGCAAGAAGTGTACGAACAATGGTCATATGGGCGACAGGCGCAAAAGTCTCATCATAATCACGACCATGCTCCTGTTGAAAACCACGAGCCACAAGACGAGCTTTGTGACGCTCAAGAGAACCATCGGAACGAGTCTTAACCTTGTATACCCACTTACAAGTGATGGGACGGACTCCGGGAGGAAGGGAAACAAGATCCCATGTAACAGTGCGTTCAAGAGCAGCAATCTCCTCTGCCATCGCAAACTGCCATTCAGGATGAACAATAGCCTGTCGATAAGAAGTCGGCTCAAGAACAGCAGCACCAGCGGTGGGAAAGCCAAAGCGATCAATAGGCGGACGAGGACGAGCCCGTAAGCCATAAGTAGGCTGAGACGAGGAGGACGATAAATCCCCAGAGGCATCCGCAGGACGTGAACGACGAGTGTAACACTGGGGAAAAGGGGGAACAATGGTAGGAGGAATCGCCAAGGTAGAATCGGAGGGTGGCGACGAAGAAGTCACCGGAGAGGAAGGTGGAGAGTCCAGTGACATACTAGACGAGGAGACCGGGGAAGATGGTGGCGACAAATCGACTAGAGGTGAAGAAGGAGAGGGAGCGGAACGACCAGGCAAAGGCTCGATGCGGGTGATAGGTGAGTCAGGAAAAGAGATATCCTCCACTGAAAAGGTCGAGGAAGATGAGCGTGGGTAAAAGGGACGAGACTCATCAAAAGTCACATCGCGAGAGATACGCATCCGACGACCAATAGGATCCCAACAGCGATAACCCTTATGCTCATCACTATAACCTAAGACACACTCAACAGACTGAGCGGTCAGTTTGGTGCGTTCGCGAGGGGCAAGAAGAACATAGCAAACACAACCAAACAAGCGAAGCATCGAATAATCGAGGGAACGATCAAAGAGACGCTCAAAAGGAACACCACCCTGTAGAGCAGTGGAAGGCTGGAGATTGATGAGAGGTGGAGGTGGAGACGGCCTCTGCCCAAAAATGAGGCGGGAGAGAGGCAGCAATCATCAATGCACGAGCCGTCTTAAGAAGATGACGATGCTTTCGCTCAGCTACACCATTCTAAGCATGAGCACCAGGACAAGAGAATTGAGAAAGAGTCCCTTGCTCAGCAAGAACACCACGCAGCATCTTAGAGATATACTCGCCAGCGGAGTCAGCACGAAATACACGAATGGGAGAAGAGAACTGAGTATGGACCATGGCAGCAAACCGCTTATAAATAGACAACACCTCACTACGAGAAGTCATGAAATAAAGCCATGTGTAACGAGAGAAATCATCTATGAAAATAATATAGTATTTATTACCACCTTTTGAATCAAAGGGAGCCGGACCCCATACATCAGAATGGACTAAATCAAAAGGACGTGTAGACACTGACGTACTATGTGAATATGGTAACTGAATCTGCTTGCCAAGACGACAACCCTAACACTCTAAAGCAACATCTCCTGAGACAGACCCCAGAAGACCTCTACGAACTAAAGACGACAAACGAGAACCACACAGATGACCAAGGCGATGATGCCACTGCTGAAAGGAAACAGTAGCGGAGGCAATTGAAGCGGAGGAACTGGCAATAGTAGTGGCAGCGGAAGGAACATGAAGCTAGTCCAACTCCCAAAGACCCTGAGAATCACGGCGACGAGGGCCAGCTCCAACCAGATTGTGCGTGCGACGGTCCTAGACAGAACAAGAATCAACGTCAAGGATGACGCGACAACCAGAATCAGTAAGTTGACCAGCAGAAAAGAGATTCATGGTAAGTCGAGGAACATGAGCAACATCTGGAACAGAATAAGAGGGAGTGATAAGATTGCCTCTACTAACAACAGAAAGAGGAGTACCATCAGCAGTGAGGACCTGAACAGGAGAATCAAGCGAGCGAAGAGAGGACAGAGTGAAAGAATGAGAAGACATATGAAAAGAAGCTCCAGAGTCCAGAACCCATGGGGATGTACCTAACTGTGTAGAGGGTGATTGCGCAGTGCGGGAAGCATCAGTCACAGAACCAGCAGTGCCCGTCGAGGAAGAACCTGAAGCCGCGAGCAGACGCTTAAGTCTCAGAATATTCTGCTTAGTCAAAGCGATGGCTGAAGCTGTCGAGGTAGATGACGAAGTCTCTGAAGATGATGACCGGGCCTTGCGCAGATGTTTCCTCTTGGTGTAACAGTGAGACTCAATATGACCATCATTGTTACAGTAGCCACAATGTGGACGGGGGAGACCTGAGCCTCCAGAGGGAGTGGGCAAAAGCGGCGGAGCACTCGAGCGGGAAGGGGTCGGGGCAGTAAGTGGCGCAGAGGGAGTCCGAACAGCAAGCATAGAAGGAACCTCCAGTAAACCAGCACCACGTAAGCGAGTCTCCTCAGCACGAATCTCAGAAAGCGCCTCCATGAGAGAAATACGACCACGAGCAAACAACTGAGCACGCCGGGGCTCAAACTCCTTACGGAGCCGAGACAGGAACTCGTAGACACGATGAAACTCCAAATTAGCCTGAACAGCCTGGCAACAGGAGCAAGTACGACAACCAGCACTGCGGAGAGAATCAAGCTGGCGCCAGATAGCAGAACTCTGTGCGTAGAAGTCATCAACTGTAGAGTCACCCTGCTGAAGAGCATGTTCCTGTCGGACCACAGAGAGGTATAGGGCATCAACAGAGGGCTCATAGCGCTGATGAAGACGGGTCCACATCTCAAAGACAGTAGGAAGACCCAGAAACTTAGAAGCAAACTAAGGCAGAACACTGGCAGTAAGAACAGCTGCAGCACGAGCATCATCATCAAGCCACTGAGTGTAAATAGACAGAGCACCATGATAGACTTGAAGAGCCTCCTCATAAGTCACAACCTGCTCCTCATAAGCACGGAGAGCGGCCTCATCAGCAACCTTAGTTGCATCCTTCGCAGCCTGATTAGCATCTACAGGAAGAGCCGAAGGGATCGGTGGAGTGGGAGCCACAGGAGGAACTGGACGTGGCGGACAGCAGACCTCTCCAGAAAGAACACCCCAGAGACGGATGCCACGCATGTGAATCCGCATGAAGCCAATGAACTCGGTGTAGTTAGAGCCATCGAAGATCACCGAACAGCGAGGGACAGCAACATAACCAGATGCAACAGACATTTTTTTTAGGAAACCCTGATGAGGAGGATCAGCTGGTGCGAAGGCGGCTGAGATCCAGCAACACAGACGGAACCAGCAGCGGGAGAGCTATCGGGGAGGCAGGGAGCGAAAGACCCCGAGCGGGCGATCGATCTGGTCACAGGAGACCGGGTCGGATCGATCTGGGCGGGCGAGCAGCGCAGTCCAGCGGGCGAGCAGCGCAGTCCAGCGGGCGAGCAGCGCAGTCCAGCGGGCGGGCGGGCGATCTGAGCGACGCGGGACGACTCCTGCAGGCCGGGCTTCGATCGGAGGAACCCCGAGCGGGAGATCGAGGACTTGACACGGGACGACTCCTGTGGGCCGGTGCGGCAGTCGAGCGGGCGTCGATTCCTGCAAGCGGGCGAGCGATCTGGGCGAGCTCGACTCCTGCGGCTCCTGCGGGCGATCGATCTGGGCGGGCGGGCCGCGGCTAGCGAGCAGCAGCTGGGACGATCGAGAGCGAGAGGAGAGGCTTCGACCTGCGGGGAGAGGAGGAGATCGATCGGGGTGGGGCAGAAGAGATCGATCGGGTGGGCTAATCGCACGAGTTGCAGCGTGCAAAAATTAACCTAGCTCTAATACCATGTTAGGAATAAGCAACTTGTATTCCAATGAGGCCATAGGCCGATATATATACATGTACAGGTACGGAACATATGCAAGAAACCCCTTATACAATAGGAGAAATACAAAGGGGTACATGACTTATATCATAACTCTAACAGTTACCACACGGATGAAGAGATAGATATAACGCAAAATTTTCCACAAATTCATAATACCATGGCAAAACGACATTTAAAACCAACAATTGCCGACCTGTATGTTGAGAGGGAGTAGTCGGCGCCGGTTACCAGATCTACTACTATTTTGAATAGGAAACATTCCAAGTTGATGGCTTAATCCAAAAGGAGAATATCCCAAACTATCTTTCAAGAGATTTTTAGTTTTTTAGCCTTTTAGATTTTTTTAAGAAGGGTCATTTTTTTGTTATATATGTGGATTATGTTTCTCCATCTCCACACCTCAACACTTCTTCTAATAATTAAGTGCAAGAGTTGAGTTGGATCCATATAATATCAGCCCTACAATTTGCTGCATCTAACAGCCAACAATTTTCCAATGTTGAATCTTTTTTTTTACATAATTCCCACTTCTTCATGAAAAGGCAGCGGTCCTGCAGGTTTCCTCAAAAAAGAATAATTTAATCACATGCCTCAATCACCAAAATCTAATGGTTCTCATTAGCCTAATGATGTAGTCGTACATCATCTCCCTTCCCCCTCCTCTGTTCGACTGCACGGATTCTAATGAAGCTGCCAATATTTATTATATATTTGCATAGCTTTCCAATTAAAATCATGGCTTCAAGGAAAGGTTTGACTTTTTTCAACTGAATATGGGGCTTCATAATGCTCTCCACGTAATGCAATAGCGATAGTCACTACTAGTAGGCTATATATTGCTAAACATGATGTTAGTGCTTGGGTATGCTTTCCTTTTGGTGGGTTCGCAGATCCTCATGTAGGCCATCTTTTTTAATAATAAAGTACCATAAATAGAGTATTTTTCCACAATATGTTTTCAGTATGATCCACAGATTTGATCTTTGCTGACTAAATTATCATTCTTTAAGTGCACTAAGGAAAATCAGAAGTTCCTCTTTCAAGGTTAGTTGCTGCATCACATTGAAAATGATCCTGGTTTCATGTTGTTGTCTTTGACTGCGGTTACTCCCCTTAATAGCACCTCAAATGTACAAGTTACTATTCTTTTGCTACAATAAATAACTTAGACCACTAAAGTACCATCTCCACACATTAGTTGCACGGTTGTACTCTCGCTCACATGATGATAATGCTCAACCTGTAACTCTATAATCCACACTGCTTTTTTTATGCTCAAATCAGAAATTTGACATATTATTACTAGTTCATCGGCTTACTTATTAACCTTCTGGTCTTCTTACTTGGATTTGTTTTTCTGCGCGTTTAAGTTCTTGCGCATGTTTGCATTTAATAAGTTCTCCTTATCAAAATATTATGCGTTGAATGGAGAGTGGTCATAACTGATACCTTTTTTGTGAGGTACACATTTATACAATATCAAAATATTCGACCCATAGCTCAGGCAGTTCACCAAGCTCAGGCCTCTGGAACATACATTGCTAGTTTTACCCCAGTCAGTTCCTCGGATCTACATCTGAGGCAAACTATGGGAAGCTTTGGAAGGCTAAGGTGGGGTTCAAATGCAGGTTTTTCTGCTGGCTTCTTCTGACTTTATGTGGCTTTATCTACATGTATTTGCACGAAGACTGAATGCAAGTAGAACCGCATGCATTAATTATGCCCGTGTTTAACAAAAAACTGCAAATTCGTCCAACCAAAAGGAAACAGAAGAAGAAAAAAAGAATACCATGAACTGTAACATCTTACATGCATTCCTACGTACCTCAAGGCCGAATCATGTCTTCGTCACCACGCAGGCCAACAATACCGCTTCGCAGCAAGAGATGGATGGCAATTAATCACGACAGGAATCACGCGGTTGGAATCACACGCGTTACTTTATGGACCATACATCTGTGTCATGATTCGGAAACTTGGTTCTGCATCAACTCCGTATTCACTTTAAGAACGAAACAAAAAACTTACAACGGCAGCAATATGCAGTCTATTTTTTGACGTTTGTACTTAGCATTGTAAGTTCTGCTATACTCCCTCTGTAAACAAATATAAGAGCGTTTAGATCACTACTTTAGTGATCTAAATGCTCTTATATTTCTTTACGGAGGGAGTACATATTACAGAGCTTAATTAAGGCCAACGCAAAGATGTGTGGAACTTAGTTTTCGAATCACAACGAGATGTGTGCCGGCGTAAAGGCTATGACTTTATGATCCGAGCGTTCCACACTACTTGCTACTCATTCTATGTTAAAATATATGTTTTTCCTCGAATACGCATAAGCATGCGTATCAATGCATTAGAAAAGAAGCGGCAAAGAAGCCGGGTATAACGCCTTTCAGCCATTACAACGCTGATTACGAGGATTAATTAGCAGCCACACACCCCACGCGAGCTATAAAAATACATCACCTAGACCAAGCCCAAGCCGATGGCCATGAGGCAAATCACAAAGCTACCAAGCCACGTCACAGCCATCACTAAAGACAGACGTCTACAACATAATCAAGACCTGAGGACAAACCAACGTACCCCACCCATTTGTGAGGAAGTCAGCAGGTGGAAGGCAGGGCCAGGGTATATCTACAAAAGGCGTCGTCAAGAGAGCATCACCGATGATGTACATTGCGCCTCGGAGGCTCACGCCCAGAGCAATTGCCGACACCGACTCGAGCCACGCCAACGGGACTCCTCAAGAACAAATGATGCCTCCAAGGAGGGAACGCTTCGATGACACCACCATCGCCTGGTCCGGAGGTCAGACCAAGGGTTTCCCCCGAGCACGAGGGAGAGAGTCCGATCGGGGCCAAGACAATGCCTCCATGGAGGGGACGGCGCCCACTAGCGTCGCCGTTGTCAGCTTCGGACAACATAAAGCTGGGAACCACGAATCCTTAAGTCCACTGGAGCTTCTCGAACGAGCCGACCATCGGAGGAGAGCGCATCTCGTAGCACTACATCCACCGCCACCACACGAACCAGATCAAGAACAGGGCAACACAGCCCTGCCTAGATCAATCCTGCCACCACAACACCACCTCAAGCGCGCCCATAGGCCGCCACTACCTCCACCGCGACCTCCGTCCCGCCCCAACCACGCCGGCCTAGTGCGACACCGTCATCCAGTCCGCCCGCCGGCGTTCGAGCCACCACCAGTCGCAGCAAACGGATCTGGGCAAGGAGAACCCCAGGTCCGCTGACACCGGTGTCCACGGCTGCCCCCCATGCTGCCCTGCCAAGATCCCCTGGGCCACAGCCCCAACAACCAGATTCTGCGCGCGCGCATGGCCCCGCATCCACGCGCCGCGCAGCTCTGCCTCCGGCGCGCGCAAGGTCACGCCGCGCCAGCGAGCGCCCTGCATCTCTGCCACCAGGCGCCTCCTCAGCCCTAATGAGCAGCCCCACGCAACTCTACTCCAGATTCGAGGATGCATACGGCCCAGAATAATGATTTGAACCCCCGATCTAACACATAGGAAAAACGTGTGAGTGACAAACAACATTCAAGGAGCCAATTAACAAGGATCTCCTGCTGAGAAGCAAGACAAAAGGTAAAAAACAAAAACTTAACAGTTGCAAGCAAGTATACAATGTACTTGTACAAAAACAGGAACACAAGGCCTCAATGGTTTAAAATGTTGTACCCAAACTTTTGTTCTCTGAAAGGAAGAAACTGTAGACCAACTAAGTGTAGGCGCCACTGTGTTTGTTTTAGGAGATTAGGTTTTGTATGTTTGCTACTCATGTGCTTCGGCACTAAAAAGAACAAACTTAAGGAAATGAGCATGCTCTCAATGAATATTTTTCATATGAGTAATATAATAATGTTGAACACATGCATAATTTGGAGGATCCTACAAGAGTACACAGGGGTACATAACCACTTACCGGGCAGCAGTAAGCCATGCCCCTTGCCAAGAACAATCTCTGAAACTAGAGAGTCAGCTATGCAACATGCTTTCTAAGCCCTGAAGTCGCCTTCCAACTTCTTTGCAAACATGAAGTGAACTATCTGTCACACATAAATACATGTGTATTATTAGAACAATGATGCTATCTAAACTCAAATGCCTTATCGAAATAAGGTCAGATACTCACTTGCAGATTGATGTCCCGAGCAATCTGAGGCTCTGAGCATAAGAATATCCGCTGAAACAACTCTGAATGATAGACTCCTGAGTTGCTACAGTGCTACCCAATACCCATGCGTGCAGCTTATACAGGGTTGCTCCAGCCTTGCCATCTTAGCGAGTATATGGTTGTGCTTCCACCTCCTGTGGCGCAAAAATCATTTCTGAGTTATACATTTATGGTAGAAGAAATGAACTGTGAGCATCTGCAATAACATAAATGCATAGATAGACAGCTAAAAAATCCTTTTCGGGTGATACACTCTTTTTCAAATAAATGAGGAGACACTAAACAGGTGATACGCTCAATTCAGCCAGTTGCACAAAACTGCTAAAAACAATCTTTTTCCTTGCAAAGCTAGGGGAGCAAACGCGGGCAGGACTGCACACTTAAATGCTTAGCTGGCAAGCTTCTGTAATTGCAAAGACCAGAACGAATATGTGAGTCCACCCACAGTCTGACCTCCCATTTAAGTAACAAGCACAAGGTCCCTTTGTACATCCAGTCAGGGTCTAATGATGTTCTTCTGAAATCCAAAAGAAAAGGAAACATGTGCTTCTTAATGAGCTGACCTGTCCATGTTTTTAATTTATCCAGTTATAGTTTACATGGTCAAACAATAGATGATGCAAGCCCAAAGTGAAGACCTTGGAAATTCCTGCATCACTGATGTTCACATTTACCTGCAACCTATACGCACAAAGATAGGTTCGTGTAAAAACAAATAAAAAAATCCAACGTATAACATACTAAAACCGGAATGAGGGGTTTGTTTCGTTCAGAAACATATGTAACCCAACTAAGATAGTACCAGCAGCCAGCACATTCAAACAAGAAAACCCAGCAGTCACACCTAAAAGAACAGTAAATGGCTATTCTATTTGCTGTGAAAGGCTAGATGATAACAACCACAGCCCAACATTTTCAAAGTTCCTAGTAAATATATCTCCTTGACTACTTCTAAGGTTCCCACTTTCCGAGTAACTTCCTGCGGGAAAAAGGCCACCAATATAATGCTTGACTGACTCTGCCTCTCCCGGGAGTTCTGATTTGCATTGTCCAAAGGCAACTCATCCACTGTTTTGCTTCCGTTATCCCAGTTCCATAGTTTGCTATAGCAATGATCCCCTTCCCATACACACAATCATCTGCCTTGTATGTTGGCCACTTTGGTTATTCCCATTCCGTGCATCATCCGGCAGCCTTCTTCCGAACAAGCCACTCTCTGCTGGAAGCACCATCACCTACGACGATGGCACTTTTGCCTGGGATTCTTCTCCCCGTCCAGCTCCGGCAAAAAACATTACTACATCGAAATATGGTACAGGAACATACCCAAAGACAATGTTGTGTGGGTTGCCAACCGTGCTATGCCGGTCACTGATCCTTCTTCTGCAACACTGGCCTTCACAAACGGATCCAATCTGGCCCTGTCAGACACCAACGGCCAGCTTCTCTGGATGACAAATATCAGCGCCGCAAGATATTCATCGCCAGAGATAACTGGTGGAGAAGCCACCCTTGATAACAATGGGAATTTTATCCTCCGGTCATCACAGGGCATCATCTTATGGCAAAGCTTCGATTACCCGACCGACACTCTCCTTCCAGGTATGAACCTCAGGATCACCCACAAGACACATGCACTACAACAGCTCATCTCTTGGAGAAACACCCAAGACCCAACCCCGGGCAACTTCTCATATGGTGCACACCCTGATGAGTTTCTGCGGCGTTTTTCATGGAATGGTTCGACACCATACTGGCGAAGTCCAGCATGGAATAACTATTTATTAGTAGGGCGGTACGTCGAGAATATCAAGTCCACAATTCACTTCACACTGAATACTATCGATGATGAGGTCTACATTTCCTTTGGACTACCAGAACCAAGTGTCTCCTTAGTGCTACTGAAGATGGACTACTCAGGCAAGATGAAGTTACGAACCTGGAATAGCAACAAGTCCAAATGGACTGACCTGCGATCAGAACCTAACCAGGAATGCAACAAATTTGGTTACTGTGGTCCATTTGGTTACTGCAACAACACACAGCCTATTGTGGCATGCAAGTGTATTGATGGCTTTGAGCCAAAAAACAAGCAAGACTGGACGGCCCACAGGTTTTTGCAGGGATGCCACCGGATGGAACCACTAAGATGTGGTCAACGGGATGGCTTCTTAAATTTACCAAGCATGAAGGTTCCCAACGAGTCCTTGCATGTCAAGAATATAACCTTCAATGAATGCAAGGCAGAATGCACCAGCAACTGCTCCTGTACGGCGTATGCTTACGCCAATACTAGCACCAAGGATATCAATGGGGATGAAACTAGGTGCCTATTATGGTTCGGAGATTTGATTGACACGGAGAAGGTCATTGGACAGGGGCAAAACCTCTATATCCGGGTTAATGGATTGAGTGGTACAGTTTACTGTCTCTGTTTCTCTGCTTACATTAGTAGATATATTCTATTTATGGGTCCAGTGGAGCTCCAGTAATATCTCCCTTAGTACTATCTACAATGTCAGTACAAGTTGATGGATAAGTCTCTGTACTAAGGTCTTGTGGGGATGCAGCACATGGTCCTTTGTGGGGCTGCAGCACATGGTCCTTGTGTCCTTGTGGCTGTTAGGATAGCATCTTAGACTGGCAGTTAGGATAGCATCAGGATGGCATCCTTGACCATCAAGGACTGGCAGTTAGGATAGCATCTTAGACTAGCATCTTAGCAGCATCTTAGACTAGCATCTTAGCATATGCTTGGCTGGCTAGCAGCCTATAAATATGTATCCCCAACCCCCCAGGTTGGCATGGCATTGTGTGAGAAATAAACCAACGAAAATTGTCCCACCCTCCCAGTGTCATCCACCACTATCAATGCTCTGGCTGAAACAGCTAACAAGTGGTATCAGAGCAAGTGTTTCTTGCAGCCTAAGCATTTCCTGCTCACCTCTCTCCCCGGGAGCTGAGCAGCCCCAGCCGGTAGCAGCAGCTGCTCCGACTGCCTCTGGTTATCTCCCTCCCTCCGGGCTGTCGAGTAGCAGCTCGTCAGCAGCAGCCTCTTCTCCACGCAACAGCCCCCCAGCAGCGAGCCATGTCTGCAGGCCGCTCTCAGCACACGGCTACCTCGAGCACACGGCGTCGGCAGGAGGCCGAGCGCGCCGTGGCAGAGGAGCGTGAGCGAGTGGCTGCAGCAGCCGCTGCTGCGGCAGCAAGGGCGTCGAGGCTGGCAGCGGCGGAACTGGCAGCAGCCAGAGCGGAGGTAGAAGCAGCCAGGGCGGAGGTAGAAGCAGCAGCAGCAGCGGAGGTAGCACGTGAGGCTACGGTGGATGCCAAGGCACTCCGCGACAGCTCCGGTAGCTCCAACAGCTCCGCGCCTGCGGACGACGGCGTCGACGCAGACCGCGCCAATGTGGCGCGAGAGCGAACCGCGCAATGGGCAGCCGAGCACGCCCGCGCACACCGCGATAGCGCTCCAAGAGGAGGTGCGCACGGTGACGGTGACTGCGACGACCAGGACCGTGATCTCTACGGGGTCCGGACTGTGGTCAAGGACGTTGGTCCCGGTGTTGGGTGGCCTACCCTCACCAAAACCAACTACGTCGAGTGGCCTGCAATCATGAGGATCAGGCTCCAGGTCCGGCACCTGTGGGAGGCGGTTCATGACGGCAACGTCGACCACCATGAGGATCGACGGGCGCTGGACGCCCTCATTGCCGTTGTTCCGCTGGAGATGCAGTTCTCGCTTTCCAACAAGCGGACTGCCAAGGAGGCTTGGGATGCCATCACCGCAGCACGCATCGGTAGCGACCGTGCTCGCAAGTCCACAGTGCTCGCAAGTCCACACTGCAGGCACTTCGCAAGGAGTGGGAGAGCCTGGCCTTCAAGCCAGGTGAGGACGTTGATGACTTTGCTCTCCGTCTCAACACTCTGTTGCAGAAGATGGTGCAGTTTGGCGATGCCACCTACACCGAGGAGAGAGCTGTCGAGAAGCTTTTCTGGTGCATCCCCGAGAAGTACAGGCAGATAGCTCGCTCGATCGAGTCTTTGCTAGACCTCTCCACGATGACGATCGAGGAGGCGATAGGCCGCCTCAAGGTCGTTGACACCGACGAGCCACAGTCTCTCTCGGGGCCCGTCACCACCGGCGGGAAGCTGCTCCTATCTCGGGAGCAGTGGGACGCCAGCCTCGGTGACAGGAAGAAGGGGGAGCCCTCTTCCACGGCGGGCGATCGCAAGCGCGGCAAGCAGCGCAAGGCGCGAAAAGGCGCTCCGGGCAAGGCACAAGGACGTGCTGGAGGTGACGCCCACGGGAGCGTCAAAGACGGCACCGTTGGCAAGCCCAAGCCGGCACAGGACAACAGTTGCCACAACTGTGGCCGGCTTGGCCATTGGGCCAATGAGTGTCGACAACCTCGACACGGCCAGGCTCACGTCGCACAGGTGGAGGAGGAAGAGACGGCTCTGCTCATGGCGCATGCAAGCATCGAGCTGCCTCCAGCGGCATCGGCTGCAACGACTCTCCTCCACCTCGACGAGCCAAAAGCGCACGTACTTTTCGGGGATGGCTCCGGGAAGGACTGGACTAAGGGGTGGTGCCTCGACACTGGTGCCTCCCACCACATGACCGGTCGACGAGACTTCTTCGCGGAGCTCGACTCTGACGTGCGAGGCTCCGTCAAGTTTGGGGATGCCTCTGCCGTGGAGATTCAGGGTGTCGGCTCCGTCATCTTCATTGCCAAGACTGGAGAGCACCGGCTGCTCACCAGCGTCTACTACATCCCCGCACTAAGAAACTCCATCATCAGCTTGGGACAGCTGGATGAGAACGGCTCACGCGTGGTGATCGAGCATGGCACCCTACGCATTTGGGATCGCTACCGTCGCCTCCTCGCCAAGGTACACAGAGGTGACAATCGACTCTATGTCCTTGACGTACAGGTGGCACAACCTGTTTGCCTTGCTGCTCGTCGTGACGATGAGGCATGGCAATGGCATGAGCGCTTTGGGCATCTCCATTTCGAGGCCTTGAAGCGCTTGAGTGCCAAGGAAATGGTGCGAGGCCTGCCGTGCCTCGACCATGTGGAGCAGTTCTGCGACATCTGCGTGTTGACGAAGCAGAGGCGACTCCCGTTTCCCCAGCAAACGAGTTTCCGAGCCAAGGAGAGGCTCGAGCTCGTGCACGGGGACCTGTGCGGCCCGGTGACGCCGGCCACACCAGGAGGTCGACGCTACTTCCTGCTGCTCGTCGACGACCTCTCTCGTTACATGTGGGTGATGGTCCTCGGCAGCAAGGGAGAAGCAACGGATGCCATCAGGCGCGCGCAAGTTGCTGCGGAGACGGAGAGCGGCCACAAACTACGCGTGCTGCGCACCGACAACGGCGGCTGAATTCGCGTCGTACTGTGCTGATGAGGGCATCCAGCGCCACCACTCCGCGCCATACAGCCCGCAGCAGAACGGCGTCGTCGAGCGGCGCAACCAGACGGTTGTGGGGATGGCTCGGGCTCTCCTCAAGCAGAGAGGGATGCCGGCTGTTTTCTGGGGAGAGGCGGTGTTGACGGCCGTCTACATCCTAAACCGCTCACCTACCAAGGCGCTCGATGGCAGGACGCCGTACGAGGCCTGGCATGGGCGAAAGCCAGCTGTCTCCCACTTGCGGGTCTTTGGCTGCCTCGTGTTCGCCAAGGAACTCGGCCACATCGGCAAGCTCGACGACAGGAGCACTCCGGGAGTGTTCATCTGCTATGCGGAGGGTTCGAAGGCCTACCGCATCCTCGACCCAAAGACACAGCGCGAGACGTTGTGTTCAACGAAGGGCGAGGATGGGCCTGGGACAAGGCGGTGGACGATGGCTCGACTCCGACGTATGACGACTTCATTGTCGAGTACGTCCACTTCAAGGAAGCCGGGGGAGCAAGCAGCTTCTCTTCGCCGAGCACGTCCACCCCAGTCTCCAAGGTTCCATCGGTCCCGGTGTCTGCTACACCGACGGCACCACAACCACCGACGCCACGTACCCCAGCACCGGCAGTCACTCCTCCGGGCTCGTCTTCACCAGCTCACGCCAGGCACAGGCCGGTGGAGTTCGCTTCCCCGCTCACTCACGATGAGCGCATCGACGCGTATCATGGCGGCGAACCGCTGCGGTATCGTACGATGGAGAATCTACTCGGCGACCAGCCGGTGCCGGGACTGGTGTCACACGACCTGGAGGCGCAACTACAACTCACGTGTGAGGACGGCGAACCTCGGTCCTTTGCAGAGGCCGAGCGAGACGCGGCATGGCGCGCCGCGATGCAGTTGGAGATGGATGCGGTCAAGCAGAACCGCACCTGGGAGCTCGCTGATCTCCCTCGTGGTCACCGCGCGATCACCCTTAAGTGGGTGTTCAAGCTGAAGAGGGATGAAGCCGGCGCCATCATCAAGCACAAGGCTCGCTTGGTGGCCCGAGGCTTCTTGCAGCAGGAAGGGGTCGACTTCGACGACACCTTCGCTCCCGTGGCACGGATGGAATCCGTGCGACTTCTTCTTGCGCTAGCTGCTCAGGAGGGTTGGCGTGTCCATCACATGGATGTCAAGTCGGCGTTCCTCAACGGCGACTTGAAGGAGGAAGTCTACGTGCATCAGCCGCCGGGATTTGCGATCCCCGGCCAAGAAGGCAAGGTGCTCCGCCTGCGTAAAGCTCTCTATGGCTTACGACAGGCACCTAGGGCGTGGAATGCTAAGCTGGATTCCACGCTCAAGAAGATGGGCTTCGAGCAAAGCTCATATGAGGCGGCCGTCTACCGACGGGGCAGTGGAAGAAATGTCCTGCTGGTGGGTGTCTATGTCGACGACTTGGTGATCACCGGCATCAAGGATGCAGAGGTGGCGGAGTTCAAGGAAGAAATGAAGGCCACCTTCCAAATGAGTGATCTCGGGCCCCTCTCCTTCTATCTAGGGATCAAGGTGCACCAGGATCACACCGAGATCACTCTCTGACAGTCCGCCTACACCAAGCGCATCGTTGAGCTAGCTGGGCTCACCGACTGCCACCAAGCTCTCACTCGGATGGAGGAGAGGTTGAAACTGAGCCGCGAGAGCACGACGGAGGAAGTGGACGCTACGAAGTACCGGCGTCTTGTGGGGAGCCTTCACTACCTCGCCCACACACGGCCGGACTTGGCATTCTCCGTCGGCTACGTTAGTCGGTTCATGGAGCGACCAACGACGGAGCACCAGCAGGCTGTGAAGAGGATCATCCGCTACGTGGCGGGGACCCTCGACCATGGTCTCTACTACCCTAGGTGTCCGGGGGCGGCACACTTCGTCGGGTACAGCGACAGCGACCACGCCGGCGACATCGACACCAGCAAGAGCACAAGCGGGATCCTCTTCTTCCTCGGCAAGTGTCTTGTGAGCTGGCAGTCGGTCAAGCAGCAGGTGGTGGCTTTGTCCAGCTGCGAGGCCGAGTACATAGCGGCCTCCACCGCCTGCACCCAGGCGCTCTGGCTCGCTCGACTGCTTGGTGATCTCCTCGGCCGAGACACTAGTACGGTGCAGCTCAAGGTGGACAGCAAGTCCGCCCTGGCCCTGGCGAAGAACCTTGTTTTCCATGAACGGAGCAAGCACATCCGACTGAGGTACCATTTCATCCGAAGCTGTTTGGATGAAGGGAGCATCGAGGCGAGCTACATCAACACCACGGACCAGCTCGCAGACCTGCTCACCAAGCCCCTTGGGAGGATCAAGTTCCTCGAACTCTGCTCCAAGATCAGGATGATTCAACTCTCCCACAAGACGACGCACAAGACTTAGGGGGAGAATGATGGATAAGTCTCTGTACTAAGGTCTTGTGGGGCTGCAGCACATGGTCCTTGTGTCCTTGTGGCTGTTAGGATAGCATCTTAGACTGGCAATTAGGATAGCATCAGGATGGCATCCTTGACCATCAAGGACTGGCAGTTAGGATAGCATCTTAGACTAGCATCTTAGCAGCATCTTAGACTAGCATCTTAGCATATGCTTGGCTGGCTAGCAGCCTATAAATATGTATCCCCAACCCCCCAGGTTGGCATGGCATTGTGTGAGAAATAAACCAACGAAAATTGTCCCACCCTCCCAGTGTCATCCACCACTATCAATGCTCAGGCTGAAACAGCTAACACAAGTAAGGTTTAAATTAGTAGCGGCGGGCAAATATTAGAGGGTAAGGAGTTGATAATGTCAATATGATGGAACAGTTTGGTGCAGCATATATGGTATCTGTGAATCACTACAATATTTTTAATACGAAAACATAACAGTTTATCCAATTGGAGGGTGCAGATTAGCAGAAACCTGATGCAGAATGAAAATATGAACATGCAGGAGTTGGCAATACTGCAGTCAGGTTTATGAAGTTAGTTAGTATGTAAAACACTTCCATCTGAACAATTTATCAGGAACAACTTCTAATACTCCCTCCGTTCCTAAATATAAGTCTTTCTAGAGATTCCACTAGCGACTACATACAAGCAAAATGAATGAATCTACCCTCTAAAGTATGTCTATATACATCCGTATGTAGTCCGCTAGTGGAACATCTAAAAAGACATATATTTAGGAACGGAGGGATTACATGTTTCAGACATCTGAGGTGGCTGGAAACATTTGACCAGACGCCAACATAGTGGTTCCAAAGTGTATACATATCCAACCTCAGTAAATGTATAGGAAGTGAGCCTAGCTCATACGGGCAGGAGAGTGAATGTACAGTCCCACCACCCTCGTTCGAGTCCTGTTTCATTGGATTTGAATTTAGGTTACTATCTATTTCCTATTAATAGAAAATGAAGTTGCTCCTACAGGTTCATACAATCCAAGTCAATATACAAAATATACATACCTATAGAAGGAAACCTTCAAGTTTTGGCATAAGTTGTCTATGCTATCTGATTATGTTGTATACAAAACTTGGGAATGACAACCACTCCATCCAGTTAAACATGTTGTGTGAGATTTTAATTTTAAATGTCAAGCAAAAGTTTTGTAGTCCAAAATGTTACCATACTCGTGATGCAAATGTTCATGTGAGAAAAATACATTGCTTGAGAGTGAGACAATGTGCAGGTAGTTCTACTTGTAAGAAGTATTTGTCTTGTGAAACTAACTATTTAGAAAATCTTTAAATCATAATTGCTTACAGACTGAATTTTGGCAGATAAAAAGCCGAAGAGCACTGTTTTAAAAATTACACTGCCAGTCGTGTCAAGCTTGCTCATAATCATATGGGTGTGCCTTGTTTGGATCTGCTGCTTGAGAGGTAGAACACAGTCCCATACTTTTCTCCGTGTATTTCCCTCAAGCGTGATTGTGCAGGCCAATGCTATTCCATATTTCTATGTGCTATGTTCCTTTATTGTAATGTTTGCATCAATGTTCCTGATAGGCAAACAAAGAAACAAGAAAATTTGGAAGAAGCTGATGTCAGGAACTTCAAGCACTTCAGTTCAACTTTCGGATGGAAACTTAAAGTATCCTTCTATTAGCTTCAAAGAAATTGTACTTGCAACAAACAATTTCTCTAACTCCAACAAGCTTGGACATGGAGGTTTTGGCAATGTTTACAAGGTAACGTGAATTTTTATCTTATCGACCAACATAACTGTATTTCCATCTTGTTTGACCTAAAAATGGATTTGTCCAGGGAACATTAGATGATGGTACAGAAATTGCTGTGAAAAGGCTTAGTAAGGGTTCTGACCAGGGGGTACTGGAGTTCAGAAATGAAGTAATACTCATTGCAAAGTTGCAGCATAAAAACTTGGTTAGACTTCTCGGCTTCTGCATCCACGGAGATGAGAAACTATTAATATATGAATACTTACCTAACAAAAGTCTGGACGCCATGCTTTTCGGTATGTTCTGCTTACGTCTTGCCAATTTCAGTAAGTAATGAAAATCAACCAGAATGACTGATGTTATCCCTCAATTGATGCTATTGGTAGCAGATGCCACAAGAAAATCAATGCTTAATTGGCCAATAAGATTCGAGATAATCAAAGGGGTAGCTAGAGGACTTCTTTATCTTCATCAAGATTCAAGGTTGAAGATAATTCACAGGGATCTCAAAGCAAGCAACATATTATTAGATGCCGAAATAAGCCCTAAGATATCTGATTTTGGTATGGCAAGGATATTTGGTGGCAATCAACAGCAAGAAAATACCAACCGCATCGTTGGCACATAGTGAGTAATATACTGCATGAGTGATCTTTATACATTATTCTTGTGCTTGACCAAAATTACGTTATATGCTCCTAACTGGGACATGCTTCAAACAGCGGTTACATGTCGCCTGAATATGCTTTGAAAGGAGTGTTCTCTGTCAAGTCTGATGTATACAGCTTTGGAGTTTTACTTCTAGAGATTGTGAGTGGCTCAAAGATCAGCTCTGTACACCTAAAAGCAGACTTCCCCAGCATTATAGCCTATGTAAGTACAATGACATGTTCGAATTTCTGCAAGTATAGTAAATATATGCATTTTCAAAGGGATGAGATATGATGGATGCAGGCATGGAGCTTATGGAAGGATGGGAACACAAATGATTTTGTTGACTCGTCAATTGTGGGGAGTTATTCACCTAATGAAACTATACGGTGCATCCAGATTGGACTTTTGTGTGTTCAAGACAGCCCAAATGCACAGCCACTCGTGTCAACAATCGTGTCCTTACTGGAGAATGGAGACATATCACTGCCAGCTCCGAAAGAGTCTGTGTATTTTGCTGAAAACAACAATGGAAATAATGAGGCAGCAGAAAATACTGTAAATTCTGCAAATAACATGAGCATTACAGTAGTAGAGGGACGCTAGTACTTAGCAGTCTAATTTCTGTATATGACGTGGGTACTTTTTACAACTGTATACCGGATAAGAAACTGGTATTTGTCTTGAAGAACAATAAGCTTTGTTTTAATATACATAATGTATTTCAAGTCCGATAGCTCCAGCAAATGGGAGAGATCCAAATGTTTGTACTAAAGACCTGTCTCACCAAGAATTTTGGATGCATAAAAGAAGGCAAATTAACCAGTTAAAATTTTGTATGCTTGCAAAAAAGGGATAGAATAATTGTATATTTCTTAATTTTGCATGCAATATGTCTCTTAGATACTATGGAGCTTTTTATAAGTACTATGGAGTTACTGGATACGTCAGTTTACTTATTGTGTCAGACTAAACAATGTTTGTGAAGTCTGACAGAAATCATGTGGAAAAGTAACTTCAAATTACATTCTTTTTCAACTCGACTTCAAAACACATTAGAAAATGTACAAAATGCTGACCTACAAAGAAAAAAGACACCCTGTCTTATTGATCCAGGATGCTTAAAGTGTAGTGCAGTATAATCTGTGAATAAACCAGTGACATCGGTCTAGAAACAAGAAACTTTTTGGGTTAAACACCCTGTCATCCCTCGTTTCCCCATGCCTCGGCGTGCAACACATTCCCTAACAGAACTAAGGAAGTTTGGTAGGAGAATGTGATTTTTGCGGGGGTTCTTCAGTTCATCGAAAAGCAAGTGAAGCCCCAAGAGCAAGAGGTTGAAAACAAGATGGGGATGTGATTTGCAGTCTGCTGATAACAATACTTCTTGAAATCTGTTTAAACTAGCTTTCAGGAGAGCAGAGGGGCACCATAAAGATTCCTTTCAAGGGATATTAAAAGATAAATGTTGATTTGTATAAATTGAAAAATATGCCAGTAGCGGGTTCCTTCTTGCAGGAATTTCCACAAACACCTTCTGTCTCACTGCTCACGGGCATTCTGCATCGAGATTTCCTAGCAAAGGCCAAAGGGCAGCACATGGGTCCACTGATCCACATCGCATAGGCTGTGAGGAACAACTAAGTCGATTCACAGTTAGAGGACGCACCTCTGAGAAGCCCTCGCTCCCGCGCTCCACCCGGACGGCCTCGCGCGCTAAGCCGTCGGCGTGGCGGCGCGTCTTAGCCTCCTCGCCGCGGACGCCGCCCACCTCTGATACCGAGCCCGCGCGGCCTGCACTGGCTGGCAAATGTGGGGGTGGGGGGAGGAGGAAGAAGGGCGCCACCATCATTTGCTCCTCCCGCCGGAGATGCGCCCCGCGTTTTCGCCCCCGCCGCTCTGCTCCAGTCCATTTTTTTTCCCTGTCGACCAGCTCCATCCTTCTTTGTTTTTTAGGGGTTCCTTCCTTCCTGGATCAAGGGCTTTCTTTGGTGGTGATTCGGCACAGCCCAGCCCAGCCCAGCCAGGGTTATGGGCCTGGCGTTCCACGCAGTACTGCTCAACACAGGGGAAACGATTCGACTATTTTTCGCATTATTAAGCGATCCGAGAGCGTTCGTCCCCTTAAGGTGTGAACAGTGTCAGGCTGGCCCATTTAACGCACGGAGATTGAAAAAATTAAGAAGAAATGGAGCGCCCTAGGAATCAAACCCTGATCACGCGGGGAAACAACAGTGCTGCTAACTACTCCCTCCGTTCCCTTTCGTAGTGCGTATAATTTTTTCAATCTAATTCCCTAATGTAGTGTGCATATGCAGCATTGAGCTCATTTGGACAAAAATAACCCTTTGTTTGATTCTCGGGACATGCAACAGTACCCACCACGTGGGTTGGACAGACCTCATGCATGCGAGGCTAGTTTAGTCTAAACAGCATTTCCACCTCACTCCTTGGTATTGGAGCTGGAAACAATGCGCACTACAAAGAGAAATAGAGGGAGTACTGCGCCAGCTTCTAGTTATTGGTTAGTAAATAGGATCGTGTCCTACTAGCAGTAGCAGATCCAGCAAAATATGACAGGATGGGCCAACAGTAGAACTGTTCAGAAAATTTATTTTTTTAACTTATTTTTTTTAGGATATAAGGCTATTGGAAAAATAGCTCCGCCATTGCCTACTAGAGGCGATCTGAGACGGGTTTTTCTCTTCTTTTTTTTCGTTTTCTTTTCTTTAATTCCTTTTTTCTTCTCTGTTTTATCCATTTTTTATTCTACATTTTTTATACAATATCAACATTTTTCAAATACTTGTTTTAATATTTTTCAAATATGTGTACAACATTTTTATATACATGATCAACATTTCTTTAAATACTCGTTGAAAAAATTTCAAATACTTATTTAATATATTTAAAGTATTTGTTCAACATTTTTCTAAATAATTGTTTAAGATTTTTGAAATACTTAATCAACATTTTTATATACGTGGTCAACAATTTTTTTCAGGTAACTGTTCAAAAAATTCAAATACCTGTTTAAGATTTTTCAAATACTTAATCAACATTTTTATATACATGATCAATATGTTTTTCAAATACTTTTTCAACATTATTTAAATACTTGTTCAACATTTTTATAAACATGATCAACATTTTTCAAATACTTTTTCAACATTATTCAAATATTTATTGAATTTTTTTCAAATACTTGTTAGACATTTTTAAATGCTTTATTGTATTTTTTATATACACGATCAACATTTTTTTCAATACATCTTAAAAAAATTCAAATACATATTCACCAGTTTTCAAATACTTGTTCAATATTATTCAAATATTTCAATAGAGTGTTTTTGTATAGTATATACATTTACAATATTTTAAAGTATAAAAAATTAACAAAAAGCAAAAAGAAACGAAACAGAAAACGTAAAAATATGTAAAAAAGAGTCTGGTCTCCCGTGTCATGCCCATCTAGGTCCCCCTCTCGCTGTAGGCAAGACATAGAGATGCCCCAGGGCAAAACACAGTTTTGTACTACTGTGTGTTTAAATTCTTTTTTTTTCTAAAACAGCACAACTGTTTACACCTTTTTTTTTCTTAGGCAAGCCATGACAAAACACTACCTTCTTTTTAAAAAATGTAAACACTGTTGACGTTTTCCTTTAACACGGTTGCTACTACGGTTTATGGTGGTAGTGCACGTGGTGGTAGTGCACGTGGCAGGTAATGCCGAGTGATGTACTTATTTATCTGTAGATTTCATTGTTGGTAGATTGTAGCCTCAGTAAAGAGAGAGTACATAATAAGTTTAAAGTGCATGTGCATACATAGTTTTACATATAATAATCATATAACATATAAAGATAAGCTCGCTTTCAAGATCTTGAAGCAAGTAATGGCTTGAAGTACAATCGCATTTCCTGCACCACTGATGTTCACATTCACCTGCAATCTCATGTATATACTTACAAAATATAGGTTGTTTTCAGAAAACCAGCAAAACTGAAACATGGGGTATGTTCTGTTCATAAACATTTTTTGGACAAGATATGGAAACGACACATGAAACACTGATGCAGCAGAGATACATTCAGGCAGAAAGTAACTTTACACGGCCACAAGAAGAAAGACAAACATATTCCTAAATCGCATTTTCTCATGTGGAAACTGGCAACAAGATGAACCGACCACAAGATGTATAGGTAGTACAGAATTACTAGGGGTGACAAAGCAGAGCCTCCTAGGCCGCCTAGCTCAAGGCATTTCGACCCTTAGGCTCGAATAACAAGACGCTCCCAAGCATATGCCACAGAAGATGCCAACAACCATGAACCCCAGCCTGCGAAAGAAAAACAGCATTAACGGGCCTGATCAGTTGAGTTACTGCAAGAGAGACCAAACAAGAATTATGTCACTAGTACAAGATGCTTCGGACCATGAGCGAGTTAAATGTACAGATCTACATTTCTTAGGGAGCAGCTCAAAACCCATAGTCACGAATAGATGATTGTGTGTTTGCTCTGGCTGGGCAGAAATGAGACCTGGCCCTATATGTACACAAAGCTACCATATGTGAACAAAAGAAGCTTATGTTTTTCCTTTTTAACCAGAGTAGGCCTACTTGGCTAAAGTAACCAAATACAAAGGGTAGATAACCACTTACCAGTCTGCAGTAAACCCATGCCCGTTGCTAGGAACAATCTCGGAAGCTAGAGAGTCAGCTATGCCATGGCTGCAGTGCTAGCTAGATGAACATGGTTATTAGTTTTACACTTCTCGAAAAGAGTTTATCAGTACCCTGGACATTCGCTGCAGAAAGCAAGTGGTAGTTCTAATGCAATATGCCTCAGGAAAACAAGGTCAGATAATCACTTGCACATCGATGTCCCGATCAGTCGAGCATAAGAATATCTGCTGTAACTACCTATGAGTTGCTACAGTGCTACCCATGCGTGCAACCTATACAGAGTTGCTCCTCCTCCAGTGCAAAAACCATTTCTGAGTTATACATTTATGATAGAAGAAATGCACTGTGAGCAAATCTGCAATAAAATAAATGCATAGAGAGCTAAACATCCTTCCGGTGATGCTCTCTTTTCAGACAGTTGCACAAGACTGCTAAAAAAAATCCTTTTTCTTGCAAAACTAGGGGCACAAACGCGGGCACGACTGCACACTTAAATGCAGAGCTGGCAAGCTTCCATAATTGCAAAGACCAGAACGAATACGTGAGTCCACCCACAGAGTTTGACCTCAAGTTTTTAAGACACAAGCGCAAGGTCCCTTTGTACATCCAGTCAGGATCTAATGATGTTCTTCTGAAACCCAAAAGAAAAGAAAATGTGTGCTTCTTAATGAGATGACCTGTCCATGTTTTTAACTTACCCAGTTAGTTTACACGGTCAAATAATAGGTGATGCAGCCCAAAGGGAAGACCATGGAAAAAAATTCCTGCACCACTCATGTTCACATTTACCTGCAACCTCTTACATATATGCACAAAAAATAGGTTCGTTACAAAAAACATCTAAGGTAACGTACCAAAACCGGAACAAAGGGTTTGTTCTGTTCATAAGCATATGCAATCCAACTAAAATTGTACCAGCCACCAGCACATTCAAACAAGAAAACCCAGCAGTCACGGCTAAAAGAGAAGGTAAATGGCTATTCTATTTGCCATCATAGTCCAGATGATAACAACCATAACCCAACATTTTCAAACTTCCTAGTAATATATTTCCTTGACTACTTCCAAGGTTCACACTTTCCCAGTAGCTTCCTGCAGGAAAAGGGCCACAAATAAAATGCTTGACTGACTCTGCCTCTCCCGTGAATTCTGATTTGCATTGGCCAAAGGCAACTCATCCACTGCTTTGCTTCCATTATCCCATTTCCATAGTTCGCTACAGGCCTACAGCAATGGATCCCCTTCCCATACACACAATCATCTGCTTTGTTTGTTGGTCATTTTGGTTATTCCCATTCTGTTCATCATCCGGCAGCCGCCTTCTTCCCGACAAGCCGCTTTCTGCTGGAAGCACCATCACCTCCGACGATGGCAGATTCGCCCTGGGATTCTTCTCCCCGTCCAGCTCCAGCAGAAAACATTACTACATCGGAATATGGTACAAGAACATACCCGAAGACAATGTTGTGTGGGTTGCCAACCGTGCTATGCCGATTGCTGATCCTTCTTCTGCAACACTGGCATTCACAAACGGATCCAATCTCGCCTTGTCAGATACCAACGGCCAGCTTCTCTGGATGACAAATATCAGCGCCGCAGGAAATTTATCGTCAGAGGCAACTGGTGGAGAAGCCACGCTTGATAACAATGGAAATTTTATTCTTCGGTCATCACAGGGCAACATCTTATGGCAAAGCTTCGACTACCCGACCGACACTCTCCTTCCAGGCATGAATCTAAGGATCACCCACAAGACACATGCACTACAACGACTCATCTCTTGGAGAAACCCCCAAGACCCATCCCCAGGCAACTTCTCATATGGTGCAGACCCTGATGAGTTTCTTAAGCGTTTTATATGGAATGGCTCAACACCATATCGGCGAAGTCCAGTATGGAGTGCCAGTTTGCCAGTCGTGCTATATGTCAAGAGTATCCAGTCCACAATTTACTATACACTGCAAACTATTGATGATGAGCTCTGCATTTCCGTTGGACTATCAGCACCAAGTGTCTCATTAGTGCTAATGAAGATGGACTACTCAGGCAATATAAAGACATGAGCCTGGAATAGCAACATGTCCAAATGGACTGACCTGCGGTCAGAACCTAACCAGGAATGCAATAAATTTGGTTACTGTGGTCCATTTGGTTACTGCGACAACACACAGCCTATTGTGACATGCAAGTGTATTGATGGCTTTGAACCAAACAACAAGCAAGACTGGACGGGCCGCAGGTTTTCGCAGGGATGCCAGCGGATAGAAGTACTAAGATGTGGTCAAGGTGATGGCTTCTTAAGTATGTCAACCATGAAGGTTCCCGACCAGTTCTTGCATGTCAGGAATAGAAGCTTAGATGAATGCGTAGCAGAATGCACCAGCAACTGCTCCTGCACGGCGTATGCTTACACCAATATAAGCACCAATGCTATCAATGGGGATGGAATTAGGTGACTATTATGGATTGGAGATTTGATTGACACTGAGAAGCTCAATGGAGGAGGGGAAAACCTCTACATCCGGGTTAATGGATTGAGTGGTACAGTTTATTGTTTCTGTTTCTCTGCTTGCATTATTAGATATACTCCTCTATGTGTGGGTCCAGTGGAGCATCAGTAATATCTTCCTTAGTTCTATGTTCAATGTGAGTACAAGTAAGGTTTAAATCAGCAGTGGCGGGAAAATGTTGAGGGTAAAGGCTTGACAATGCCATTATGATGGAACATTTTGGTGCAACATATATGCAGTCTGTGAATCACTACAATCTTTTTTTTGTATGAAAAGACAATAGCTTATCAAAATGAAAATATTAGCATGCAGGGGTTGGAAATATCCCATATTATGTTTATAAAGTTAATGAGTATGTAGAGCACTTCCATCTGAATAATTTATCAAGGAACAACTTCTAATACATGTTTCAGACATCTGAGGTGTCTGGAAACATTTGGCTAGCCGCCAACACAGTTGCTCCAAAGTCTATATATATCAAATCTCAGTCAATGTATAGGAAGAGAGCCTAGCTCATATGGGCGGGAGAGTGAATGTACAGTCCCATCACCCTGGTCCGAGTCCTGTTTCATTAGACTTGAATTTGGTTTATATCTATTTCCTATTAATACAAAAATGTAGTTGATCCTACAAGTTCATATAATCCAAGTCAATATACAAGATATACATACCTATAGAAGGAAACCTTCACGCTCTGGCATAAGTGGTATATGTCATCTGATTATATTGTATAAAAAAATTGGACATGACAACCACTCTATCCAGTTCAAAAAAACATGTTGTGGGTGTGAGGGGTTTTAATTTTATGTATCAAGCAGAAGTTTTGTATGTCCCAAATGTTACCTTACGCAAGATTCAATTGTTCATGTGAGAAATAGATTGCTTAAGAGTCAAGACAATGTGCTAGTTCATACTTGTAAGAAATATTTGGCTTGTGAAACTAACTATTTAGCAAATGTTTAAATCATGATTAATTACAGACTGAATTTTGGCAGATAAAAAGCGGAAGAGCACTATTTTAAAAATAGCGCTGCCAGTCACGTCAAGTTTGCTCATAACCATATGCGGATGCCTTGTTTGGATATGCAACTTGGGAGGTAGAACACAGCTATTCCATGTTTCTATGTGCTATTCCAAAAAAAATGTTCCTTCATTATAATGTTTGCATCAATTCCTGATAGGTAAACAAAGACACATTTGTTTTTGGAAAAAGCTGATGTCAGGAACGTCCAGCACTTCTATTGAACTTCGTGATGGAAACTTAAAGTATCCTTTCATTAGCTTCAAAGAAATTGTACTTGCAACAAACAACTTCTCTAACTCCAGCATGCTTGGACATGGAGGTTTTGGCAATGTTTACAAGGTAGCATGAATTTTTCGCTTACAGAGCAACATAATTGTATTTCCATGTTGTTTGACTTAAAAGTATGCCAAGTGTCCAGGGGACATTAGAAGATGGTACATAAATTGCTGTGAAAAGGCTTAGTAAGGGTTCTGGCCAGGGGGTACTGGAGTTCAGAAATGAAGTAACACTCATTGCCAAGTTGCAGCATAAAAACTTGGTTAGACTTCTTGGTTTCTGCATCCATGGAGATGAGAAACTATTGATATATGAATACTTACCTAACAAAAGTCTGGATGCCATGCTTTTTGGTATGTTCTGCTTACGTCCTGCCAAATTTCAGTAAGTAATGAAATCAACCAGAATGACTAATTTTATCCCTCAATTGATGCTATTGGTAGCAGATGCCACAAGAAAATCAATGCTTGATTGGCCAATAAGATTTGAGATAATCAAAGGGGTAGCTAGAGGACTTCTTTATCTTCATCAAGATTCAAGGTTCAAGATAATTCACAGGGATCTCAAAGCAAGCAACATATTATTAGATGTCGAAATGAGCCCTAAGATATCGGACTTTGGTATGGCAAGGATATTTGGCAGCAATCAGCAGCAAGAAAATACCAACCACGTTGTTGGCACATAGTAAGTGATATACTGCATGAATTATCTTTATGCATTTTCATTATTCTTGTGGTTGACCAAAATTTTGTTCTGTGTTCAAACAGCGGCTACATGTCACCTGAATATGCTTTGAAAGAAGTGTTTTCTGTCAAATCTGATGTATATAGCTTTGGAGTTCTACTACTAGAGATTGTGAGTGGCTCAAAGATCAGCTCTGTGCACCTAAAAGCAGACTTCCCTAGCATTATAGCCTATGTAAGTAAAATGACATGTTCGAATTTCTGCAAGTATAGTAAATATATGCATCTTGAAAGGAATAAGAATGGATGCAGGCATGGAGCTTATGGAAGGATGGGAACGCAAAGGATTTTGTTGACTCGTCAATTGTGGACAGCCATTCACTTAACGAAACTATACGGTGCGTCCATATCGGTCTCTTGTGTGTTCAAGGCAGCCCAAATGCGCGGCCACTCGTGTCCTCAATCATGTCCTTTCTGGAGAATGGAGATATATCACTTCCACCTCCAAAAGAGCCTATGTATTATGCAGAAGATAACCATGGTACTGATGGAGCAGCAGAAAATACTGTGAATTCTAAAAATAGCATGAGCATTACAGCACTAGAGGGACGCTAGTACCCAGCAGTGTCGTGTGTACTTTGTATAACTGTATACTGGATAAGAAACTGGTATTTGTGTTGAAGAGCAAGAAGATTTGTTTTAATATAAATAATGTATCTCAACCCCAGGAGCCCACAGCAAATGGGAGAGGTCTCAATGTTCTTATTAAAGACCCTTCTCAGCAAGAGTTTTGGATGCATAGAAGAATGCAAGTTAACCAATTGAAATTTTGTATGTTTACAGAAAAGGACAGCTGAATTGTATATTTCTTAATTTTGCATACAGTGTGTCTGTTAGTTCCTATGGAGTTTTTATTTTATTTTTTATTTTTTTGCAAGTACAAGCACTGAAGTAAAAGAGTAGTTATAGTCATCAGCAAGAGTTTTGGATGCATAGAAGAATGCAAGTTAACCAATTGAAATTTTGTATGTTTACAGAAAAGGACAGCTGAATTGTATATTTCTTAATTTGCATGCAGTGTGTCTGTTAGTTACTATGGAGGTTTGTTTTTTTTTGCAAGTACAAGCACTGAAGTAAAAGAGTAGTTATAGTCATCAGATATGTCACTTTACTGTGTCAGATTAAACAGCGTTTGTGAAGTTTGAAAGTAGCTTCAAATCACATTCGAAAAATGTAGACAATGCTTACCTAGAAGAAGAAAAAGGACATCATGTCCTACTGATTCAGATGCTTGAAGTATACAACATAGCCCTTAACTAGTGCCGTCGGTCCAGAAACAAGAACCTTATGTAGGACTAGGACTAGGAGGATGCGAACCCTCAACAACGTTAAGGTTAGGTGCCGCCTCTTTATCGGGTTAAGGCCCCTGCCACCCCCATGCTTGGGCGTGCAACACATTTGTTTACAGAAATAAGAAACTTCGGTACGAGAATGTGATTTGCAAACACTGAAAAAATATGCCGGAAGCTGGTTTCTTCTTACAGGCATTTCCACAAACACCTTGTACCCACAACTCTAAGCTCACTGCTCACGGGCATCGATCATTCATCGACGACGCGAGATTTCTTCCCTAAATTCGCATCAAATATACAACTAGGTCGTATTTTTTAATTCGCAAGTAGAGGACGCACCTTTGAGAAGCTCTCGCTCCACCCGGCCGGACGGCCTCGCGCGCTAAGCCGTCGGCGTGGCGTGGCGTGGCGGCGCCTCTTGGCCTGCTTACCGTCCATATCTGCCGCCTGAGCCCGTACTGGCTGCCACATGTGAGGGGAGGAGGAAGAAGGTTGCGCCAGCGCCATTTTGTCCTCCTCCTCCTCCTCCTCCTCCCGCCGGAGCTGCGGCGTCTCCGCCCCCGCCGTTCTGCTTCTGTCGAGCAGACCAGCTCGTTCCCCTCGCGCACCCGGACTTTTCGGCTTTCTTTGGTGATTCGGCACCGCCCAGCCCAGCCCAGCCCAGCCAGGGTTATGGACCTCTCGGGTTTCTTTGTTGATTCTCTATCTCTGTTTAAACCAATTTTTATTTCAGAAACAGCACAAATGTTTACACCTTTTTTTTTCTTAAACCAGCCTTGACAAAACACTGCCTGTTTCTACAAAAAAATATCATAAGACGTTTGGCAATTTTTTTAGAACACAATATAGATGCAGGCAATCATATATACATGTAAGTGAACACACACGCAGACCCTACCCCTATAAGCACCTCCGAGCGTCTGAACGATGTCTCTTCCTGAAGCACACTTCAAATCTAAGGGTACTCAAAAGTTCAATGGTTCCAACAAAAACCGTAGGACATTCAATGGAAAGTGGAAGCGTAATGAGAAGCAGAATAAGAATGGAGTCCAAAAGGGCTAGCAACATTGGTTGCTTCAGGTGTGGTTGTAAGGAGCATATTGCAAAGAAGTGTGACACTTCGAAGCATTTGGTGGAATTGTACTAACAGTCACTTGGAAAGGGCAAGAAGGCTCAGGGGAACGAATATGAAGCACACTTCACTGAAAGTGAAGATGGTACCCCTACGGTTGATGGTTCTCGAGATGATTCTCCGAACATGGACAACCAGGAGAAGAATCAGCAAGTGGAAGATCCAATACTAGATGTCGATGACATGCTAGTTGAATTTGGTTCTACTGACATATATGGAGACCAGATTTAGTCTCATTTGTCTAAGTATTGTAATGATGTTATTATACATATTACATGTGTTGTAAAATAAGTTATGTCATTAGACATAATGTGTTAGCTATGTCGTGTGACATAGGGCTTGTAATAAGTACAATGCATATATTGTTTGTAATGTATGTATTGATTCTATATGAGTTTGATAATATACTGAACTTTGTTCTTTTACTCTATAGAACTAATAAAATGGAGGAGGAAATATGTTTAGTGGATAGTGGATCTACTAACACGATACTTAGGGAGATGAAATATTTCCAGACACTCAAGAAGAGTAATGGAAGTGTCATGACAATTGTTGGCCGAGACACGGTAATTGTGGGTTCTGGTCAAGCTACAAGTACGCTTCCTATGGGTACTAAATTAGTAATCCCGGATGCTTTATTTTATTCAGATTCTACTCGTACCTTGATGGGTTTTAAGTATATCCACAAAAACGGTTTCCATGTGGAAACTAGTGAACAGAGTGGTTCTGAATGCCTACTCATAACTCAGCAAAAGGGGTTTCAAAAGGAAATCCTTGAGAATTTGCCTTCCCTATCTTCTGGGTATCTTATACATACATTAAACCAGAGACACATATGACATACAAGATAGTTTTTCAGAATCTTGATAAGTTCAAGATTTGGCATGGTCGCCTGGGTCATCCTGGTATTGGGATGATGAAAAAAATTATTGATGGTTCTGTTGGACACAACATAACGGATAGAAAGTTCCCAAAATCATCAGATTTTGTATGCACATCATGTGCAACTGGGAAATTGATCACAAGGCCATCTTATGTGAAAATAAAGGATGAGCCACTTGATTTCCTTGAACATATTCAAGATGATATTTATGGTCCAATACAACCGTTATTTGTACCATTCAGATATTTCATGTTCCTAATTGATGCATCAACGAGATGGTCAAATATGTGTCTTCTGTTAACAAGGAACCATGTTTTTGCAAAGCGGATTGCTCAGATCATTAAATTGAGAGCACATCATCCCGAGCATAGGATAAAAACCATCAGAATGGATAATGCTATGGAATTTAGTTCATGAGCATTTAATGATTATTGCCTAGCTTTGAGCATTTATGTGGAGCACTCAATACCTTATGTACATACCCAGAATGGTCTGGCGGAATCACTTATCAAGAGGATCAAGTTGATAGCAAGGCCGCTCCTACAGAATAGTAATCTTCCAGCTTCATGTTGGGGTCATGCAGTATTACATGTTGCAGAGTTGATACAAATTCAACCAACTGCATATCATACGGTCTCCCCGTTGCAATTAGTACATGGAAATCAGCCAAGTATTTCCCATGTGCAGAAATTCGGTTGCGCGGTATATGTACCAATCTCACCAACGCAACGTACATCAATCGGCCCTCGTAGACGAATGGGGATCTGTGTGGGGTACAATTCTTCGTCAATCATTAAGTACATGGAACCCCTGACTAGGGATTTGTTTACAACCCGATACGCTGATTGCATTTTTGATGAGGACAATTTCCCGGCATTAGGGGGAAAGAATAACCACAAACAATGTCATGAAATAGATTGGGATGTGAAAGGCATCCAGTCTTTAGATCCATGTACGGATGAGTCTGAGCTGGAGGTTCAGAAGATTATAAATATGCAAAATATTGCAAATAATCTGCCAGACGCATTTACTGATTATAAAGGTGTCACAAATGAAATGTTCCCGCTATGAATTTTCTAGAGAGAGTAGATGTGACCCATAGATTTACTCAGCTGCCTAAGAGGGGGAGGAATCTAGACACAAAGGACAAGGCTTCACAGAAGCGTCCAAGGGGAATGAGGAATCCTAAAATACGAAATGCAAGTCAACGAGATGTTGATATTCAACCTAGGGTTGAAGGACATGTGAAGGATGTTGGATATCCAGAACCCAGCATGAGTGTGCACACAAATTTTGGTGTTGGGACATCGGAAGACCTTGATCCAATTGTTGAGGGAAATCACGAAGGATCAAAAGGTATTGATAACATATCCATTAACTATATTGATTCAGGAGAATCATACAACAAAAAGACTACAGTTGTCGACATCTATTTGTCCTCTAGAATTGCAGAAGTCCTTGAGTTCGATCCAGAACCTAAGTCCATGGAAGAGTGCATGAAGCGCTCAGACTCGTCAAATGGAAGGCAGCAATTCAGGAGAAATTGTGCTCGCTCATAAAAAGAGGGCTATTTACTGCAGTAATACCCACTCCTCAGCATGTGTTCCTTGTGGGAGCAAAATGGATTTTCGTTCGTAAGAGGAATGAAAACAATGAGGTGGTGAGATACAAAGCAAGGCTTGTAGCATAGGGGTTCACGCAGAGACCCGACATCGATTATTATGAAACATATTCTCCTGTTATGAGTGGAACAACGTTCCGATATTTAATATCACTAGCAGTGAAAATGAATTTGTCTATCTAGCTGATGGATGTTGTGACTGCATATTTATATGGGTAATTGGATTCTAATATTTATATGAAAGTTTTTGAGGGAATGAAGCTTCCGAATCCAAAGGCTAATCGCAACATGTATTGCGTAAAACTTCAGAAGTCATTGTATGGCTTGAAGCAGTCAGGAAGAATGTGGTATAACCGACTTAGTGTATTCCTTCTTCAGAAGGGTTACTCAAATAATAGTGATTGCCCATGTGTCTTTATCAAGAAATCTAAAAATCGATTTTGTATTATTTCTGTGTATGTGGATGATCTGAATATCATTGGGACTACACAAGAAATACAGGAGGCAAGTAGTCATCTTAAGACGGAGTTTGAGATGAAATATCTGGGTAAGAGTAAATTTTGTCTCGTCTTACAACTTGAACATCTTTCTGTTGGGGAACGTCGCATGGGAAACAAAAAATTTCCTACGCACACGCAAACCTATCCATGGTGATGAGCATCTACGAGAGGGAGAGTGGATCTACTAACCCTTGTAGATCGCTAAGCGGGAAGCGTTAAGAAACGCGGTTGGTGTAGTCGAACTTCTTCGCGATACAAATCGCCGAGCGTCCCGCGATCTAATCACGAACCGTCCTGCGAACCAATCACGAACCGTCCCGCGATCTCGTCACGATCCGTCCCGCAATCCAATCACGAACGTCCCGTGGCCTTGATCACGATCCTTCCGATCTAGTACCGAACAGACGACACCTCCGCGTTCAGCACACGTGCAGCTTGATGACGATCTCCACCGTCTTGATCCAGCAAGAGGAGGCGGAGAGGAGGAAGAGTTCACCGGAAGCATGACGGCGCTTCGGCGATGGTGGTGGAGTGATTCTGGCAGGGCTTCGCCTAAGCACTTCGGAAAACCGATCTAGAGGAGTATTGATGGAACGGGTAGCACGTGGCCGTAAATTCTGTGCAAAAACCCTCTATTCCACCAGTATATATAGGAGGAGAGGAGAGGCAGCCTTGGTGCAAGGGCAAGGACCTCTTGGAGTCGGCCGGCCAAGGTGGAGGAGTCCTACTCCTCCTCCACTCCTAGTAGGAGTAGGACTCTTCCTTTTTTGCCTTTTTCTCCAATTTTCTCTTTGGGCTTTTTCTCTCCTACCGCATGGGCCTTGTGTGTCTATTCCACCAGCCCACTAAGGGCTGGTTAATACTCTCCCACAGCCCATGAAGCCTCTTGGGTCGAAATACCTCTCTCGGAGGTCTCCCGGTACACTACCGGCACTCCCGGTACACTACCGATGAGCCCGAAACTTTTCCGGCGACCAAACTGGGACTTCCTATATATGAATCTTTACCTCCGGACCATTCCGGAGCTCCTCATGATGTCCGGGATCTCATCCGGGACTCCAAACAACCTTCGGTCACCACCATACATAACTCTACACTACCGAAACGTCACCAAACCTTAAGTGTGCAGACCCTACGGGTTCGAGAACTATGTAGACATGACCGAGACACCTCTACGGTCAATAACCAATGGCGGGACCTGGACGTCCACATTGGTTCCTACATATTCTACGAAGATCTTTATCGGTCAAACCTCTATGTCAAGGATTCAGTTAATCCTGTATAACGTTCCCTTTGTTCTTCGGTATGTTACTTGCCCGAGATTCGATTGTCGGTATCTCCATACCTAGTTCAACCTTGTTACTGGCAAGTCTCTTTACTCGTTCTGTAATACAAGATCCCGCAACTAACAATTAGTCACATTGCTTGCAAGGCTCATTGTGATGTTGTATTACCGAGTGGGCCCCGAGATACCTCTCCGCCACATGGAGTAACAAATCCCAGTCTCGATCCATGCCAACTCAACAGACACCATCGGAGATACCTGTAGAGCACCTTTATAGTCACCCAGTTACATTGTGATGTTTGATACACACAAGGCACTCCTCCGATATCCGTGAGTTGCATGATCTCATGGTCATAGGAACATATACTTGACATGCAGAAAACAGTAGCAATAAACTGACACGATCATATGCTACGTTTGTAGTTTGGGTCTTGTCCATCACATCATTCTCCTAATGATGTGATCCCATTATCAAATGACATCACATGTCAATGGCTAGGAAACCCTGACCATCTTTGATCAACGAGCTAGTTCACTAGAGGCATACTAGGGACACAGTGTTGTCTATTTACCCACACATGCAATGCGTTTCCAATCAATACAATTCTAGAATGGATAATAAACGATTATCATGAACGAGGAAATATAATAATAAACACTTTATTTATTGCCTCTAGGGCATATTTCCAATAGTCTCCCACTTGCACTAGAGTCAATAATCTAGTTCACATCACTATGTGATTTACATGGTAATGAATCGAACACCCATACAGTTCTGGTGTTGATCATGTTTAGCCCTTGGAAGAGGTTTAGTCAACGGGTCCGCAACATTCAGATCCATGTGCACTTTGCAAATATTTATGTCCTTCTCCTCGATGTAGAACCGGATGGAGTTGAAGCGTCGCTTTATGTGTCTGGTCCTCTTGTGAAACCTTGGTTCCTTGGCTAGAGCAATGGCACCAGTGTTGTCATAGAACAGGTCTATTGGGTTCAGTGCACTAGGCACTACTCCAAGATCTGTCATGAACTGCTTCATCCAGACACCTTCCTTCACTACCTCCGAGGCTGCGATGTACTCCGCTTCGCACGTAGAATCAGCTACCACGCTTTGCTTGGAACTGCACCAACTTACCGCTCCCTCGTTAAGAATAAATACGTATCCGGTTTGCGACTTAGAGTCGTCCGGATCAGTGTCAAAGCTTGCATCGACGTAACCCTTTACGACGAGCTCTTCATCACCTCCATAAACGAGAAACATTTCCTTAGTCCTTTTCAAGTACTTAAGGATATTCTTAACCGCTTGCCAGTGCTCCACTCCAGGATCACTTTGAAACCTTTCGGCCATACTTATGGCAAGGCTGACATCGGGTCTTGTGCATAGCATTGCATACATGATAGAGCCTATGTCTGAAGCATAGGGTATGACGCTCATATTTTCTTTATCTTCTGCAGTCACTGGGCATTGAGTCTTACTCAACTTCACACCTTGTAACTCAGGCAAGAACCCTTTCTTGGACTGCTCCATTTTGAACTTCTTCAAAACTTTATCAAGGTATGTGCTCTATGAAAGTGCTATTAAGCGTCTCGATCTATCTCTATAGATCTTAATGCCTAATATGAAAGCAGCTTCTCCTAGGTCCTTCATTGAAAAACTCTTATTCAAATATTCCTTCATGCTTTCCAACATTTCTATATTGTTTCCAATCAGTAATATGTCATCCACATATAATACTAGAAACGCTACAGAGCTCCCACTGACTTTCTTGTAAATACAAGCTTCTCCATAAACTTGTATAAACTCAAACGCTTTGATCACCTCATCAAAGCGCTTATTCCAATTCCGAGATGCTTGCACCAGTCCATAAATGGATCGCTGGAGTTTGCAAACTTTGTCAGCATTCTTTGGATCGACAAAACCTTTGGGTTGCATCATATACAACTCTTCCTCAAGGAAACCGTTGAGGAACGCCGTTTTGACATCCATCTACCAAATTTCATATTCGAAATAAGCAGCTATTGCCAACATGATTCTGACAGACTTAAGCATCGCTACGGGTGAGAAAGTCTCATCGTAGTCAACTCCTTGAACTTGTGAAAAACCCTTTGCCACAAGTCGAGCTTTATAGACGGTGACCTTACCGTCCGCGTCCGTCTTCTTCTTAAAGATCCATTTGTTCTGAATGGCCTTTCGCTCTTCAGGTAGTACTTCCAAAGTCCATACTTTGTTTTCATACATGGATCCCATCTCGGATTTCATGGCCTCTAACCATTTCTCGAAATCCGGGCCCATCACTGCTCCTCCATAGCTCGTAGGTTCATTATTGTCTAACAACATGACCTCCAAGACAGGGTTGCCGTACCACTCGGGAGTAGTACGCGTCCTTGTCGACCTACGAGGTTCAATAGTAGCTTGATCCGAAGCTTCATGATCATCATCATTAACTTCCTCTTCTACCATCTTAGGTTCCACAGAAACATCTTTCTGCGCTACGCTACTTTCTGGTTGAAGTAAAGGTTCAATAACCTCATCAAGCTCTATTTTCCTCCCGCTCAATTCTTTCGAGAGAAACTCTTTCTCAAGAAATGTTCCGTTCTTAGCGACAAACACTTTGCCTTCGGATCTGAGATAGAAGGTATACCCGACTGTCTCTTTCGGGTATCCTATGAAGACGCATTTCTATGCTTTGGGTTCCAGCTTTTCAGGCTGAAGCTTTTCGACATAAGCATCACATCCCCAAACTTCAAGAAAAGACAACTTTGGCCTTCTGCCAAACCACAGTTCATATGGCGTCGTCTCAACGGATTTTGATGGTGCCCTATTTAAAGTGAATGCAGTTGTCTCTAATGCAGAACCCCAAAACGATAGTGGCAAATCGGCAAGAGACATCATAGAACGCACCATATCTAATAAGGTTCGATTACGACGTTCAGACACACCATTACACTGTGGTGTTCCGGGCGGTGTCAACTGTGAAACAATTCCACATTGTCTTAAGTGACTGCCAAACTCATAACTCAGATATTCACCTCCTCGATCAGATCGCAGAAATTTTATCTTCTTGTTATGATGATTCTCAACTTCACTCTGAAATTGCTTGAACTTTTCAAACGTTTCATACTTGTGTTTCATCAAGTAAATGTACCCATATCTATTCAAGTCATCAGTGAAGGTAAGAAAGTAACGATATCCACCGCGCGCTGCAACATTCATTGGACCGCACACATCAGTATTTATGATTTCCAATAAGTCACTTGCCCGTTCCATTGTTCCAGAGAACGGCGTTTTAGTCATCTTGCCCATGAGGCATGGTTCACATGTGTCAAGTGATTCAAAATCAAGTGACTCCAAAAGTCCATCAGCATGGAGCTTCCTCTTGCGTTTTACACCAATATGACCTAAACGGCAGTGCCACAAGAAAGTGGTACTATCATTATCAACTCTACATCTTTTGGCATCATTGTTATGAACATGTGTGTCATCACTATCAAGATTCAATATGAATAAACCCCTAACATTGGGTGCATGACCATAAAAGATATTACTCATATAAATAGAACAACCTTTATTCTCTGATTTAAATGAGTAACCGTCTCGCAATAAACAAGATCCAGATATAATGTTCATGCTTAACGCATGCACTAAATAACAATTATTCAGGTTCATCACTAATCCTGATGGTAATCAAAGATAGAGCGTGCCGACGGCGATCACATCAACCTTGGAACCATTTCCCACGCGCATCGTCACTTTGTCCTTTGCCAGTCTTCGTTTATTCCGTAGTTCCTGCTTTGAGTTGCAAATGTGAGCAACCGAACCGGTATCAAATACCCAGGCACTACTACGAGAGCTAGTAAGGTACACATCAATAACATGTATATCATATATACCTTGTTTGTCATTGGCCGCCTTCTTGTCAGCCAGGTACTTGGGGTAGTTCCGCTTCCAGTGACCAGTTCCTTTGCAATGAAAGCACTCAGTCTCTGGCTTAGGTCCATGCTTAGGCTTCTTTGTAGGAGTAGCAACTGCTTTGCCATCCTTCTTGGTTTTACCCTTCTTGCCTTTGCCCTTGCCATTTTTCTTGAAACTAGTGGTTTTATTGACCATCAACACTTGATGTTCTTTCTGGATTTCAGAGTCAGCGACATTCAGCATCGCAAACAGCTCGACGACTGACTTGTTCATCCCGTGCATGTTATAGTTCATCCCAAAGCTCTTGTAACTAGGTGGCAGTGATTGAAGAACTCTATCAGTGATCGCCTCTGGCGGAAGGGTAATTCCCAACTCAGCTAGACGGTTTGAATACCCAGACATTCTGAGTATGTGCTCACTGATAGACCCGTTCTCCTCCATCTTGCAAGCATAGAACTTATCGGAGGACTCATACCTCTCGATCCGGGCATTCTTCTGAAAAATAAACTTCAACTCCTGGAACATCTCATATGCTCCATGACGTTCAAAACGTCTTTGAAGTCCCGGTTCTAAGCCATACAATATTGCACACTGAACTATTGAGTAGTCTCCAGCACGAGCCTCCCAAGCGTTCTTAACGTCTTCGGAGGTCATGTCTTCCTGTTGGTCACCAAGCGGTGCATCAAGGACATATTGTTTCTGGGAAGCCGTGAGGATAATCCTCAGATTACGGGCCCAATCAAGAAAGTTACTTCCATCATCTTTCAACTTAGCTTTCTCTAGGAATGCATTAAAATTCAGGGGTGCTATTGCGCGAGCCATTGATCTACAACATAAATATGCAAAGGTTACGTAGACTATTGTTCGAGATAATGAGTTTAGTTAATCAAATTACTAAAGCTCCCACTCAAATTGACATCCCTCAGGTCATCTGAGTGTCACATGATCCAAATTCACCAACTCAAGTCCGATCATCACGTGAGTTAAGGTGGCTTCAATGGTGAACATCATTATGTTGATCATATCTACTATATGACTCATGTTCGACCTTTCGGTCTCTTGTGTTCCGAGGCCATGTCTGTACATGCTAGGCTCGTCAAGTTTAACCCAAGTGTTCTGCACGTGCAAATCTGGCTTGCACCCATTGTATGTGAACGTAGAGTCTATCACACCCGATCATCACGTGGTGTCTCGACACGACGAACTTTCGCAACGGTGCACACTCGGGGCAAACACAATTTATCTTGAAATTAAGTGAGGGATCACCTTATAATGCTACCGTCATTCTAAGCAAAACAAGGTGCATAAAAAGGTTAACATCACATGCAAATCATAAGTGACATGATATGGCCATGATCTTGTGCTTTTAATCTCCATCATGAAAACACCGGCATGATCTCCATCGTCACCGGCATGACACCATGATCTCCATCACCTTGATCTGCATCAACGTGTCGCCATCGGGGTTGTCGCGCCCAACATGCTTCTACTACTATTGCTACCGTAGCGATAAACTAAAGCATTACATAGTGCTTAATGATTGACACACAGGTCATACAATAATTAAAGACAACCCTATGGCTCCTGCCAGTTGCCGTACTCATCGACATGCAAGTCATGATAATCTATACATCACATGATCATCTCATACATCACATATATCACATCATGTAATTGGCCATATCATATCACAACATACTCTGAAAAACAAGTTAGACATCCTCTAATTGTTGTTGCATGTTTTACGTGGCTGTTACGGGTATCTAGCAAGAACAATTCTCATCTTCCGCAAAAACCACAACGGTGATACACTAGTTGCTTTTCAACCTTCTCAAGGACCGCCTTTGTCGGATCCGATCCAACTAAAGTGAGAGAAACTGTCACCCGCAAGCCATCTATGCAACAAGTTGCCGTTGAGGGAACCGGTCTCTCGTAAGCGTATGAGTAATGTTGGTCCGGGCCGCTTCATCTCACAATACCGCTAAATCAAAATCCGACCAAGGAAGGAAGCAATCTAAGCATCAACGCCCACAAACCTTTTGTGTTCTACTCGAGATCTCATCGAACCATCAACCTAGCTCATGATGCCACTGTTGGGGAATGTCGCATGGGAAACAAAAAATTTCCTACGCACACGCAAACCTATCCATGGTGATGAGCATCTATGAGAGGGAGAGCGGATCTACGTACCCTTGTAGATCTCTAAGCGGGAAGCGTTAAGAAACGCGGTTGGTGTAGTCGAACTTCTTCGCCCAAATCGCCGAGCGTCCCGCGATCTAATCACGAACCATCCCGCGAACCAATCACGAACCGTCCTACGATCTCATCATGATCCGTCCCGCGATCAAATCACGAACGTCCCGTGGCCTTGATCACGATCCTTCCGATCTAGTACCAAACAGACGACACCTCCGCGTTCAGCACACGTGCAGCTTGATGACAATCTCCACTGTCTTGATCCAGCAAGAGGAGGCGGAGAGGAGGAAGAGTTCACCGGCAGCATGACGGTGCTCCAGCGATGGTGGTGGAGTGATTCCGGCAGGGCTTCGCCTAAGCACTACGGAAAACCGATCTAGAGGAGCACCGGTGGAATGGGTAGCACGTGGCCGTAAATTCTGTGAAAAAACCCTCTATTCCACCAGTATATATAGGAGGAGAGGACAGGCAGCCTTGGAGCAAGGGCAAGGCCCTCTTGGAGTCGGCCGGCCAAGGTGGAGGAGTCCTACTCCTCCTCCACTCCTAGTAGGAGTAGGACTCTTCCTTTTTTGCCTTTTCCTCCAATTTTCTCTTTGGGCTTTTTCTCTCCTGCTGCATGGGCCTTGTGTGGCTATTCTACCAGCCCACTAAGGGCTGGTTAATACTCTCCCACAGCCCATGAAGCCTCTTGGGTCGAAATACCTCTCCCGGTACACTACCGGCACTCCCGGTACACTACCGATGAGCCTGACACTTTTCCGGGGACCAAACTGGGACTTCCTATATATGAATCTTTACCTCCGGACCATTTCGGAGCTCCTCGTGACGTCCGGGATCTCATCTGGGACTTTGAACAACCTTCTGTCACCACCATACATAACTCTACACTACCGAAATGTCACCAAACCTTAAGTGTGCAGACCCTACGGGTTTGAGAACTATGTAGACATGACCGAGACACCTCTACGGTCAATAACCAATGGCGGGACCTGGACGTCCACATTGGTTCCTACATATTCTACGAGGATCTTTATCGGTCGAACCTCTATGTCAAGGATTCTGTTAATCCCACATAACGTTCCCTTTGTTCTTCGGTATGTTACTTGCCCGAGATTCGATCGTTGGTATCTCCATACCTAGTTCAACCTCGTTACTGGCAAGTCTCTTTACTCGTTCTGTAATACAAGATCCCGCAACTAGCAATTAGTCACATTGCTTGCAAGGCTCATTGTGATGTTGTATTACTGAGTGGGCCCCGAGATACCTCTCCGTCACACGGAGTAACAAATCCCAGTCTCGATCCATGCCAACTCAACAGACACCATCGGAGATAGCTGTAGAGCACCTTTATAGTCACCCAGTTACGTTGCGACGTTTAATACACACAAGGCACTCCTCCGATATCCGTGAGTTGCATGATCTCATGGTCATAGGAAAATATACTTGACATGCAGAAAACAGTAGCAATAAACCGACACGATCATATGCTATGTTTGTAGTTTGGGTCTTGTCCATCACATCATTCTCCTAATGATGTGATCCCGTTATCAAATGACATCACATGTCAATGTCTACGAAACCCTGACCATCTTTGATCAGAGCTAGTTCACTAGAGGCATACTAGGGACAAAGTGTTGTCTATTTACCCACACATGCAATGCATTTCCAATCAATACAATTCTAGCATGGATAATAAATGATTATCATGAACAAGGAAATATAATAATGAACACTTTATTTATTGCCTCTAGGGCATATTTCCAACTCTTTCTTCGGGAATACTTGTTCATCAATCTGCTTATATCCAAAAGATTCTTGAGAAATTTAATATGGATAAAGCATATCCATCGAAAACACCAATGATTGTTAGATCTCTTTATAGGGATAAAGAACCATTTAGACCTAAGGATGATAATGAAGTGGTATTAGGACCTGAGTTCCCTTACCTTAGTGCTATTGGAGCACTTATGTATCTAGCAAACCGCACCAGGCCTGATATATCATTTGCAGTAAATTTATTGGCTAGATTCAGTGCATCACCAACTAAGAGGCATTGGGTTGGTGTGAAGAACATTTTTAGATATCTTCAAGGCACCAAAGATCTTGGTTTGTTCTATCAAAAAATCAAGATAAGACCATGGTGGGATATCGGATCCCCATAATGCCAGATCACAAACTGGTTTTGTCTTCTTGAGTGGAGGTACGACTTTTTCTTGGAAGTCGACAAAACAAACTCCAGTGGCTACATCCAGGAATCATTCTGAAATTATTGCTTTGTTTGAAGCGTCACGTGAATGTGTATGGCTTCGTAGAATGATGAACTTTATTGAAACTTCAAGTGGGGTTTGATCATTTGAATCACCCACCATTATCTATGAAGATAATGTTGCATGTATTGCACAAATGCAAACATTTTATATAAAGAGTAATATTACAAAGCATAAGAGTTCTGCTGAGTTTGCCTTTGATGGTATCAATCATCAAACCTGAGTCTTGGATGCCAAGCACTACTAGTGAAAAGTCTAGCAGTAGCGCGGTTTTTAGGTGTATCAGTAGTGCAGGTACCCGCGCTACTGATATGATGCTACAACTAACTTGTAGCAGTAGCGCTGGTCGACCCACGCTACTGATATACATGTGAGAAGTAGCGTGCTTTATAGCGATGCGCTACTGATAATAGCTGTAGCGCTTTGGAGTAAGACGCGCTACTGCTAAACATGGGTAACAGTAGAGAGCTTTAATGGGACACGAGGCCATGCTACTGCTATTTTTATGTTTTTTTCTGCATATTTGTTTTGTATTTGTATAGGATTTATACAATAATATCTAGCATATCATACACATACAAATGTAATTATAGCATACACATACAAATAGTCTTATCAATTCATGTCATCATCATGATCATCATCCAACACAAAGTGGTCTCTCATCATCATCTCTCGAAAATAACGATACAAGTCTCGAATACTTGCAAATACACCATCATCCATCTAAACAATGATATATATGAGAAGAGCTATCACTACGAGTGAGAGCGAAACTATGCAGTACATGAGGTGGCTGTTATGAGTCCTCTCTCGCGCTAGCGTGAGCCTCCTCAAGTAACTAGCTTCTCCTTCTTGTCTGCTTTTGAAGCCTTTATGGATGGCGTCTGAGACCCCCTCCACTTGCACCTGGCACTCGGACCACTCGTCATATACTCCCGGAACCTTCCCTTTGTACACGGCATAGCACCGGTACTTCGCCATCAAGAATCTAGGTACCTGTTAGAGATGCATCTTCATCAAGAGAATGTACAATCATATGAAACAAAATATACTTAAGAAACACAAAAAATAAAGGGTTAGCAACTAGATGCAAAATATAGTAAACATAAATAATCAACGCAGTTTCATCGTACACAAACTAATTAACTAGAGGTACACAGGTCATCGTATCCAAACTAACAAAGTAGCGTTACACAAGTTCGATAGGGACTGTGGACATCACAAAGTTTCATCACTGTAGAAAGTATACAAGTTCAACCGACACATATCATCATCATCGGCATCGTAAATCACTAGAAGTTCCATCCTTCCATATCATCGAGGATGCACCCTAGCTTCTTGAATGGTGTGAGGTCCTGACGTTGCATGCATATGCGTTTTCGGAAGTCAACTCGTGATATAGGGCCGTGGTGGAACATCCCCTTCCCTTCGACGACTTCTTTCATGATGATCGTCGCAATGTCCCTTTGGATGCGAAAGAAGTCATCTCTAAGTTTATAATCCGCTTATGCTTGAGATTCTACCCACTTGTGGATATGATCATCGTTTCTGCTTGTCATGCGAAGCTTTTGGTGATCCGTTCTGAACTCCATCATGAGATGGAGGAGGTAGAATCCATCGTTCTTGCTTGGTTTTGGGACATGGATGCAACAGAAGTTAGTTTTATGCGAGAAGCCCAACATTTTGTTCCTTTATTTCTTGATCTACAGGTGGCCACCCCTAATGTTGAAGCCTTGGAGAGCATAATCTAGAATATTCATTACATGGGTGTAGTCCTTCTTCTCGTAGTTTCTGGTAGGGTCGAAATACACGGCCTGGGAGACTCGCGGGTAAAGAATGATAAGGACGACGAGACTGTTGCTGCGGGGAAAAACACCTCAAATTATTCTCTATATGAGCGGGAAGGAATGATTGAAATGTACGAAAGGGTTGTCCATCACTGACTTACTTTGGATGATAAGGCAGGAGGACAATTTCTTGGTCCTTATTCTGTACCATGAAGTTTTCGAGGTACTCCCTAGAAGTTTTACTCTCAAAGTCGCCAAGACTCAAGAAGGACTCATGCGTGTACTGTCGATCCGCCACACAGATTTGCGAGACTTCTTCTCTCTTCATGACGGAGCTCATATGTAGCGCAAAAAGGCGGATGATTGTACAATCGAGACGGCTTGTCAGAAACATCTTGAAGATATGATCAACCCGCAGGAAGAACACCTCCGCGGGTCGTGTGTCAACATAGCACTTCCCCTCAGGCACACGAGCCGCGTATGTCGGATATCCTGGATCCTTTGAGGCTAGTAGGCTTTTCTCAGTTGACAACACATGGTCGTGCAGTCTCATGAGATCCCCTGATATTGCCTCCAGCGGTTTCAGCGGTAGCATCGGCTCGCCTGTGACATGGAACATGGCCGCACCTTTGACGGGTACATGCTCTTCAAAATCCGTCGTCTTGCTGCTATGTGCTCTGGCTTGTTTGTAGGCAGTTGAGCCTATCTTCCCCAGCTCTTCGCCTTTTTCTTGGGCTGACCTTCCAAACCCTTCCTTAACCCCTGCCCCAATGTTGTCGGGCTAAGCACTGTACGATCCCCGGCTAGTTCAGTGTGTGTTGAGGCGACATCTTCAGGCGTGTCCTCTGGGGATTGCATGAAGAGAGACTTCTTGCAATCCCTGCTAGGACGTTCCCGCCCGGGCAGATCATCCATATCCTCATCAGCATGCTGATAGCCTGAGTTATCATATGTCTGACTCATCATATCTAAGTCAACGTCATAGGCGCATGTATTGAGGAAACGAAGAGGGTCCTCCTCCATCTCATCATCCATTTTTTGTTCTACGGGGGCAATTACATCAGCCACTATTGGACCCCCTTCATCATGTCATCTGCCGCTCTCACCCAGCACTACAGGCGCTGGTAATTGTGTAGGCGGGGTGGTGGTGTCCATAAGTGCTTGTTGATGTGTGATTATTGGTGTGCTCTTGGCTGGCTCCAGATGAAGAAGATTCTTCGGCCATAGCAGCACCCAACCCTTGCAGCTTCCAATCCGCAATGGGGTCTCATCGTCCTCTCCCCCTAGCCGTACTGGAGGAGGCAAATCCTCGTGCCCCGATTTCACACTCGACAAGGTAACCCTGAAGTGCCCATCGGGTATCGGCTGGCCGTGGAACTTGAGTTCCAAGGGCTTCGTTATCACCCCCTTTCCCACGTCCACCTTCTAGCCTTTGATCAAGTAGAGTACAGTGTACGGGGTTTTGTCGGCCTGCAAACACATGTCTATGGTGTAAAACATCCGAAAGGTAACAAAAATGGAATATTCTAGATATATGTTGGTGCGACATGTAAATACCGTGAGAGCGTCGAGCTCAGCCAAAGACGAAGGCCCCCCTAGCACGCAAGAGACTAAGTATGAGTTGCTATGAGCGGGTGCGGGTGCGGGAGCAGGCCCGGTTGCGTGAGCAGGTGATGGTGCGGTGGTGGTGTTCACCGAGTTGCTGCTGACGAAACTGTGCATGGAGAAATCATCTACCATCTTGTCTGGATTTTCCTTTGTCCAGTTGATGATAGTCGGGATCAAGTTAGTAGCGAAATCATTTCTGCAGGCATTTACAGCTGCATCGACAGCCTGCTGTAGCAACTCATTTTGCTCCTCGGTTGCTTTTTTCGCATCCTCAGCTGCTTTTTTCTCGAATGCAAGCTTCACCTTCTCGTCGATGTTTTCCTAGCTAAACTTCCTTTTCTTCTTCTTGGCCTCCGGGCCCTCGTTGTAAAACACCTTCCACGTGGCGCCGTCTCCGGCGCCGTGCACATGTCCATATTGCGGCCGCTGGCCCAAAGGGAGTCCCTTAAGTTCGTTCAAGGCCCGGTTGAGAGGGGTGTCCCATTTGGGCCTCATCAGCGAAGTAGGGATGTCGGCTGTAAGCTAGTGTTGCTTCTCCCCCAAAAGGAATGTGAACCGTTTATGAATGTGTAGTCGACTTTATCATAAGCTAAATGTAAGGTGGTAAAAGAATAATTACCAGTATTCTAATAAATTTCGTCGTGATCTGGTCCGTGTAAAAAACCTTCTTTTCCTTGTCCCACTTGTAGCGGGCCCTGATGAAGACACGCTCCAAGGGGTTGGTGAACTTCACGAAGGGGTCTAGAAGACCCGCGGCTTCACGTTCCGCGTCCTCCTTATCCCATATGGGCCTTTTGCCAAGGTAGCCATGGCTTCCGAGGCGATGCTTCCCCATGTTCCTTTGCTGAAGGCTCTTGAATTTCGCAGCCTTAGCCTTGGCTGTCTGAGTAGCGCAAGTGTACTTGAACTTTTCGAACTCCTCTTCTGTAAGTGTTAGATTTTCCTCCAGAATCTTGGACAGGGGTTCCTCAGCCTCAATAGCTCATTTCACCCACCCTTTCTAGGAGGCCAAATCATGTTGAACATGCCCATGGCGTGATTGTTAATCTTTTTCATCTTTGGATCATCCCATGGTTGTTCTAGTTTATCATCCTGGTTGGGGAACTTGAATCTCTTGTGCAACTTCTTCAGGAGCAACTGCCTCAAATGTTCTTTACTCCTTAATTCATCATTGTTGATGCTCGTGCATTCCCGTAGGATGCATCCTACTTGGTTCCCATAGAACTTGCGAGGTTCTTCCGGCTCTAATGGCTCAAACTTGCTAGGGGCCATCTTTGTGATCACCAGTCGGCCGATACCGAGTTTGTTAGGTTTTCGTATCCTCTGCTTCTTCTGCTTCTTCTTTTCGGTAGCAGCATCGGTGCCGGTACCTTCCCTGCCGATATCTTCCCCATCGGTACCTTCCCTGCTGGTACCTTCCTCGCTGGTCTCGGCGCCGCCATCGGTGTCGGCGCCGTCGATGTCGATGTCGACGTCAGTACCATCATCGATGCCGACCTGCAAACCTTGACTGTGCTTAGCATACAAAAAGTCGAGGTACTGTTGTTCACCCTAATAATCCATCTCGTCTACATCTTGGTCAGAAGGCCCGGTTTCTTTGTTGTTCGACATGTTTCCTATGATTAAGTCTCCTCGTTTAATTCTAAAACTATAAAAAATGATAAATGACATAAAAAAGATCTATGTTTGCTAGAATGTCGTTTCCCAGCAAATCCCGACACTCGATATGCCTACTTTCTATAACAAGTCATGCCAAAATTCACATAAAATTTCGGCTTGACCTTTGCTAAAAAGTGGACATACCGAGCACCTGAAATTCACCGAAACAGAAATGAATCAACATTCCAGCGATACATAGGCCACTCGGATCATTTACCCTGCACATAATCATCATTTTCCAAATATGACATGTGCAAAACATCACATGTCCAAATTCCAGATATGACATGTGTTGGAAATATGCCCTAGAGGCAATAATAAAATGGTTATTATTGTATTTCCTTGTTCATGATAATTGTCTATTGTTCATGCTATAATTGTGTTAACTGGAAACTGTAATACATGTGTGAATACATAGACCGCAACATGTCCCTAGTGAGCCTCTAGTTGGCTAGCTCATTGATCAATAGATGGTCACGGTTTCATGGCCATGGACTTTGGATGTCGTTGATAACGGGATCACATCATTAGGAGAATGATGTGATGGACAAGACCCAATCCTAAGCATAGCACAAGATCGTGTAGTTCGACTGCTAAAGCTTTTCTAATGTCAAGTATCGTTTCCTTAGACCATGAGATTGGGCAACTCCCGGATACCGTGGAATGCTTTGGGTGTTCCAAATGTCACAACATAACTGGGTGGCTATAAAGGTGCACTACGGGTATCTCCGAAAGTGTCTGTTGGGTTGGCACGAATCGAGACTGGGATTTGTCACTCCGTGTGACGGAGAGGTATCTCTAGGACCACTCGGTAAGGCATCATCATAATGAGCTAAATGTGACTAAGGAGTTAGCAACGGGATGATGTGTTATGGAACGAGTAAAGAGACTTGTCGGTAACAAGATTGAACAAGGTATAGGGATACCGACGATCGAATCTCGGGCAAGTATCATACCGGTAGACAAAGGGAATTGTATACAGGATTGATTGAATCCCCGACATCGTGGTTCATCCGATGAGATCATCGTGGAGAATGTGGGAGCCAATATGGGTATCCAAATCCCGTTGTTGGTTATTGACTGGAGAGGTGTCTCGGTCATGTCTACGTGTCTCCCGAACCCGTAGGGTCTATACACTTAAGGTTCGATGACACTAGGGTTATAGGGAAATGGTATACATGATTACCGAAGGTTGTTCGGAGTCCCGGATGAGATCCCGGACGTCACGAGGAGCTCCGGAATGGTCCGGAGGTAAAGATTGATATATATAGGAAGTCCTGTTTTAGTCACCAGAAAGTTTTCGGGCTCATCGGTTGTGTACCGGGAGGGTGTCGGAGGACCCCGGGAGGGGTGTGACAACCAAAGGACTTCGTGGGCTGTTAGAGGAGGTAGACCAGCCCTTATTGGGCTGGCCAAGTCCTTACGGAAAGGTCCATGCGTCTAGGGATAAAGAGATAAGGCTAAAGGAGATTTTAAAGGAAGAGATCCACCTCCCTTGTGGGAGGTGGACTCCTCCCCTAGCTCGGCCAAACCTCTCATCCTTGGAGGAGGGGCCAAGGCAGCCCTCCCTCTCCCTCCTCCTATATATACTTGTAGCGACCAGTCCTGAAAGGTCGAATCTCTGGTGTTTCCGTACCATCCCAAGATCATGCTGGTACACACGCGGTACATCAATGTATATATCAAAGGGAAATCACACAGCATTATATTAATCGAAATCTCATATCGAGTCCTTTATTAAAATAAAGATTACAATAAAGTGGCCGAAGGCCAACTCATGAGAATAACTAAATCTTGCGGAAGCTTCAAGGTAGTGAAGTCCATCTGACTCCAAGGGCATCTCATCGAGCGTAGAGCTTGTCCTCACTCCTGGTCGAAAAAGTACTCTGCAACATGATACGTTGCAGCCATGTAGGTCAGCATATGGAATATGTCGGCAAAGTCACAAGAGAGGGGTGAAAATATAATCATCTAATCTACATGCATATATGGCAGGTGGGGTAGTAAGTTTTTGTGTAAAGCCAATTTTTCCTACATCAAGAGAGGGGCTAAGCAAAAATTATTACTAAGTTGGTTGATTAATGAGATGGTTCCACCAACCAATTCTCATACCCAAGTTATTAATACCCACATCATCATATTAATTGTGTTGAGAATTTCCGGAAGTTTCAGTTCCTTTGGCTCAAGTCGTCCATGACCGTGGACACGGCTAATCGATTAGGTTTGAGTACTCTGCAGAGTTTTGCACACGTTCCCCACAAGATTTGATCGCCTCCGTTGGATTCCTCGTACTTCAGGGTGTTTGAGGAACGGATGACCAAAACATGGTCTTCTAAGGGGTCCCACTGAGACTCTGTCGGTGCCCATCCTTTCCTACCGTTCTTCTACATCTCGGAGCACCGCCTGTCTAGTGTCGCCACAATATCCAACCAAGCCAGAGCCCATAATGGCTTGTGGCTGTGCAGGTAAGCCTTGGATCTTGAAGTGTCCATCCATCTCTTTGTGCCTGGGTGGACCTTTCCGCGTGAATACTGACACATCTCCAGCATCACCTAGGCTAACCACTGGTTTCTCTAGGGAGCCATTCAACCATCATCCACCCAGAGGTATATTGAAAACTTGGAAATCTTGAAGTCTTGATCATCATAGTAGGTCTTGAAATTATTATCTCACACTCTCATGAATCACACAACCAACCCCGTCTACTAATAGCATAGCAAACCTAGTTTAACGTTTCCCGGGGCCAAAGTGTCAAAAGGTTCAGGTGTGCCTACCACATGATACTACATCAATTAACCAAATTTCCAATTAACCTACTTTGCATGCAATTGGGGAGATGGAAGAACTAATGCAATAAAACATAGGTATATATGGTTAAAGTGACTTGCCTGATTGACGATCTTCGTACTCGAGGGACTCTAGGTAACAAGCCTCGCACTCCGGATGATCTAACGAATCAAACAAGAGCACTCCATAAGCATACAACTAAAATTGTAACTCACAAAATCAGAAATGAACTAGTAATCACTCAAGACAAAACAAGGCACAATCACAAGAAAAGGAAATCAACACATAGTTTTGTTTTCTAAAAGTTGGTGGGTAAACCACTACTAACAAAATAAAACTATTGGTATTTGTATTAACTAAAAACATTAGTAGGAATAAAGAAACAATATTTTTTTTTATTAATAAACAGAATTAAATTCATTAAAGTTTTGTTAAGAAAAATCTTAGTAGGGTTTTAAAAGTTTTGATAAACACTACTACATGAAGTGGGCTAGGGTTTACTAACAATAGAGTGAAATAAACTACAATTTTATTAATAAAACAATTCTCCTAACAGAAAAGAATTTACTAAAACCTTTCTTAGAAAACAGAATCTAATTATCTAAAACTTTGTTAAAAGAAACTATTACTAACTAGTTTTTTTTATCAAACTAAACCTAATTGAAAAAGAGTAGAAATTCCTATAATATTAAGTATAAAAACTAAGCATATTTTTTTTTATTAACAGCAAGTAAAACACCTAATGTTTAAACAACAGAACCTACTAAAACAAAATATAACTAATTCTGATTTAAACTAACTAAAAACTAAATTAATTAAACTATACTAACCACTAGGTAGATTCTGTTTATGGTTAAAACACTAAGAAAAATTATCCTAAAAATTATCAAACTAAGCATGATGACAGTCCTAACTAATACCAATCAGTAGCAAAAAGATTCATACAAAATCTATTTTTAAACTCTAGTTATTCATATTTGAGTAGTTTGATTAAATTTGACTAAATTCAAATTTTAGAGTTCAAATTTAAAATCTAAGACTACAGGGTGAAACTACATGAAATATGTGACCTAATGCAAAAATAATTAATTAAAAACACTAAATATTTTAAAAGATATAAGCAAAACAAAATCAGAAAACATTCTGTTAACAAAAACAAAATAGAAAAGAAAAAAAACCTAACGAACGACCAGTGCTACGTGGCGGCTTCCTATTGGCTGCTAGCGTGAGTGCGGGGAAATTGCGGGCGGTCGACCGAACTAAAGAGGAAAACGGTTCGCGTAATAAAAACAATCTAATCTGGCGCGTTGATCGACGATCGAATGGATAAGAGTGGGGGGAGGGGCTCACAGAGAAGGGGGTTGCCGGCGAGGAGGTTCTCCGGCGAGGCCGAAGCGGTGAGGTTGTCGGGGCGTTGCTCCGGTGGTCGAGGAGGTCGTCGAAGAGGTCCTGGCGGCAGCAGTGATCGTCCGGAATCGATTGGTGGTGACGGACGGAGCCGAGGGCGAGGGAGGCGACGGCCCGGTGCTTGGAGAGGTTCGGTCGAGGCAGAGCTCCGGCGAGATTCGGCACAGCGCTCTGGCGAGGGAGAGAGAGGGGTTCGGGGGGGGGGGAATGGAGTGCGGAGGTGGCCGCTATTATATAGGGCCGCGGGTGGGAGAGGGAAGGTAAGAGGAGGGAGATCCGGGAGAGAGATCTCCGACGACGGCGGCATGCGCGCGAGGAAGAAGGCGATCGCGCGGATCTAGCGATCGGTCGGGGCAGGGCCCGCTGCCAGAGAGAGAGAGAGAGAGGGCGGCGTCAGCGCGTCGGTGGCCGATGGAAAGGAAGGTCGGGAGGGTTAATGCTGTGGGCCGGCCCGATCTGTTTTAAAATCTTTCCTTTTCTATTTACTAGCACAATAAAATTCATTTAATTCATTCAATATAATTCCAAATATAGGAATATTATATATCAAAATTAACAGAAGAATAAATGCCATTTATTGAACATTTTTATTCTGTCATTTGAATACTTTGAAAAAAATTATTATTTTCAGAAATTGCCTATTTGGTTTTAAAACCTTTTGCAAATATTTTTCAAAATAACCCCTTGTTTTTATTGCTCAAATAAATCACCAAGAAGTCCCTGGTGTGGAGTGTCATGTTCCTCCCTCTTATTTTGAACTTTTTCCAAGGTTTTCAAATAGGTGAAAGCAACATATTGAAAATTGAAAGGGACTTTCAGAAAGCCAGAAGAAGCATTTCAACTAATTTATACATTCTAGCAATGATGATGATTGATGCATAGCTATATTTCATAACATTCCAAAATAGAATTTTGGGATGTTACAATACTTGAGGTTTTGGCTGTTTTGGGACAAGATTTGATCTCTCTCTCGCACGACGCATGCCTACCTCTCTTCTTCCTCCTCCAAAGTGCTTAGGCGAAGCCCTGCCGGAATACCTTGCTGCTCCATCACCACCACGCCGTCGTGCTGCTGTTGGAGCTCTTCCCCAACCTCTCCCTCCTGCTTGCTGGATCAAGGCGCGGGAGACGTCACCGGGCTGTATGTGTGTTGAACATGGAGGCGCCGTTGTTCGGCGCTAAGATCGGAGTCCACCGCGGTCTGAATCGCTACGAGTAAGACTCCACCAACCGTGTTCTTGTAACGCTTCCACTTAGTGATCTTCAAAGGTATGAAGATGCAATCTCTCCCCACTCGTTGCTGGTTTCTCCATAGATAGATCTTGGTGATCGTAGGATTTTTTTTTGATTTACTACTACGTCTCCCAACAACATGTCCAAAACATCACATGTCCAAATATGACATGTCCAAATATCACATGTCCACTTCAAATTTGCATATAAAAGGAAGAAAAATATAGAAGTGTAAGAAAACTACAAGAAACCTATATAATCAATTCTGTTTTTTTGGCAAGAAACCAAACCCTAAATTTTTGTCCTAATTTGACGAAGAACCTAACTAACTAGGGTTCATACTAACTAGGGTTCATAATATAGCCAAATTAACCTACTAGTTTGATATCTAGCTAAATTCATAACAAAATAGATAACCTAATTAACCTACTTCCCTAACTAAAACCTAAGTAAATTAACTGAAGAACCCTAGCTAGCAGAGAGAGGAGGAGCGGTGGGGGGCTTACAGAGGGTGCAGGGGCGAGGAGGAGCGGTGGGGGGCTTACAGAGGGTGCAGGGGCGAGGAGGCAGGCTCGACGACGGACGAGGTTGGGAGGGGATGAAGCAGAGGAGGTCGGGGGCGAGGGTAGTACTCCGGCGAGGTTGAGGGCGAGCGTAGGACTCCTGCGCTTGAGGCAGGGGCGCGACGAGGACACGAGCTCCGATGGCGGCGAGGGGGGAGAAGAGAGAGTGGGGATTGGGGGGAAGAAGCATAGGCGGGAAGCCCGTTAGGGGGTTAAGTCAACATAGCAGTAGTGCGTTTCTCCAAACGGCGCTACTGCTATTTTGACTAGCTATAGCTCTTTTTCAGAAAAGCGCTACTGCTATAACCAGTACCTATAGCAGTTTTCCTGTTTGTTTCTTCTTGTCTTTTCCTTTATTTTATCTTCCTTTTATTTTCTTCTTTTTCTTTTCTTTTCTTTTCCTTTTTTCCAAGAGCAGGAATGAAGGGAAGGTGATACAATGTATATAACTAAGGCGATATATATTGCATCATTTGGCGGTTAAGCATGTATACAAAATAGGAACATATATATTACATCATTTGACACATGCATAATGGTTAAGTGTATACACAAAATAGGAACATATATATTACATCATTTGACCGATAACGGTTCCTCAGCATCGACGTTTTCATTTTTGAGCGAGCTTCTTTCCCTTCTTGTTCGTTGAAGAATAATTGAGCCCCTCATTGTGACTTCTACTTTTCCATGGAGTACGATCTTTCTTAGGTAATGTAGTATTGATTCTTCTTTTGACGTATACTTTATCGTCATCGTCATCTTCCCTCGTTGGGTTGCCGTACTGGTCGTAGTATTCCTTGTTGGCGACTCCATCGATTCCAATGATGTTCCTTTTGCCTATTTGCACGACAACACGGCTGGGATTGCAAGGGTCGGTTATGAAGAAGCATTGTTTCACATGCTTAGCGTGTACCCATGGCTCGTTTTTTGTGATAGAGTTCATGGTGTCGCTCTTGGCATCGGGTATAGTCATGTTAGTGAAATACCGGTTTTCTCTTTCGACATTCCTAGCCCATCTAACATGGAACATCATCGCGTTGTGCACTCCAGAGTAGTCAAGCTCCCAAATCTCCTCAACCCTTCCGTAAAATCTCTCATTTGTGCCGTTGTCGATGCCGGTCATGCATTCCGTCGTCACCCCCTAAGTTCTGATCACCACTGTCCATATGTTTGGCCTCCATGTAGAATGTGTATCCGTTTATATCGTATGCCTGATAGGTGACGAGGTTGGGAGAGGGGCCATGTGCTAAGGCGTATATGAGCAATCCGTCCTTAGAGCCCTCTTGTAGCGACCCGACTCAAAACGAGTTAAGCCTCTGTGTGTTCTGTGCCATCCTTGGATCAGTATGCTAGCACACACAGTACATCAATGTATATATCAAAGTGCAATCACATGTAAACGTAAAACTGATATATACCTTAAAAATAGGAGCGGATACAGTCAACGGGAGTGGAGTCCCAATAACACCAACGACAAGTTGAGTGCAGACCGTAACCCTGAATCGTACTCTTACCCGTCGTAGAAGAGTATCTGCAACATGATAAGTTGCAGCCATATAGGTCAGTACATTGAATGTACTGGCAAGATCACCATAGTAGAACAGAAGAATAAAGACTATTCTATATGCAAAGGCTTTGAGGCTCTGTGTCTAAGTTTTTGCATAAAAGCTGATTTTATTTTTCCTACAACAAAAGGAATATCAGGAATATCACTATAGAGTTACCTATCATGACATGGTTCCGCCAACCAATGTCTCAATGCCCACAAGTATCTTAAGTTGCCCACAATTAAGTTATCAGTCCAGTGTTGAGAGTTCAGAGATAGATCCAAGTCCAGAGGCTCAAATTGTCCGTAACCGTGGACACGGCTAATCGATTAGGTTTAACTCTGCAGAGTGTTGTGTACTTTACCCACAAGATTCTTTCCCTCCTGGTAAGTCCTCGCACTACCTGGTGTTTGAGAACAGGATGAAAGAAACATGGTCTTTCAGAGTGCTTCCCTGACTGTCCGACAGTGTCCATCCAATCCTAACGTCGACTACATCTCGTAGCACTGCCCAGCAGAGTCACCATAAAGATCAACCAAGCCAGAGCCCATAATGACTTGTGGCTACACAGGTAAGCTTCCGGGCATGAAGTATTCCTCCTTCTCTTTGAGTCTGGGTGAAGCTTTCCGCAAGATGTCATGGCGCTTCTCCATGCATCCCTGCCATCCACTCGTTTGTCCAGGGATGCCCATCAATTCCATCCTTCACCCAGTAGTGTGTATTGAAAAAACTTGTCTTCTTGAGTCTCGAAGTCTTGAGGTCTTGAAGATGCAGGACTTGAAGATTTCTTCATGAAGTTGTCGTCTTGATGTAGAGTCCTTCTTCACACCACTCACGAACACTCATACCAATCCCCGTCTACTTTAGCATAGCATAAAAGTAACAAATGTTCCCGGGGCTTTAGTAACCAGTGGTGAGTTCCTACCTCATGCATTCTACTCAACTACAAGAATTTCAATAACACTACGGGAGGGATGTGTTGAATGATGTCACTACATGCAATAAAACATGGGTATGAAATAGATGGTCAAAGTGAACTTGCCTGTACTGTTGATGAAGATAAGGATTGCTCTCAGAAAATAACTTGATAGACTATTCGTCACTCTCCGATGAAAATCTATATAACAAACATTGCATTCTTATGAGCAATCATACTAGCAATCAATTCTAACAATCACAAGGTAACACAAGAACAAAAGCAACAAGGTTGATGAAGGAAATACTTAAGACAAAAGTTAAAATCAACAAGGTTTTCAAGCACACAACTAAAGTATTTTTCCCTTACAAGCAACTATTTTCAATAGTAACAAAACAATAACAAAGTAAAATACAACAAAAGGATTTTAGTAAATATTTTACTAGCAAAAGAATTACTTTTGAAGAACAAGTAAAACTATGAAACATTATCCTAAACAACAAGAGTGTTTGCCTAAGGAACTTAACTACAAGCACAACCATAAACTAAGAGAAAACAAATTATGAAACAACTAAGTTAACAGAAAATAAAACTTATAAAACAATTTATAAAATATTTTCAAACAAGAGTTCCAACTAGCAATACTAGAGCATCTCAACAAGACAAAGCTATGGGCTCTAAGTTTAGGTGGCTAAACCACTACTAAAACAACTATTCTTTTGTAACCAAACTAATAGTTAACAGAAAATAATTAGTAAAAATATTTATTTTAAAACAGAATTAAATCATTTAAATCTTTTGTGAAAATGATCTCTACTAAAACTAAGTTGTTTTATAAAACATTACGTAATGATAAAGGATATAGTTTTCCTATCATAATAGAGCAAAACTAAATTATTTTTATTAACAAAACATTTCTTAACATAAAGGAATTACTACAAATTTTATTTGAAAACAGAATCTAATTATATAAAACTTTAGTTAAAAGAATTATTACTAACTAATTTGCTTTGTAATAAACTATACCTATTTGAAAAAGGGTATAGGTCCCTACAACAAAATTTATAAACTAAGCAAGTTAACTTTTGTTAACAGCAAGTAAATTACTAAGGTTTGGAACAACAAAACTAAATGAAATCTGAAACTTAATATAAATCATATTCAGATTTTCAAAAATAAAACAAAGTAAATCAATATAAATAAACTAATAGGAACTAATCAGATTCTGTTTTTTTTGTTAAAACCGTAATCAATTTTATTCTAAAAATTGTCAAACTTTACCTAATGATAACTAAGATAACTAGTGACCATTAGCAAAAAGAATCAATCAAAAATATATTTTAAAACTCAAGTTATTTAGAAAACAAAATGTAAATCAAATCTGTTTAAATTCAAATTTAAATTTCCAAACTTGGTCAAATTTGTTATCTACAAAAACTAGTATAAAATTGTGACCTAATGCAAAAAGAATCAATTGAAAACACTTAAAAACATAAAAGATATACTAAAAACAAAATCAGGACTATTCTGTTTTTAAAACAAACCAGAAAATAAAAATCCTATATCTAACGGACAGGGGGGTGACGTGGCGCTCTGCTATTGGCTACGGGTGTGTGCGTGCGGGCGTAAACGACCGGGCGGCCGAAGCGAAAGAAATACCGGTTCGGGGATTATTCTAATCTGGGCCGCTCATCTGGATCCGACGGTGGAGGGGGAAAGGGAGGGTCACCGCGGTGGTGGGTCGCCGGCGAGGGCTCCTCCGGCGAGGCCGAGGCGACGTGGTCGACGTGGGCGGTGTTCCGGTGGTTCTTTGGCGACGGCGAGGGCACCGGTCGATGCAGGGGAGCACGGCGGCGAGGATAGTGGCGTCGGTGAGGCTCGGGGGTGATGGAGGTGACGGGCAGGAGCTCCGGGGCGGCTCGGTGGAGGTGGGGCTCCGGCGAGGTCATCGGGGACGGCGTTCCAGGGGCGGTGGAGCACGGGCAGGGGGATGGGGCGGTGCGGGCGAGTGCGGCGAGGTTGACTGCGGCCTCAAAGGGCTCGGGGATGGCGAGGTGGGGTGGGAGTGGAGCAAAAAGGAGCGGCGGCTTCCGGTGGTCTCCGGCGAGCTATCCCGGCGAGGAGAAGCATCGGGGTTGGGGCAAATGAGGGAATGGGACGAGGGGGTGCAGCCGCTACTTATAGGGGTCTCGGCGTGCTCGGAAAGGAAGGGGAGAGGGGATCACGGCGCGGAATCGTCGCCGGCGAGGTGAGGGGAGGAGAAGGAGGAAGGTGACCGGCGACGTTTTCGGTCGGGCGGAGGGACCCGCGTGTCAGAGAGAGAAAGGGAGGGAGATGCGTGTCTGTCGGCTGAAGATTAGGCAAGTCGGAGGGAGATAAGGCAAGTGGGCCAGTGGGTCTTTAAAACGTTTAAAGAATTTTCCTTTTCTAATTTACCAGCAAATCTAAACAATTAACTGGCCATAATTACTTGCCTAAAAATGAAAAAAATTATGCCAAAATTGTCAGCAGAATAAATGCCATTTAATAGACATTTTTATTCTGTCAAATTAAGTACTTTAAAAAATTATTTTTTCAGAAAATTGCTTAATTGGCTTTATTTATTATTGCAGATATTTTTCAAATAACCCTAGGGGTTTTATGGTTTCAAAAACTTCACAAATAACCCCTCGTTTTGGAGTGTCATATTACTCCTCTCAAAATATTTGACAAGGGGTTTGAATACTTTGAAATTTGAATAGTATCCAATGTGAAATGGATTCCAAAAATTAATTTAGAGGCACTTTAAAATTCTTTTAAACTCCCAACTCATATTTCATAATAATTAACAAGTCATATTATCCTCTCTCATGAAAATCATTGAGTTGCATAAAGTTTCTGAATTTGAAATATTTTCCAAATGGGAATTCAAACCATTTTCAAATCCCTTCTCATTTCTTTAAATGGAAGAAGTCATGTCATCTTCTCTCTGGGGTTTTGTGATGAAATGAATTTGAATTCCTGGTGATCAAAATGCAGAGTGGAAGTTTTGGGAAAGTCATTTCATTCCCTCTCATCAAATTTTCAAAAGTTTCAACAAGTTTCAAATTTCACTCACTTTCAAATCACTCAAGCAAACAAACAATCATTCTAATAATTATTATAACATTCCAAAATTTGGGATGTTACACCTCTTCCGGGGGATTAGCAATAATATCCTCTTTGAACCAATGCAGGAAACTGGAGTTGTGCTCTCTAGTAACTTTGGCGTCCATCCTGCATACCCCCCGGTCATGATACTTCTTTGCGATAGTTTCTTTCTGCAGTGCCACGAAAGGATCTACCTGGTGTAGGTGTTGTAGCGCTACCAAGTTTGCTCTGTCAAAGTCGTTGCATCGATCTGAGTAGGCCACATGCACTTCCGTGCGACCGTTGGAGTGACCTTCTCTTTCGAGCCGCCCATCGTCCTTGTTGACAGTCAAAGCTACACCGGGCGGCCGGTCTACACCATAAAGAAAATTCTCACAGAAAGAGATGCACTCTTGTGTCAGATATCCCTGGACGATGCTTCCATCCGGACGGGACATGTTACGAACGAATCCTTTGATGATCCCATTCATCCTCTCAAACGACATCATGTTGTGCAGGAATGACAGCCCCAGGTCTATTATGTCATCCACAATATGGACACACATATGCACCATGATGTCAAAGAACGCGGGCAGGAAGTACATCTCAAGCTTATTTAGTATGACAACAATCTCTTCATGTAGCCTTTAGAGCTGCTTCACACTGATCGACTTTCGAGAGATGACGTCGAAAAAGTTATAGAGACTAATAAGCGTGTCACGGACGTGCTTGTCCATTATCCCTCTAAGGTCTAGAGGTAGGATCTGCGTCATCATCACATGAAAGTCATGGGACTTCATCCCGTTGAACCTTTTCTTATTCGTGTCAAGATATATGCTTATCTTGCCACAGTAACCGGAACTAACTTTGATTCCGGTAAGGCACTTGAAGAATTGATCGACCTCAGCCGGACTTAAGGTGAAGCAAGAAGGGGGGAAATAATCCTATTCTTTACTTTTTTACCCTTCTTCTCATGCGTATCTGTCTCCGTCTTTGTCTCCTCCGACTTTTTACGGGGTGGCATGTGCAGATCTGCCCTGACCTCCAAATCTTGCAAGTCTTTTCTTGCCTTTGGCCCATCCTTGGTCTTATCCGGTATGTTCACCAGTGTTGCAAGCAAGCTCTCAAGGACATTCTTACAGATATGCATTTGATTAAGGCAATGAGGCGTGTCGAGTTTGTTCTAGTACTCCAAGTCCCAGAAAACAGACCTCGTCTTCCATACCTTCACCAGCGGCTCCGGCGCCTTTTTCATTGTCTTTCCTGGCGTGGGGCACTGTTCCCAGTTTTTCAACAGCTCATCGATTTCGGCGCTGCTCCACTTATGTGGAGGTCCTCGATGCTTAGCGTCACCATTGAATAGATCTCCACGGTTTTTCCACGAGTCGTCCTTCTCGAGCCATCTTCAATGCCCCTTGTACACGATTTCCCCAGACACACCATCGTTCCTTAACGTTAGCTGTTGAGACATCGTATCATCCATGCACCGCGTGTATCTGCAATATCCATGGCACACCTGTCCGGCGACATATCCGTAACCGAGATAGTCGTGCACCGTCGTGATCAAAGCGGCTCTCATATAGAAATACTCGCCTTTTCTGGCGTCCCATGTCTTGGCCGGTGTTTTCCATAACGTGTCTAACTCCTCTTGAAGTAGCCCCAAATACATATTAATATTATTTCTCGGTTGTTTTGTCCCTTGAATCAGCATTCTCATGTGTATGTACTTCGATTTCATGCAAAACCAAGGGGGGGGGTTGTACATCCATACAAACACGTGCCATGTGCTATGGTTGGTGTTGTGGTTGCCAAACGGATTCATGCCATCGATACAAGAGCCAAGCATGATGTTCCTTGCATCACATGCAAAATACCGATATTCGTCATTGAATGCTCTCCATTGGCTTCCATCCATGACGTGTCTCAGCTTCGGATCATGTACATCGTCGGGATTCTTCCTCTCCGCGTGCCAGCGCATGAGCTTTGCTTCCTTGGGATCTACGAAATACCGCTGGAGTCGGGGATTGATCGGTAAGTACCATACAACTTTCTAGGCAGATTTCTTCCTGACCTTCTTGTATCGAAAAGCATTGCACACCGGACAACTTGTTTTTTCCACGTGCTTCTTCCGATAAATTATGCAATCATTGATGCATGCATGGTATCTAACGTGCAGTAGATCAAGAGGGAACACGATCTTCTTGGCCTCATCCATACTAGTAGGACATAGATTCCCTGCGGGAAGAACATTCTTTAGGTACTTGAGAAGCTCATCGAGGCTAGTGTCAGTCCATTTGTTTTTAGCCTTCCTCTTCAGGAGTTCGAGCGTGAAACTCAAGCGGGTCACCTCGGGATTGCAACCATGATACAATGGAGTGTTCGAGTCTACCACCAGTTGCTGCAGCTTTGCCTCCTCTCTAGAAGCAGCTCTCTCCGTACTCATCTCCTTGCAAAGCAGTGCTTGAACATGAGGGTCCCGCACGATTGAACTTAGTATCGAAGAATTATGTAGCGTGGAGTCCATATTTTCTCTGCTGCCATGTTCGTCCCCTTCTCTGCCGCCATGTCCGGCCCCTTCTCCGCCTCCATGTCCGGCCCCTTCTCTGTCGCCATTATCGATCATCTCTTCGTATTGCCTCGTTTCGTCATTGCCTGCCCCATCGACGTCCTAAACATCATCATCCTCATCTTCAATTATCCACCGAGTATAGCCATCCATGAAACCAGTCATGAGCAGGTGCGCCATCACACGACCATCGTCATAGGGGTCGAGCTAAACTCGTCATTTGCATCTTCAACATGGACATAAAACCTTTGTCAGGTTATTTTCTTCCATGTCCTGCACCGCCGACCGCAACCACCTGTCCACCACCATTCCACTAACGACCAACATGAACGCCTGCACGGTAATATAAACAAATTGATTATAAAAATGCATGCATGCATCAAAGTCATACAAAAATTCGGCATGACCTTCCCTAAAAATAGGACATATAGAGTTTGCCTGAAATTCACCGAAACAGAACTAAATTGACATTTCGGCAAAACATAGGCAACTCACAAGCACAATTCGGCGGCAACTCATGCCACACACACAATTTCCATCATATCGCCCGATTATGTCATATCGCACACATACACATATTTCCATTCTTGCAAAAGCATAAATTTTTAATCAACTATCTCGAGATCGAGCACGGTGATGATGAGATGTCGATAGGTGTCGCCACACACACCTATGGAATGATCAAAAGTGGACAAAGCTCTTCTTGACAAGGCTATAGATCTAGTTAGGGAGGTACATAGGTCACTTCACTAAATTCTAGCTAGATCAAGTTCAACTATTGGAGGGGGAAGGAAAAAGAGAAAGGAGATGCATTAATGGAGGTGGTGTAGTTAGCTAGGAGTAATAAAGAGAGAGAAAGATAGGTAGAAGAAGGAGAGTAATGGGGGGAGAAGTAGTGAGGAAGAAGCAAAGTGAGGGAGAGAGGAGGTGGGAGCTAGGGGAAGGTGAGGAAGAGGGGAGGGGAGGGGAGGGAAAAGGTGGTATGGCTGTGGCTTAGCAGTAGCACTCGGATCAAAACACGCCGCTGCTAATAAGCTAGGAGTAGCGCTCCTCTGGCACATGCGCTACTGCTAAGCGGGGCCCTCCATGTGGCCAATTTTAGAATTAGCAGTAGCGACATGAAAAAATAGTGCTACTACTATTACATTAGCAATAGCGCGGTTACTCTGGGCGCGCTACTGCTAAACCTAGCATGGCAGGAATGGTCGGTCAATTTTAGTAGCAGCATTGTTCTACCGAGCCGTGCTACTGCTAAGTTGGTAGTAGTAGCGCATGTTCGCATACCGCGCTACTGCTAATTAGCAGTAGCGCCTCTTCCTGTCCCGCGATGCTGCTAAGATTATGTGTATAAGGTTTTCCCTAGTAGTGAAGATTAACTTAGCGGCTTGGGATCCCAGTTCCCACATAACCACACCCGCTCAAGGGCTTCGACTATAGTCTCTATTGCAAAGTATGTTGCTGTCACGCCCAAGATGCGTGCCTATCCGTTTTGAGGCACGAGGTCCTCGCAAAGGATAGAAGCGCATCTTGCCGTTAGCAAGATAAGCATCATCACATCATACATGTATTAAAGGGAAGAGTATATAAAGTTGGCTTACACTCGCCACATGCTAAATTACAATACCACTCAGTTCATACAACAAGAGGAACACAGGGTCCGGCTACGGACGAAAACAAACGATAAAAGCAAATGCGATGATACTATCAAGCTGCCCAAGATCACAACCAGGTCCTCTACTCATCGGGGTATGTCACATACATGCGTCCTCTCTCTTCATCATACTCCCATTGCAGCTGCATAAGATCATCCTGAACTTAATCATCTGAACCTGTACCTGAATTGCTGTAGTAAATTGTGAGCCACAGAGGACTCAGCAATCAAGTAACCCGGGTGCCAACACTATATAAGCTTTAGGAAGGAATGGGTGATGTTTAAGTCTGCAGCATCTCTAAGCATTTATGGTGGCTAACTTACGTAGCAAGAATGTAAAGTGAGTGGTCTACGACAATCGGTCGATTTCTAACATGATCTCTAAGAGATCCTAAACACCTGCTTACGTCAGTCATAACCCCACCGTGTTCTCTCTCGGATCATGTTCACGAGCAGAGACAATCACGATTACCCACACAGTTGGTGTATTTTAGTTTGAGTTTACTTCAAGTTTCCTAGAACCGGGTGTTAAACAAATATCCAGTTTGCCACATAACCACGGGCACGGCTTTCCGAAAGATTTAACCCTGCAGGGGTGCTCCAACTATTCCATCACAAATAACCACACTCCGTGCGAATTCCTCGACCACGGATCTCGTGATCATCATCGGTAATTCCAAAGGAATTCCAACACCTCGAGTAAACCCGAAGAAAGTCAGAGTCCACACGCAAGGTATTTGATAAAGGTAAAACAAATCCAGCAAGACCATGTTGGGGAACGTCGCATGGGAAACAAAATTTTCCTACGCACACGCAAACCTATCCATGGTGATGAGCATCTACGAGAGGGAGAGTGGATCTACATACCCTTGTAGATTGCTAAGCGGGAAGCGTTAAGAAACGCGGTTGGTGTAGTCGAACATCTTCGCGATCCAAATCGCCGAGCGTCCCGCGATCTCATCACGATCCGTCCCGCGATCCCATCACGATCCGTCCCGCGATCCCATCACGATCCGTCCCGCGATCTCATCACGATCCGTCTCACGATCTTGATCACGATCTGTCCCGCGAACTCATCACGATCCGTTCCGCGATCTCATCACGAACCGTCTCGCGATCTCGATCACGGTCCTTCCGATCTAGCGCCGAACGGACGACACCTCCGCGTTCAGCACACGTGCAGCTTGATGACGATCTCCACCGTCTTGATCCAGCAAGAGGAGGTGGAGAGGAGAGAGAGTTCACCGGCAGCGTGACGGCGCTCCAGTGATGGTGGTGGAGTGATTCCGGCAGGGCTTCGCCTAAGCGCTGCGGAAAACCGATCTAGAGGAGAAACTGTGCACCGGTGAAACGGGTAGCACGTGGCCGGAAATTCTGTCCAAAAACCACCCAATCCACTAGTATATATAGGAGGAGAGGAGAGGAGAGGCAGCCAAGGCCTTTGGGTCGGCTGAAATAGGAGGTGGGAGCAATCCTACTTCACCTCCAATCCTAGTTGGAGTAGGATTGCCTCCTATTGGCTGATTTTCCACTTTTTGCTTTAGGACTTTCTCTCCTGCGCCATGGGCCTTTGTGGCTGTTTTCCCAGCCCACTAAGGGCTGGTTATTATTCTCCCACAGCCCACGGACCTCTTGGGGTCGAAATACCCCTCCGGAGGTCCCCCGGTACACTACCGGCACTCCCGGTACACTACCGATACTCCCGGTACACTACCGATGAGCCCGAAACTTTTCCGGCGACCAAACTGGGACATCCTATATATGAATCTTTACCTCCGGACCATTCCGGAGCTCCTCATGACGTCCGGGATCTCATCTGGGACTCCGAAAAACCTTCGGTCACCACCATACATAACTCTACACTACCGAAACGTCACCGAACCTTAAGTGTGCAGACCCTGCGGGTTCGAGAACTATGTAGACATGACCGAGACACCTCTACGGTCAATAACCAATGGCGGGACCTGGACGTCCACATTGGTTCCTACATATTCTACGAAGATCTTTATCGGTCGAACCTCTATGTCAAGGATTCAGTTAATCCCGTATAACGTCCCCTTTGTTCTTCGGTATGTTACTTGCCCGAGATTCGATCGTCGGTATCTCCATACCTAGTTCAACCTCGTTACTGGCAAGTCTCTTTACTCGTTCCGTAATACAAGATCCCGTGACTAACACTTAGCCACATTGCTTGCAAGGCTTGTTGTGATGTTGTATTACCGAGTGGGCCCTGAGATACCTCTCCGTCACACGGAGTAACAAATCCCAGTCTCGATCCATGCCAACTCAACAAACACCATCGGAGATACCTGTAGAGCACCTTTATAGTCACCCAGTTACGTTGCGACGTTTGATACACACAAGGCACTCCTCCGATATCCGTGAGTTGCATGATCTCATGGTCATAGGAACATATACTTGACATGCAGAAAACAGTAGCAATAAACTGACACGATCATATGCTATGTTTGTAGTTTGGGTCTTATCAATCACATCATTCTCCTAATGATGTGATCCCGTTATCAAATGAAATCTCATGTCCATGGCTAGGAAACCTTAACCATCCTTTGATCAACGAGCTAGTCCATTAGAGGCATACTAGGGACATGGTTTTGTCTATGTATCCACACATGCATTTAAGTCTCCGATCAATACAATTATAGCATGGATAATAAACGATTATCATGAACAAGGAAATATGATAATAACTAATTTATTATTGCCTCTAGGGAATATTTCCAACAGTCTCCCACTTGCACTAGAGTCAATAATCTAGTTCACATCACCATGTGATTCGCATTGTTATGAATCTAACACCCAATGAGTTTTGGGGCTCGATCATGCTTTGCATGTGAGAGAGGTCTTATAGTCAACGGGTCTGCGATATTCAGATCCGTGTGTACTTTGCAAATCTCTATGTCAAACCGTAAACACTGCTACCACACTCCACTTGGTACTATTTCCAAATGGCTGCTCCACTATACGTATCCAGATTGCTACTACTAGTCATCTGGATAGGTGTTAAAGCTTGCATCGACGTAACTCTTTACGACGAACTCTTTATCACCTCCATAATCAAGAAACATTTCCTTAGTCCTCTGGTTACTAAGGATAATTCCGACCGCTGTCCAGTGATCCACTCCTGGACCACTCTTGTACCCCTTGACAGACTCATGGCAAGGCACACATAGGTGCGGTACACAACATGGCATAATATAGAGCCTATGGCTAATGCATAGGGGACGACGTTCGTCCTTTCTCTTTCTTCTGCCGTTGTCGAGCTTTGAGTCTCACTCAACTTCACACCTTACAAATCAGACGAGAACTATTTCTCTGGCTGATCCATTTTGAACTCTTTCAAAATCTTGTCAAGGTATGCACTCATTGAAAGTCTCATCAAGCATCTTGATCTATCTCTATAGATTTTGATGCTCAACAATTAGGTAGCTTTATCCAGGTCTTCCTTTGGAAAACACTTTTCAAACAACCTTTTATGCCTTCTAGAAATTCAACATTATTTCCGATCAACAATATGTCAACCACATATACTTATCAGAAACTCTATAGTGCTCCCACTCACTTTATTGCAAATACAAGTTTCTCGTAAACTTTGTATAAACTACAAAAACTTTGATCACCTCATCAAAGTGTATATTCCAACTCCGAGATGCTTGCTTCAGTCCATAGAAGGATCACTGAAGCTTGCTCATCTTTTAGCATCCTTAGGACTGACAAAACCTTCTGGTTGTATCACATACAACCTTTCCTTAAGTAAACCGTTAAGGAAACGACGTTTTGACATCCATCTGCCAGATTTCATAATTGAAAATGCAGCAACTGCTAACATAATTCCAACAGACATTTAGCATCGCTACGAGTGAGAAAGCCTCATCGCAGTCAACTCCTTGAACTTGTCACAAACAACTTTGCAACAAGTCGAGCTTTACAAATGGTGACATTCACCATCAGTGTCTGTCTTCATTCTAAAGGTCCATTTGTACTCAACGACCTGCCGTCTAACGAGCAAGTCTACCAAAGTCTATACTTGGTTTTCATACATGGATCCTATCTCGGATTTCATGGCCTCTAACCATTTGTCGGAATCCGGGCCCATCATCGCTTCTCCATAGCTCGTAGGTTCATCGCTGTCCAACAACATGACCTCGAAGACAGGGTTGTCGTACCACTTAGGAGCAGTACACATCCTTGTCGACCCATGAAGTTCGATAGTAACTTGATCCTGAAGCTTAATGATCATCATCATTAACTTCCGCTTCAACTAACGTAGGCTTCATAGAAACATCTTTCTGCGCTGCGCTACTCTCTGGTTGAACAAAGGTTTAACAACCTCATCAAGTTCTATCTTCCTCCCACTCAATTATTTCGAGAGAAACCTTTCCTCGAGAAAGGATCCGTTTTAGTAACAAACACTTTGCACTTGGATCTGAGATAGAAGGTTCACCCAACTGATCTTAGGGTATTCTATGAAGATGCATTTGTCCGCCTTGGGTTCGACCTCATTAGGTGAAAACATTTTTGACACAAGTGCCGCAGCCCCAAGTATTAAGAAATGACAGCTTAGGTTTCTATTAAACCATAATTCATATGGTGTCATCTCAACGGATTTAGATGGTGCCCTATTTAAAGTGAATGTAGTTGTCTCTAATGCATAACCCCAAAATTATAGTAGTAAAACGACAAGAGACATCATAGCACGCACCATGTCCAATAGAGCATAACTATGATGTTCGGACACACCATCACACTATGGTGTTCCAGGTGGCGTTTAGTTGTGAAACAACTTTCACATTGTCTTAACTTGTATGCCAAACTCGTAACTCAGATATTCACCTCCACGATCATATCGTGGTCATTTTTATCTTCTTGTCACGATGATCTTTAAACTTCACTCTGAATTTTCTTGAACCTTTCAAACGATTCAGATTTGTGTTTCATTAAGTAAATATACACTATATCTACTCAAATCATCAGTGAAGGTAAGAAAATAACGATATCCACTGCAAGCTACAAGACTCACTAGATTGCATACATCAACATGTATCATTTCCAATGAATCACTTGCCCGCTCCATCCAACGGGGTCCTTTGGTCATCTTGCCCAAGAGGCATGGTTCGCATGTCTCAACCGATTCGAAATCGAATGAGTCCAAATATCCATCAGCATGGAGTTTCTACATGTGCTTTATACCAATATGACATTTAGCGGCAGTGCCACAAGTATGTGGTACTATCATTATTAACTTTGTATCTTTTGACATCAATGTTATGAACATGTGTACTACTACGATCAAGATTTCAATAAACCATTCTCACTGGGTGCAGGACCATTGAAGGTATTATTCATGTAAACAGAATAGCCATTATTCTCTAACTTAAATGAATAACCGTATTGCAATAAACATGATCTAATCATGTTCAAGCTCAACGCAAAACACCAAATAACATTTATTTAGGTTCGTCACTAATCCTGAAGGTAGAGAGAGCGTGCGATGTTGATCACATCAACCTTGGAAACACTTCCAACACATATCGTCACCTCACCCTTAGCTAGTTCTCCGTTTATTCCGTAGCTTTTATTTTGAGTTACTAACATTTAGCAACCGAACCGGTATCCAATACCCAGGTGCTACTAGGAGTACTAGCAAGGTACACATCAATAACTCGTATATCAAATATACTTCTGTCGATGTTGCCAGCCTTCTTATCTACCAAGTATCTAGGGTTGTTCCACTTCAGCGACCTCTCACCTCATAATAGAAGCACTTAGTCTCCGGTTTGAGTTCAACTTTGGGTTGCTTCACTGGAGCAGCAACTGACTTGCTATCCAGGAAGTTTCCCTCCGTGCTCTTGCCCTTTTCGAAACTAGTGGTTTGATTAACCATCAACACTTGACGCTCCTTCTTGATTTCTACCTTCGCGGTGTCAAACATCGCGAACAGCTTAGGGATCAATACTTCTATTCCTGGTGTATTATAGTTCATCACTAAGTTCTAGTAGCTTTAGTGACAGTGACTTGGAGAACTATATCAATCACTATATTATCTGGAAGATCAACTCCCACTTGATTCAAGGGATTGTAGTACCCAGACAATCTGAGTACATGCTCAACGATTGAGCTATTCTCCTTCATCTTACAGGCAAAGAATCTTGTTGGAGATCTCATATCTCGCAACACAGGCACGAGCCTGAGATCACAATCTCTGCTCCTAGAACATCTCATATGTTCCGTGACGTTCAAAACGTTTCGGAGCCTCAATTCTAAGCCGTAATGCATGACGCACTAAACTATCAAGTAGTCATCGAAACGTGCATGTCAGATGTTCACAACATCTACAGACGACGCTAGATGGGGTGGCGCACCGAGCGGTGCATTAAGGACATAAGCCTTCTGTGCAGCAATGAGGACAATCCTCAGATCACAGACCCAGTCCGCAATTTTGCTACCAACATCTTTCAATTCTATTTCTCTAGGAACATATAAAAATACAAGGGAGCCACAACGCGAGCTAGTAATCTACAACATAATTTGCAAAGACACTTTGACTATGTTCATGATAATGAGTTCAATTAATCATATTACTTAAGAACTCCCACTCAAATTGACATCCCTCCGATCATTCGAGTGATACATGATCCAAATTCACCAACTCAAGTCCGATCATCACGTGAGTTGAGGTGGCTGCAATGGTGAACATCATTATGTTGATCATATCTACTATATGACTCATGTTCGACCTTTCAGTCTCTCGTGTTCAGAGGCCATGTCTGTACATGCTAGGCTCGTCAAGTTTAACCCGAGTGTTCTGCATGTGCAACACTGGCTTGCACCCGTTGTATGTGAACGTAGAGTCTATCACACCCAATCATCATGTGGTGTCTCAACACGACGAACTTTCGCAACGGTGCACACTCGGGGAGAACACAATTTAGCTTGAAATTAAGTGAGGGATCACCTTATAATGCTACCGTCGTCCTAAGCAAAATAAGGTGCATAAAAAGGATTAACATCACATTCAAATCATAAGTGACATGATATGGCCATGAACTTGTGCTTTTGATCTCCATCAAGAAAGCACCGGCATGATCTCCATCGTCACCGGCATGACACCATGATCTCCATCATCTTGATCTCCATCAACGTGTTGCCATCGGGGTTGTCACGCCCTGCATGCTTCTACTACTATTGCTACCGTTTAGCGATAAAGTAAAGCATTACATAGCGCTTAATGATTGACACGCAGGTCATACAACAATTAAAGACAACCCTATGGCTCCTGCCGGTTGCCGTACTCAACGACATGCAAGTCGTGAAATTCTATACATCACATGATCATCTCATACATCACATATATCTCATCATGTAATTGGCCATATCACATCACAACATACCCTACAAAAACAAGTTAGACGTCCTCTAATTGTTGTTGCATGTTTTACGTGGCTGCTACGGGTATCTAGCAAGAACGATTCTCACCTACGCATAAACCACAACGGTGATACATAGATTGCTTTTCAACCTTCTCAAGGACCGCCTTTGTCGGATCCGATCCAACTAAAGTGAGAGAAACTGTCACCCGCAAGCCATCTAAGCAACAAGTTGCGTCGAGGGAACCGGTCTCTCGTAAGCGTACGAGTAATGTTGGTCCGGGCCGCTTCATCTCACAATCCCTCTGAACCAAAATACGACCAAGGGAGGAAGCAATCTAAGCATCAACGCCCACAAACCTTTTGTGTTCTACTCGAGATCTCATCGAACCATCAACCTAGCTCATGATGCCACTGTTGGGGAACGTCGCATGGGAAACAAAATTTTCCTACGCACACGCAAACCTATCCATGGTGATGAGCATCTACGAGAGGGAGAGTGGATCTACATACCCTTGTAGATCGCTAAGCGGGAAGCGTTAAGAAACGCGGTTGGTGTAGTCGAACATCTTCGCGATCCAAATCGCCGAGCGTCCCGCGATCTCATCACGATCCGTCCCGCGATCCCATCACGATCCGTCCCGCGATCTCATCACGATCCGTCTCACGATCTTGATCACGATCTGTCCCGCGAACTCATCACGATCCGTTCCGCGATCTCATCACGAACCGTCTCGCGATCTCGATCACGGTCCTTCCGATCTAGCGCCGAACGGATGACACCTCCGCGTTCAGCACACGTGCAGCTTGATGACGATCTCCACCGTCTTGATCCAGCAAGAGGAGGTGGAGAGGAGAGAGAGTTCACCGGCAGCGTGACGGCGCTCCAGTGATGGTGGTGGAGTGATTCCGGCAGGGCTTCGCCTAAGCGCTGCGGAAAACCGATCTAGAGGAGAAACTGTGCACCGGTGAAACGGGTAGCACGTGGCCGGAAATTCTGTCCAAAAACCACCCAATCCACTAGTATATATAGGAGGAGAGGAGAGGAGAGGCAGCCAAGGCCTTTGGGTCGGCCGAAATAGGAGGTGGGAGCAATCCTACTTCACCTCCAATCCTAGTTGGAATAGGATTGCCTCCTATTGGCTGATTTTCCACTTTTTGCTTTAGGACTTTCTCTCCTGCGCCATGGGCCTTTGTGGCTGTTTTCCCAGCCCACTAAGGGCTGGTTATTATTATCCCACAGCCCACGGACCTCTTGGGGTCGAAATACCCCTCCGGAGGTCCCCCGGTACACTACCGGCACTCCCGGTACACTACCGATACTCCCGGTACACTACCGATGAGCCCGAAACTTTTCCGGCGACCAAACTGGGACATCCTATATATGAATCTTTACCTCCGGACCATTCCGGAGCTCCTCATGACGTCCGGGATCTCATCCGGGACTCCGAACAACCTTCGGTCACCACCATACATAACTCTACACTACCGAAACGTCACCGAACCTTAAGTGTGCAGACCCTGCGGGTTCGAGAACTATGTAGACATGACCGAGACACCTCTACGGTCAATAACCAATGGCGGGACCTGGACGTCCACATTGGTTCATACATATTCTACGAAGATCTTTATCGGTCGAACCTCTATGTCAAGGATTCAGTTAATCCCGTATAACGTCCCCTTTGTTCTTCGGTATGTTACTTGCCCGAGATTCGATCGTCGGTATCTCCATACCTAGTTCAACCTCGTTTACTGGCAAGTCTCTTTACTCGTTCCGTAATACAAGATCCCGTGACTAACACTTAGCCACATTGCTTGCAAGGCTTGTTGTGATGTTGTATTACCGAGTGGGCCCTGAGATACCTCTCCGTCACACGGAGTAACAAATCCCAGTCTCGATCCATGCCAACTCAACAAACACCATCGGAGATACCTGTAGAGCACCTTTATAGTCACCCAGTTACGTTGCGACGTTTGATACACACAAGGCACTCCTCCGATATCCGTGAGTTGCATGATCTCATGGTCATAGGAACATATACTTGACATGCAGAAAACAGTAGCAATAAACTGACACGATCATATGCTATGTTTGTACTTTGGGTCTTATCCATCACATCATTCTCCTAATGATGTGATCCCGTTATCAAATGACATCTCATGTCCATGGCTAGGAAACCTTAACCATCCTTTGATCAACGAGCTAGTCCATTAGAGGCATACTAGGGACATGGTTTTGTCTATGTATCCACACATGCATTTAAGTCTCCGATCAATACAATTATAGCATGGATAATAAACGATTATCATGAACAAGGAAATATGATAATAACTAATTTATTATTGCCTCTAGGGCATATTTCCAATAGATCACCCGACGTGTTGACGAACCCGATAAGAGCCGCGTATCTCAGTCTCAGGACACGACGGATAAGCTACGTATACGGAGGCCTGATAGAAATCTCCCAAGTTGCCCTGGGTTGGCCCCGCACAGTGCTCTAGTTTGGACCAACACTCATGAGGAGCACTGGCCCAGGGGTTGATTAAATTATCCACGGGGTTGCAAAGCCCTATGCAAGTTCATTAAGTTATTAGCAAATGTAGTACCAATGTTGGGTCTTGCCGGACAAGTTTTTAATCTCAACCGAATAAACAAGGGGGTCCCCATAACAACCCCAAGCGTGTTAGTAGCGCAAAATATGGAAAACATAACACCGGTAACAAGAATCTAATGGCGGTACGAGCGGAACAAATCACTTAGCAAAAGGCCAAGCCTTCCACCAATACCAGATATGTATGTGCATTAATTTAAATAACAGAATTTACTGTGATATCCAATCCATGTTATCACATGGAACAACCTGCACCTGCAACTAAGAACGCTATAAGAGGGGCTGAGCAGCAGTAACTTAGCCAATCAACAGTTTGCTGGGATGTGGAGGTTAGAGGCTGTCATGGCAACATGGGGGCTGATATCATGTGGTAGGTAGCGCAATTGTAATGATAAGAACGATAAACTAGCAAGCAAAGATAGTATTGGGATCCGGGTACGATCATCTTGCCTGTTGGTTCTTCAGCGGAACAAGTAGCGGGATCCTCGTAGTGGTACTCTCCAGGTTCCTCGAACTCAGATTCGACACTCACGTATACCCAAGATAAATAGAAAATAAATAACCAAACAAGGTGCAATGCACAACCAAGATGATGCATGATCATTTTAAGGAGAATGTATCATGGCAATCCAATTCTAGTCAAGTTTCACATGCAAAGGTGGTGGATTAATGAATCTGGACAGAACCTCATGTTAAGTTATTTATAAATGCATGAACATGGAAAATATGGATGCATCATGAAAAATCGATGGAAATGCATATAAAGATCGCGAGAAACGGAGCTAGGGTTCTCGAGATACGCTCACGACAAGGTACGAAGGCAAAACTCAAGACCACCAAATACTTGGGCCAATTCTTGGTATTCCAAGGTATCCACTGGATAGGTGATGAAAAATCAATCACAATAGACTCAAGAATCACTCAATTCCATGGAGTATAGCTCCCACAACACCCAAAACAACATAGCACTCAATCTGCCACAAAGCAGCATCATAGCAATTTGAAAAGCTCACAACAAGAGCTACAGGAATCCTACAACCACAAACAAGACATGAACAGGTTCTACTCAACCCCCACATCAATTCATCCAACTATACAATCAGCAAAAGTGCAACACATCACTATGCATGGAGCTGTCAAGTAGGCATGATGAAACAGGTTTTTAGGGACTTAGTGAAAATTCCAGTTTTCTGGAATCTGGGTTAATAAAGTAGAAAGTTAACAGCACTGGTTAAATATTCTAGGAATCTCGAAATGGCATGAAAATTAACAGGATGGTATATGGCGATATCTACTACAAATATCTAACACTGAGCATGGTCAAATTCACAACACATCACTAGATACACCCTGATCTACAAGGCAAAACAATAACAGCAGATTCTCCAGACTTGGCCATTTCTAGAGCAGGTTGGCAGAAACAGAAAGTAGCTAGATAAACAGCATTGTTCCAACTGGTCTGAAGACTTAGCACAAATAAAAAAAATACATGGATGTTCACAGAAACTTTGACTAGAAATATCATGTTGACAAGAACTCCAAAGCATGCATGGATTAATTCATATGAAAAAGACAAAAGGGCATCACAGCATAAAAATGCAGTTTTGTCAAGTTGCCCCAAAGTCAAATATGACTTCACAGATGCATAGAGGGGTTGAAAACACCCCAAAATAATTACTCATACCTATATGCTTGCATGGAACAAAAGGGAGAAAAGGGGGGGTCGAAATTTTACCCACACTAGGCATGGGTGACTTATGTCACTTATGAAACTTAATGTAAATGCCCCAAATTTACATGTGATCCATAGATACATGTTATAAGTGATTAATTAACATGTTAGGGACATGGTAACATAGTCTAGCATCAAAAACAAGAATGAAACTAGCTAGAGAGGAAACCATGCTCATATGATCATATAGGGAGAAACCTACACATGGAGCTACAATGCACATGGATGAGTGTATGTAGATCATACACACACCACTCACACTCATCTACACTCATATCATATATAACACAACACACACAAGCATCCACACACACACACAAGCATACATCACACACACAAGCATGGGTGCATAGGCACATAGTGCATACACACTCACACACACCTTGCTCTCACCACAAGAGCATGTGCAAACATGCACACACCACTCACTACTCTATTACTAACACACAAATGCATGGGTATGTATGCACATGGTGCAAACACACACACACACAACTCAAGTGCATATGCAAACAAGCACACACACATCTCCTACATGTATGGGCATACCCACACACATGAGGGCACTCACCACACACACATGTGTATGTAGGCATATATACACTAGGTATATATGCATACCACACACACACCCCTCACTACACCACAACACACACACACTCACAACTTACAACACCCACATGTATGGGTGTGTATGCACATGGTGCATACACACACACACACACCTCAACTCTACATACACACAAAACACCACCACAAGTGCATGCATCACCACACATACATATGTATGTGTATACACTAGGTATATACACACTATATATATGTATGCATGCAAGGCACTCACACACCTTATATCATACAACACATCATATATATGGCAAAAAAAATAACAATGCAGTACCCTGGTACATACATACATACATACATACATACATACATACATACATACATACATACATACATACATACATACACACAAGAAAAAGAAATAAAAGAAAAAAAGAAACAAAAGGTGGGAGTAGTGGGGAACAAACCCCAGACCCCCTGCATACACACACATAGCTCTACCACTGGGCTACGACACGGTTCTTAACAGAGGAGGAACTTCTGCTCTCTTATACACACCGCACGGGGAGACTAACGAAACTGAAACAGAACAGAGCACGCGACAGGGCAACAACGACAACGATCTCCGGCGACACACGGCAGGTCCGGCGAGTCCAACTACTTACACACGCGCGGGAACTACCGGGGACTCCATCCCACCACTCATCTCGCGATGAGGGGGATCAGCGGCGAGCCCACGTTCAAGCCTTTGGACTGGCGGCGACAGCTACAGCGAGGCAACAGAGAAACGACGGCAAGCGTTCCGGCGAGCACACGGGGTTTCCGGTGACGCGGAGCGGCGGGATCAGAAGAGGGACCTACGGGGACTCCATCCTGCACCTCGCCTCGCGATGAGGGGAACCGGAGGCGAGCCCAAGCACAGAGCCTGTGAGCAGCGGCGACGGCACTACGGCGATGAACCTTACGAATACGGCGAGGAGGAAGAGTCGGCGAGGATGGGCTGCTCACCGAGGGTTGCACAGAGACACGGGGACTCAAGCGGCGACGACAAAGGGGAAGGAGAGGCGGAGACGACGCGGGCGAAGAGGAAGAAGGTACGGTGGCGATCCGGTGACGGGGAGGAAGAAGAAGACGGCCCCTCGAGTCCTCCTAGCGCCTAGAATGGAACGGCGACACGACACCGGAGGCCCTGGATGCCATGGACGACGAGGGGCTCGACGGAGACGATGAGCCGATCGCCGGCGACGAAGCGGACGCTCACTGCTCTCTCTGAACCTGTATCTGACAGGGGAGAAGAAGCGAGGGGGAGCGCGATGGAGGAAGAAAGAGGAGCGGCGGCAGCGGCTAGAGGGAGAGGAACCCTAGGCGGGGGGACACGGACGCCGAGGGGGGGGCTAAATACCCTGGAGCTGACGGCGACGATGATGGAAAGCAGCATCGGGCGCGGGCGCTCTCTGAAGCTGACTGATGGAGGAAGGAGACGAAGCAGATGACCGTCTACTACTCACGTGGGCTGGGCCTCATGGGACGGCTCCCTGCTCCTCGCTCTCTCACTGCACAGGAAGGCCTTGCCTTTTCTTTTAAAAAATAAAACAGAGAAGAGAAATTAAGAACTAGGGAAAAAGAAAATCTTTTGGAGAAAAATAAAAAACAGTTTTGTGAAGAAAATTAAAGCCAGTGTTAAATAAAATAGTAAGTTGATTTAAGAGCATGTTAAATATTTCATTAATTAATAAAACAACCACTGATTTTTTTTAAAGAATTGGAAACCAAAATATTTCAAACACCCAAAACAACATGTCCATCACTCATAGCAATTAATGGGCCACCACATGAACATTTTTAAAAGGGGTTTACAACAACTTGAAACTGATAATAAAATTAAATAGGAAGAAGGGGTTTTGGGATGAAACTTTCAAAGGGAAAGAGAGGGGGAAAAGAGAGGGGTTTTCACACATGACTCCACCACATACAAGCACTCACTACCATACACCACATACACAAGCATGCACAAGAACCAACATGGCACAAAGAATGAAATGAGAATGATGCATGATGATGATGGATGATATGATGCATGAATGCCACCAACACATGAATGACAAGGTTCAACTCCAAACAAAGCTCATGTCACAAGGTCATACAATGGGTTACATGCCATAAAAGGTAGGGACATCACTTGGGATGTCACAGTTGCATTGCACTTCACTACACCATGATCTATAAAAACAGAGTATCTAATACTCTAGAGCTCTTTTGAGGAGCAATATGATCATATGATTCCATGGGATGATGCTTGAAGTACACAAGAAATGGACGCTCATATGATTCCATGGTGTGGAGTCTATGGTAGCATACAACTCTTATGTGCATCAGATCAACTAGTAGTTGAGATTCTGCAATATTGCAGTTCTGGATGTTAATTTCATCGAGGAATTCTCTTTACTTTCAATCCTTCTATTAGGATTTGGGCTGAAAAATAACGTCAACGATAAAGGAAAGTTGAGTTGTGATGAGAGGCAAAATAAGAGTGTGTCTGAAAAGGGCGAAAGTCATTTTAAGAAGAATGAGAAGGCTATCAGCTCTGAATGTTGCTATAGGTGTGGTTGTAAGATGATACATCCATTTTGCATCATGATTTACTAGTGTTATTTACTTTGTTTTGATGAATAATAATGCTTTGGGGAGTGATTCTAATGCCTTTTCTCTCATAATATGCAAGGTTTACACAAAGAGGGAGAATACCGGTAGCTGGAATTTTGGACCTAAGAAAAGTACGTGAGAGATACCCATTCTGCACAACTCTGATGAAGCTGAAATTTTATGGAAATTATTTTTGTATTTAATAAAAAACTAGAGCAGAAAACTATCGGAGGGGGCCTGTCAGGTGGGCACAACCCACCAGGGTGTGCCCTGATGGGTTGTGGCCACCTCGGCCCACTTCCGGTGCCCATCTTATGGTATATGGTCACTCTTGATCTAGAGAAAATCAGAGGAGGACTTTCGGGATGAAGCGCCGCCACCTTGAGGCAGAACTTGGGCAAGAGCACTTATGCCCTCCGACGGAGCGATTCCGCTGGGGAACTTTCATCCCGGAGGGGGAAATCGAAGCTATCGTCATCACCAACACTCCTCTCATCTTTGGGAGGTCAATCTTCATCAACATGTTCAATAGAACTATCTCCTCTTAAACCCCAGTTCATCTCTTGTGTTTAGTCTTTGTACCGGAACCTCAGATTGGTACTTGTGGGTGACTAGTAGTGTTGATTACCTTGCGTAGTTGATTACTATATGGTTTATTTGGTAGTGGATTGTATGTTCAGATCTATTATACTATTCAATACTCCTGTGATCTTGAGCATGATTATTATTTGTGATTAGTTACCTTTGTTCTTGAGGTCACGGGAGAAGTCATGTTTCAAGTAATCATGTGAATTTGATATGTGTTCGATATTTTGATGATATGTATGTTGTGATTCCCTTAGTGGTGTCATGTGAACGTCGACTACATGACACTTCACCATTCATGGTCCTAAGGGAATGCATTGTGGAGTAGTTATTAGATGATGGGTTGCTAGAGTGACAGAAGCTTAAACCCTAGTTTATGCGTTGCTTCGTAAGGGGCTAATTTGGATCCAAACGTTTAGTGCTATGGTTAGATTTTATCTTAATACTTTTCTCGTAGTTGTGGATGCTTGTGAGGGGGTTTATCATAAGTGGGAGGTTGTTCAAGTTAGAGCAGCACGCCAAGCACCGGTCCACCCACATATCAAATTATCAAAGTAGAGAACACGAATCAAACTAACATGATAAAAGTGACTAGACGAAATTCGCGTGTACCCTCAAGAACACTTTGCCTATTACTAGAGATTGCTCTGGCATGTCCTTTGCCACAAAAGGATTGGGATACCTTGCTGCACCTTGTTTACCGTTACCGTTACTTGCCTATTTCTAATTATCGTGCCATGAAACTATCTGTTACCTACAATTTCAGTGCTTGCAGAAATTACCTTGCTGAAAACTGCTTGCCATTTCCTTTTGCTCCTCGTTGGGTTCGACACTCTTACTTATCGAAAGGACTACGATTGATGCCCTATACTTGTGGGTCATCAAGGCTCTTTTCTGGCGTTGTTGCCTGGGAGTGAAGCGCTCTTGGTAAGTGGAAATCGGTAAGGAAAAACTTATACTACGTGCTGAAATTTATCGTTGCTTGCTACTATGGAAAACAATCCTTTGAGGGGTTTGTTCGGGGTATATTCACCTTGAACGGAACCACAATTAGTTGCCCCTCAACCTAAAACATCTACTGAAAATGTTACTTATGAAATTCCTTCGGGTATGTTAGAACAACTGCTTGATAAACCTTATGCAGGAGATGGAACTAAACATCCTGATATGCACCTTTTATATGTGAACGAAATTTGGGGATTATTTAAGCTTGCAGGTTTACACGGAGATGAATTTAATAATATGGTTTTCCCTTTATCTTTGGAGGGAAAAGCATTGACATGGTTTAGGCTACTTGATGATCTTGGATCGTGAAACTAGAATCGTTTGCAATTGGAATTCCACCAAAATCTTTATCCCATGCATCTAGTGTTGAGGAACGTTGCATGGGAAACAAAAAATCCCTACGCACACACAAGATCTATCCATGGTGATGAGCATCTACGAGAGGGAGAGTGGATCTACATAACCTTGTAGATCGCTAAGAGGAAGCGTTAAGAAACGCGGTTGATGTAGTCGATCATCTTCGTGATCCAATCATGAGATGTCCCACGATCTCATCACGAGCCGTCCCGCGACCCCATCATGTTCCTTCTAATCTAGCACCGAACCGATGGCACCTCCGCATTCAACACATGTGCATCTTGATGACGCCTTCACCTCCTCGATCTAGCGAGCGATGGTGAAGTAGTAGATGAGTTCCGACAACACAACGACGTGGTGATAGTGGTGGTGAAGAACAATCTCCGCAGGGCTTTACCAAGCACAACGGAAACTATGAAGGAGGATAAACTAGAGGTACGGGGTTTCCGGCACACGGCTTGGGAAAACTTGATGTGTTCTGGGTGCTAGCCCCACCCCTTTATTTATATGTTGAGCCCTGGGGTCGAAACTTGGAGAAAAATCCTCCTGAAGGTCGGTTTGGCACACATGCAAGTGTCCTTCTCGGACTCCAGGACCAGACGCCAGTGTCCTCGGCATCTGGCCCTTGGCCTCCGCAAAACTTCCTTTTGCACCTACCAAAAGCTTTGTGGGCTTTACCCCTTGGCCCAAATAAAGTGTTCATGTACGCGAACATTTCGGGAAACATCCGAAACCCCATCCGGTGAATTCCGAAACCCTTCCGGAGACCAAACACTATTATCCCATATATCAATGTTTACCTACGGACTATTCCCGAGCTCCTCGTAATGTCCGGGATCTCATCCGGGACTCCTAACAGCTTTCAGTCACCAACATAATAACTCAACTATACTTATATCGTCATCAAACGTTAAGTGTGTAGACCCTGTGGGTTCGAGAACTATGCAGACATGACCGAGACACCTCTACGGTCAATAACATATAGCGGGACCTAGATGCCCATATTGGTTCCTACATATTCTACGAAGATCTTAATCGGTTGAACCTCTATGTCAAGGATTCATTTAATCTCGTATGTTGTTCCCTTTGTTCTTCGATATGTTACTTGCCCGAGATCCGATCGTCGGTATATTTATACTTAGTTCAATCTCGTTACCGGCAAGTCTCTTTACGTGTTCCGTAATACAAGATCATGTGGCTAACACATTAGTCACTTTGCTTGCAAGGCTTGTTGTGATGTTGTATTACTGAGTGGGCCCTGAGATACCTCTCCGTCACACGGCGTAACAAATCCCAGTCTTGATCCATGCCCACTCAACAGACACCCTCGGAGATACCTGTAGAGCACCTTTATAGTCACCTAATTACGTTGCGACATTTGATACACACAAGGTACCCCTCCGGTGTTAGTGAGTTGCATGATCTCATGGTCATAGGAACATAGACTTGACAGCAGAAAACTATAGCAATAAACCGACATGATCAAATGTTATGTTGATAGTTTGGGTCTTGTCCATCATGTCATTCTCCTAATGATGTGATCCCATTATCAAATGACATCTCATGTCCATGGCTAGGAAACCTTAACCATCTTTGATCAACGAGCTAGTCTATTAGAGGCACACTAGGGACATGGTGTTGTCTATGTATCCACACATGTATTTCAGTTTTTGATCAATACAATTCTAGCATGGATAATAAAAGATTATCATGAACAAGGAAATATGATAATAACTAATTTATTATTGCCTCTAGGGCATATTTCCAATAGTCTCCCACTTGCACTACAGTCAATAATCTAGCTCACATCACTATGTGATTTGTTATGAATCTCACACCCAATGAGTTCTGGGGTTCGATCATGTTTTGCATGTGGAAGAGGTTTTAGTCAACGGGTCTGCGACATTCAGATCCGTGTGTACTTTGCAAATCTTTATTTCATACTGTAGACACTGCTACCACGCTCCACTTGGAGCTATTCCAAATGGGTAGTCCACTATAAATATTCGGATTGCTACTAAGAGTCATCCGGATTGGTGTTAAAGATTGCATCGATGTTACCCTTTACGACGAACTCTTTATCACCTCCATAATCTAGAATTATTTCCTTAGTCCTCTAGTTACTAAGGATAATTTTGACCGCTGACAGTGATGCACTCCTGGATCACTTTTGTACACCTTGACAGACTCATGGGAAGGCACACACAGGTGCAGTACACATCATGGCATACTATATAGAGCCTATGGATAAAGCATAAGGGACGACCTTCGTCCTTTCTCTTTCTTCTGTCGTGGTCGAGATTTGAATCTCACTCAACACCACACCTTACAAATCAGGCAAGAACTCCTTGTTTGACAGATCCATTATGAACTCTAGGTATGTACTCATTGAAAGTCTCATCAAGCATCTTGATCTATCTCTATATATCTTGATGCCCAAAAATTAGGTAGCTTTATCCCGGTCTTCCTTTGAAAAAACCTTTTCAAACAACCGTTTATGCTTTCCAGAAATTTTACATCATTTCCAATAAATAATATGTCAACCACATATACTTATCATAAATTCTATAATGCTCCTACTCACTTTCTGGTAAATACAAGTTTCTCGTAAACTTTGTATAAACCCAAAAACTTTGATCACCTCATCAAAGCATATATTCCAACTCCGAGATGCTTGCTCCAGCTCATAGAGGGATTGTTGGAGCTTGCATACCTTTTAGCATCCTTAGGACTGACAAAACCTTCTGGTTGTAGCACATACAACCTTTCCTCAAGTAAACCATTAAGGAAACCAAGTTTTGACATCCATCTGCTAGATTTCATAATTGAAAAATGCAGCAACTGCTAACGTAATTCCAACAGACTTTAGCATCGCTATGCGTGAGAAAGTCTCAAACTTGTCGGAAACTTCTTCGCGACAAGTCGAGCTTTATAAATGGTGACATTTATCATCAGCGTATGTCTTCTTCTTAAAGGTCCATTTGTACTCAACGGCCTGCTGTTAAACAGACAAGTCTACCAAAATCCATACTTGGTTTTCATACATGGATCCTTTCTCGGATTTCATTGGCTCTAACCATTTGTTGGAATTCGGGCTCATCATCGCTTCTCCATAGTTCATATGTTCATTGTTGTCCAACAACATGACCTCTAAGACAGGGTTGCCGTACCACTCAGGAGCAATACGCATCCTTGTCGACCTACGAGGTTTGATACTAACTTGATCCGAAGCTTCATGATCATCATCATTAACTTCCTCCTCAATTGACATAGGATCCACAGAAACATCTTTCTGTGCTGCACTACTCTCTGGTTGAAACAATGGTTCAAAACCTCATCAAGTTCTATCTTCCTCCCACTCAATTCTTTTGAGAGAAACCTTTTTCTCGAGAAAGGACCCGTTTTTAGCAATAAACACTTTGCCCTCGGATCTGAGATAGAAGGCATACCCAAATGTTTCCTTAGGGTATTCTATGAAGATGCATCTTTCCGCTTTGGGTTCGAGCTTATCACACATAAGCGTCATATTCCCAAACTCTAAGAAATGACAACTTAGGTTTTTGCGAAACCATACAATGTCATCTTAACGGAATTTAGATGGTGCCCTATTAAAGTGAATGGATTTGTCTCGAATGCATAATCCCATAACGATAGTGACAAAATGATAAGAGACATCATAGTACGGACCATATCCATTAGATCACGACTACGACGTTCGGACACACCATCACACTACGGTGTTCCAGGCCGCGTGAGCTGTGAAACAATTTCCACATTTCTCTTAAGTTGTATACCAAACTCGTAACTCATATATTCACCTCCATGATCATATCGTAGACATTTTATCTTCTTGTCATGGTGATCTTAAACTTCACTTTGAATTTGTTTGAACTTTTCAAATGTTTCAGACTTGTGTTTCATTAAGTAAATATACTCATATATACTCAAATCATCAGTGAAGGTAAGAAAATAACAATATCCACTGCACGCTACAAACCTCATTGGACCGCATACATCAACATGTATTATTTCCAATAAGTTACTAGCCCGCTCCATCATACAAAAAACGGGGTCTTTAGTCATCTTGCCCATGAGGCATGGCCCGCATGTCTCAACCGATTTGAAATCGAATGAGTTCAAAGATCCATCAGCATGGAGTTTCGTCATGCGATTTATACCAGTATGATATTTATACCAGTACTTTGTATCTTTTGGTATCAATGTTGTGAACATGTGTATTACTATGATCAAGATTCAATAAACCATTCCCATTGGGTGCATGACCATTGGAGGTATTATTCATGTAAATAGAATAACCATTATTCTCTAACTTAAATGATTAACCGTATTGCAATAAACACAATCTAATCACGTTCATGCTCAACGCAAACACCAAATAGCATTTATTTAGGTTTATCACTAATCCCGAAGGTAGAGAGAGCGTGCGATGGTGATCACATCAACCTTGGAAACACTTCCAACACACATTGTCACCTCACCCTTAGCTAGCATCCATTTATTCCGTAGCTTTTATTTCGAGTTATTAACATTTAGCAACCGAACCGGTATCCAATACCCAGGTGCTACTAGGAGTACTAGCAAGGTACACATCAATATCACTTATATCAAATATACTTATGTCGATGTTTCTAGCCTTCTTATCTACCAAGTATCTAGGGTTGTTCCGCTTCAGCGACCGTTCTCCTCATAATAGAAGCACTTAGTCTCGGATTTGGGTTCAACCTTGGGTTTCTTCACTAGAACGGCAACTGGCTTGCCATTCCTGAAGTTTTTCCCTTCTTGCCCTTGACCTTCTTGAAACTAGTGGTTTTACCTAACCATCAACACTTCATGCTCCTTCTTGATTTCTACCTTCGCGATGTCAAACATCATGAACAGCTCAGGGATCATCATTTCCAACCCTGGTAGGTTTATAGTTCATCACGAAGCTCTAGCAGCTTGGTGACAGTGACTTAGAGAACTATATCAATCACTATCTTATCTGGAAGATCAACTCCCACTCGATTCAAGCGATTGGCGTGCCTAGACAATCTATGCACATGCTCGCTGATTGAGCTATTCTCCTTCATCTTGTAGGCAAATAATCTTGCTAGAGGTCCTATACCTCACAACACGGGCACGAGCCTGAAATCCAATTTCAGCTCTAGGAACATCACATATGCTCTGTGACATTCAAAACATATTTGGAGCCTGAATTCTAAGCCGTAATGCAAGACGCACTGAACTATCAAGTAGTCATGAGAACGTGACTGTCAAATGTTCACAACATCCATAGTCGCCGTTTGAGAAGGTGGCGCACTGAGTGGTGCATTAAGGACATAAGACTTCTATGCAGCAATGAGGACAATCCTCAGATCATGGACCCAGTCCGCATTATTGCTACCATCATGTTTCAACTCTATTTCTCTAGGAACATATAAAAACTTCAAGGGAGGTACAACGCGAGCTAGTAATCTACAACATAATTTGCAAACATTTTGACTATGTTCGTGTAATGAGTTTAGTTAATCATATTAGTTAAAAACTCACACTCAAATTGACATCCCACTATTCATTCGAGTGTCACATGATCCAAATCCACCAACTCAAGTCCGATCATCACGTGAGTTGAGGTGATTTCAATGGTGAACATCTTCATGTTGATCATATCTACTATATGACTCATGTTTGACCTTTCAGTCTCTTGTGTTCCGAGGCCATGTCTGTACATGCTAGGCTTGTCAAGTTTAACCCGAGTGTTTTGCACATGCAACACTGGCTTGCACACATTGTATGTGAACATAGAGTCTATCACACCTGATCATTGATACATCTCCATCGTATCTACTTTTCCAAACCCTTTTTCCCTTATTTCAATACTAGGGAAAACCTTATACACAGAGGTATAGCAGTAGCGCTGGTTAGAACAGAGCACTACTCCTACTTAGTAGTAGCGCGTGTCAATAAACAGCGCTACAACTGTGGTTGTAGCAGTAGTGCGTCTGCACATAAAAGCGCTACTACTATAATTCCCACACTGTTGCCGGTAGGCTAGGAATAGTAGTAGTGAGGCTTCAAAAAGAACGCTACCACTAAGTGCCTTGTAGTAGCGTGTTTCCTGTATAGAGCGCTACTGCTAAAAAACAAAATAAAATGGAAAATAAGTAGAAAAGTAAATGAAAATGAAAGAAGTAGAAAAAGGAGAAATGAAAAAAAGAAAATATAAAGATAAACAAAAGAAAAAGAAAAATAAAGGAGAAAGGCATAGCAGTAGCGCTTGTTGCCACAAAGCGCTGTAGTTACTATAGCAGTAGCACGTTTTATAAGACCTCGCTATAGCTACATTCCTTAGATAAAAAGAAAAGAAAAAGGGAAATGAAAAACTACTTCCTATAGCAGTAGCGCATTTTGGTAGAAAGCGCTATAGCTAACTTAGCTATAGTGCTTTTTGCCAACCAGCGCTACTGCTATATTGACTTAACCCCGCGCGGGCCCAATTCCCCATCGATCTCGTCCATTGCCGCCCCTGCTCCATCGCCGCCGTCGTTCCCTCGCCGGCCCTGCCCCACCGGAGCCCCGCGGCGTCACCGCCGCTGGAGCCGTGTGCCCTCGACGCCCCTGCCTTCCTCGCTACCACTACTTCCCTCGACAGCTCCTCGCCGCCCTGCCTCCGTCGCCGCCAACTGAACTGCGCGCCCTCGCCGCCCCTGCCTCCATCGCCGAGCACCTCCCCGCCACCGTCTCTCCCCTCTACGTAAGCCCCCCACCCTCCCCCACCCCTCCTCTCTCTACCTGTTCTAGGGTTCGTAATTTTTATTAGGACAGAAATTGAGTTCTAGGGTTCATAATTCCTATTAGGACATAAGTTTATATTAGGACAAAAATATGTAAAGGTTCTAGGTTTCTAGGGTTCATCCATCTATATTTGGTTTTTGAATTGAATTTGAGAGAGCATGACATTTGTGTAGATTTTCTTGAAGTGTCAAACACTAGGAGATGCAAATTTGAAGTGGTCATGTTACATGCAAATTCCTCAATAGTGTTTGCTCATGTACATGTTCTTAAGTGGTCCTGTTATATGCAACATTGAAGTGGTTCGATTGTGCCCACGTGGACTTTTGTTGTTTGCAGGGAATGATTCCGAGTGGCCTATGTTTTCTCGGAATGTTCATTCATTTCCGTTCCGGCAAATTTCAGGCGCTCTATTTGTCCAGTATGTAGCAAAGGTCATGCCGAAATTTTCCGTGAATTTCGGCATGACTTGTGCTACAAACTAGGACATATCTAGTTCCCGGGATTTTCCGCAACGGGAATGAATCAACATTCCTGCAAAACATTGGCCTTTTTTCATTTTATTAGGTCTAGAATTAATTGACCAGATTTAATCCAAATAAAGAGGTAGCGGACTTCCCCTTGCCAACTTCTTCGGGAGCAGCTCGACTAGCATTGCACCAGCACCTGCGCCCGCACCGGCTCCTGCACCGGCTCCCGCACTTGCTCCCGCACCTGCTCCTGCACCGGCTCCCGCACTTGCTCATAGTAGCCCATCCTCCATCTCAGATGTGCTTGGTGATGCTTCGTCTTTGGTTGAGCTCGACGCCCTCATGGTACCTGTCACACCGGCCCTCTTCAGTAAATGTATAATCTCCCATTTCTGTTGCCTTTCGGATGTCTCACATCGCAGACATGTCTTTGCAGGTCGACGTAACCACATGTTGGAGTGATTGATGATATATGACAATGTGTCCGTTTAGTCCGTACTTTCTCTATGACGAAACTTTGAGTTATGCACGACAAAACTTTATTTGTGACGTAATTAAACCGTCCTCCTCAACTAGCGACGATCACTCTAGTTAGTGCATTTTGGGTACGATGAACTTTGGTATTTATGCTTATGATTTGTTGCTTCTATTTTTGCCAAGTTTGTCTCTTTCTGTTGCTCAACTATATATGTTGCATATCATCAACTCATGTGACGATGCAGGTGCATAGATCATTGATGGCAAAGAAGTGCTACGCCAGGAGTATACGACAAGTGGCGAGAGTGTCAGGCCCATGTGTCCGGGTTTCCTGTTTCCGAGCGACAACTAGTAGTTAGTTTAGGTTCACGCTAGTGCGAGAGGGATGCGAATAGTGATTATGATGTGACGACATGATTTGTGTTGGATGATACGATGAGACTATTATGTGTATGATATGATGAGCATATTGCATGTTTATGATATGATTAGAATACTATATGAAACCTGTAGAGAAACATCGCCAAATACGTAGCAAAAAAAAGAGATGAGAAAATATAGTAGTAGCGCTCTTTAGTGATAGACATGAAAACACTACTGCTAAAGGATTTAGCAGTAGCGTTGGTATGGAAAGCGCTATTGCTAAGTAGGTATAGCAGTAACACGTATCAAACCGCGCTACTGCTAAACATTAGCTGTAGCGCCGTATCAGTAGCACGGGTACCCGCGCTAGTGATATACCAAATACCCACGCTATTGCTAGGGTTTTCCCTAGTAGTGTTTGGACTCTAATTTGCATGATTTGAATGGAACTAACCCGGAGTGACGCTGCTTTCAACAGAATTGCCTTGGTGTTATTTTTGTGCAGAAATCAAAGTTCTCGGATTGACCTAAAAATTTATGGAGAATATTTTTGGAATTAATAAAAAATATTGGCGAAAGAATCAACCCGAGGGAGCCCCCCACAGGTGGCAAAGCCTGCCAGGCACGTCCAACCCCCCACGGACTTTCTTGGTTGTAAGGATAGAGATGATCTTAAGAAATTACTATGCAAGCGGAAATAAAAATCTGTGAATGCTAGAATTAAATATGATCCTAAGTTTGCTACTTTGCATATCTTTGTTACTGATAAGGATTATGAATTCTTTGTCAATCCCGAGTTAATTACTTTGGTGAAATCTGATCCTTTCCATGGTTATGAATCTAAAACAATTGTAGCACATCTTACTAAATTGAATGATATAGCCACCCTATTTACTCATGAGGAAAAAATTCATTATTATTATATTCTTAAGTTGTTTCCTTTCTCAATAAAGGGTTATGCTAAGGTATGGTTCAACTCTCTTGCTCCTGGTTGTGTGCGTAGCCCCCAACATATGATATATTACTTCTGTGAAAAATATTTTCCCGCCCATAAGAAACAAGCTACCATGGAGGAAATATTTAACTTTGTGCAAATTGAAGAAGTGAGTCTCCCACAAGCTTGGGGGAGGCTTATCCAATTACTTAATGCTTTGCCTGATCATCCTCTCAAGAAAAACAAAATACTTGATATCTTTTATAATGGACTAACCGATGCTTCTAGGGACCACCTAGATAGTTGTGCTGGTTGTGTTTTCAGGGAACGAACAGTTGAACAAGCTGAACTTCTATTGAATAATATATTGAGCAATGATAATGATTGGGCTATTCCCGAACCACCTCCGAAGGCAACTCCAAAGAAAAGAGGTATCCTATTTCTCAGTCCTGAAGATATGCAAGAGGCAAAGAAATCTATGAAAGAAAAAGGTATTAAAGCTAAAGATGTCAACAATCTACCACCTATCTAACTTGATAACCCGACACAGGTAGTAGAGGTAAATTCTCTTCGTAGATTTGATGAAAGCGATATTCCTTATAATAAGTCTGCTAGCCAATGCTTGGATGAGTTTGATAATTTTGTTGTTAAGCAAGAAAATTTTAATGCTTATGTTAGTAGACAATTGAAACATAATGTTTTCATGCTTGATCGCTTAGGTGATTATATGAGTAGAACTATCAATGATCTTAAGCTGATTAGTAAACATGCTTCCATGGTAACTACTCAAGTAGAACAAGTACTTAAGGCACAAAATGATTTGCTTAATGAGATGAATAGTAAGAACAATGATCATTTTGTTAGAGTTGTGACTAGAGGTGGTAGAATGACTCAGGAACCTTTGTATCCCGAGGGCCATCCTAAGAGAATTGAGAAAGATTCTCAAATTAGTAATACGGATGCACCTAGTCATTCCAGTAATAAGAGGAATAAGGATGATGATAGAACTTTGCATGCTACTAGTGAACCTATTATAGATACACCTGGAAACACAAATGCTATTTCTGTTTTTGATGTTGAGACACAATATGGTGATGAACATGAGCCTAGTGATAGTATTAATGATGATGTGCATCTTGATGCTCAACCTAGTAATGATAATGAGTGGAGATTGAACCTGCTGTTGACCTTGATAACCCACAACCTAAGAATAATAGATATGACAAAAAAGATTTTATTGCTAGGAAGCATGGTAAAGGAAGAGAACCATGGGTTCAGAAACCCATGCCCTTTCCTCCTAAACCATCCAAAACCAAGGATGATGAGGATTTTGAGCGCTTTATTGAAATGCTTAGACCTGTATTTTTGCATATGCGCTTCACTGATATTCTAAAAATGTCTCCTTATGCTAAGTATATGAAAGATATTGTGACTAATAAAATAAAGATACCGGAAGCTGAAATTTCCATCATGCTTGCTAATTATACTTTAAGGGTGGAGTACCAAAGAAATTAGGAGATCCAGGAATACCAACTATACCATGCTCTATTAAAGGGAATTATGTTAAAACTGCTTTATGTGATTTGGGAGCTAGTGTTAGTGTTATGCGTTTCTCTTTATATCGTAGACTTCATTTGAATAAATTGACACCTACTGAAATCTCTTTGCAAATGGCTGATAAATCAACTGCTCTACCTATAGGTATTCATGAGGATGTACCTCTCGTAGTTGCAAATGCTACTATCTTAATGGACTTTGTTATTCTTGATATTCCCGAGGACGACAGTATGCCGATCATCCTTGGTAGACCCTTTTTGAATACTGCAGGGGCTGTTATTGATTGCAACAAGGGCAATGTCACTTTTCATATTAATGGTAATGAGCATATGGTACACTTTCCGAACAAAGAACCTCAAGTTCACAGTATCAACTCCATTGAAAATATTCCAACAATTATTATTGGAGACTTTTGAATTCCCTCTTCCTATTGTCAAGAAGAAATATGATATACTTATTGTTAGGGATATGCATATCCCCATTGAGGTAACTTAGTGTTATTCGAAAATTTTCTAGTTTCATGTTACTCGAAAGAAGTTCATTAATAAGACTTGATAAACCTTATTGATGGATTCCTTTTGATGAACATGAGATGGATGAATTTAGGAAACACAACATTATGTATCCAACTTTTTACTTTCTATTAGTTAGAGTGAATAAAGTAAAATGCTATTATTTTTCTGTTTTCTGAGTTTTTCGTGCAATAGAAAAATGACCTACAAATAAAAGTTCTTCAAATGCCCTAAAAATGTAGTATGATTTTTTTGGAATATTTGAAAATATCTGGCACCGAGCAAACAACAGGGGGCTGCACCAGTGGGTCACAAGCCCACAAGGCGCGCCCACCCCCATGGCCATGCCTAGCAGGCTTGTGGGTCCCACGTAAGCCCCCTTCACTTATTCCATCCCCCATCCACTTCATCTTCCTCCAGAAAAAATCCCACCATTGCTCAAACCTCTGTTCTAGCTCATTTTGCTGCCATTTTCGATCTCCTTGTGCAAAGCTTCATTCGCAAAACTGTTTTGGGAGATTGTTCTTTGGTATGTGACTCCTCCAATGATGCAATTAATTTTTGTTTTAGTGCTTTATATATTGCAAATTGTTGCTGCTATGGTGACCTTGTTCTTGAGCTTTCATGTCAAATTTGTATGGTCCCAAGTAGTTTTGATGCATGATGTAGGCTCTACGCACTTGTGAGAATTGTTGCTATACGCTTTGTTGAGTTTAGTTCACCTTTATTTTGAGTCACTAAAAAAATTCAGATTTTTTTCAGAAAAAGAAAAATGTTGAGGAGGTTATTTCAAGGGGGTTCCTCGAGAAAGAACGCCTCGAGACTCACGATACATGAGCCCGACCTTGAACCACTCAGGGAAGCACAAGTCTGACCTTGTGAATGGCCATCAGATCAATTATGAGTGATGCCGTTTTAAAGGAAGAATTCTACGCATACACAAGAAATGATGGCCTTGAGGAATTCGTTTCACGCAAATCCAAGCACTATTATCAACTCACTAATTCTTTCGTGCGGAGGAAAAATAGAGACATTTTATAAGGAGAGAGGAGGCAAACAAGTATGAGATAAATGCGGAAGCCGCTCGCCTCCATGCTGCACCCGTTCAGGTGATTGCCACCGCAGCCCGGTACAACCCCAACTATGACTTTGGATATCATTCGGGCTAGCCATGGCCCTAGACCAACTTAGGCCAAAAGCCTAAGCTTGGGGGAGTACATATCTCTCACCGACATTACATTCATGTTCACACATTTTAGTAGTCGGCGTTCATACTCCTTCATTGTACCATCAAAGGCAGTTTATATCCTTTTACGTTTTCTTCTTGTGTGTTTAATTAACTTTGAGAAAAAAAATTAGTTATAGCTTCACCTTCTAGTCTTTTTAGTTGTAGCGTTAAAAGAAAACCCAAAAAGATTTCTCATTCTTATTTTATTTGTTTGGAGCTTTCCTGTGTAAGTAGTTTTTCTCATTCTTGTTTTGAATTTTCTTTCTTTGGGTCGTAAGAGAAGACCACAATGAAAGTGTTGAGTAACTCTCATATGCATTATTGTTTATCTATCAGAGAGCCCATATTACCTTGTCTTCTCCTTTGAGTTATTGTTTGCAAATTCCAGCTTAGTCCAATGCATGTGCACTCTTATTATTATCCACACTGTTCGGTCGTGCAAGTGAAAGGCAATAATGACGATATTTGATGAAAAGTTTGAGATGGAAAAAAAGCTGGTATGAACTCGACCTATCTTGATTTTATAAATATGATTAGCTCATCGTTCCAAATTCAGTTCATTATGGGTGAAACATATTTGCAATGAAAACTAGAGATTATAGTTACTCATGCCATGCTTAATTAGCTAAGAGTGGATAATGGTTTGTCTTGAATGCCAACATGCATATTAAAATGGTTGTTATGTACAATGATGGGATGGTATCCTCCTCTGAACGATTCAAGTGGCTCAACTTGGCACATGTTTATGCATGTAGTTGAAAGAAAATCAACATAGCCTCTACGATATTTATGTTCATGGTGATTTATATCCTACTCATGCTTGCATTCAATGTTGGTTAATCTCAAAGCATGTCGATGACTGTGTCGCTGTCTAGTTGGTCGCTCCCTAGTCTTTCGCTAGCCTTTGCTTGTACTAAGCAGGAATACTACTTGTGCATCCAAGGGTGGCTATAAAGGTTCTCTACAGGTATCTCCAAGGGTGTCTGTTGAGTTGGCATGGATCAAGACTGGGATTTGTTACTCCGTGTGATGGAGAGGTATCTTAGGGCCCACTCGGGAATACAACATCACAATAAGCCTTGCAAGCAATGTGACTAAGTGTTAGTCACGGGATCTTGTATTACGGAATGAGTAAAGACACTTGCCGATAACGAGGTTGAACTAGGTATGGAGATACCGACGATCGAATCTTGGGCAAGTAACATACCGAAGAACAAAGGGAACATCATACGGGATTAACTGAATCCTTGACATAGAGGTTCGACCGATAAAGATATTCATAGAATATGTAGGAACTAATATGGGCATCCAGGTCCCGCTATTGGTTATTGACCGTAGAGGTGTCTCGGTCATGTCTACATAGTTCTCGAACCCGCAGGGTCTGCACACTTAAGATTTGGTGACGTTTCGGTAGTATAGAGTTATGTATGGTGGTGACCGAAGGTTGTTCGGAGTCTCGGATGAGATCCTGGACGTCACGTGGAGCTCCGGAATGGTCCGGAGGTAAATATTCATATAGGAAGTCCTATTTTGGTCGCCGACAAAGTTTCAGGCTCATCTGTAGTGTACCGGGAGTGCCGGTAGTGTACCGGGAGACCATCGGGAGGGGTATTTCGACCCAAGAGGCTACATGGGCTGTGGGAGAGTAAATACCAGCCCTTAGTGGGCTGGTGGAAATCCCACACAAGGCCCATGAGGCTGGGAAGAAAAGGCCAAAGACAAAAAGGTGGAAAAAGGCAAAAAATAGGGTGAATCCTAGTCCTACTAGGATTGGAGGTGGATTCCACCTCTCCCACTTGATTTGGTCGATCCAATTGCTGGTCCTGTGAGGTCCAAGCCTCCTCCTCTCTTCCTCTTATATATACTAGAGGTTTTAGGGTTTTTTGGCACCAGATTTTAGCCACGTGCTACCTGTTCCTCCAGTGCATAGTTTCTCCTCTATATCGGATTTCTATAGTGCTTAGGCGAAGCCCTGCCGGAATAGCTCCACCATCATCGCCAGAGCACCGTCACGCTGCCGGATAACTCTTCTACCTCTCCTCTCTCTCTTGCTAGATCAAGACGGCGGAGATCGTCATCAAGCTGTACGTGTGCTGAACGCGGAGGTGCCGTCCGTTCGACGCTAGATCGGAAGGACCGTGATCAAGATCGCGAGACGAATCGTGATCAAGATCGTGAGACGAATCGTGATGAGATCACGGGACGGATCATGATGAGTTCACGGGACAGATCGTGAGACGGATCATGATGAGATTGCGGGACGGATCGTGATGAGATCACGGGACGCTCGGCGATTTGGATCGCGAAGACCTTTGACTACACCAACCGCGTTTCTTAACGCTTCCCGCTTAGCGATCTACAAGGGTATGTAGATCCACTCTCCCTCTCGTAGATGCTCATCACCATGGATAGATCTGTGTGTGCGTAGAATTTTTTTTGTTTCCCATGCATCATTCCCCTACAGTTGTTTCGTCGCTGCGAGGGTTTGGTGTTCGACGACCTCCCCATGCGTCCGACGAGCTCCGCCCCTGCATTCGTGGGTGAGCACAAATGACATCTACTCCTCCCCCTTCATTTGCTCTATTCCGATCTTCGTGCCGATGAAACTTGCTAGCTGTAGGTAGATTGAATCATCAGTATGCGTGAACACTATGCGTCTCCCGTTCGAAAGGGTTACATCTATAAATATGCATACATTTGCAAATTTATAACCGTGATTCTTTCAAATTGTCCAACGTTATCCATGGACAGCCCGAGCATGTGTAGATTGGGTTCGTTTTCCCATATGCTCTGCTCCAGATCTGAAGCACAATTTTGTCAGTGCCTCCCTGTTGTTCTCCGGGTACACATCCTCTCTGCTTATTGCCGAGATGTGTATCAGGAGAACAGCGGGGAGGTGCTGCCGAAATTGCGCGTTGGATCCAGAGCGGAGCATGGGAAAACGAACCCAATCTACACATACTCGGGTGGGATTAGGACCTATCTTTACCTACTAGCGTCTAGGGTTTCATCGACGTAATGAAACTGACAAACTCTATTAACTGATGAATATGGTTTGCTGAATTATGTATATATTTTGTGTGTGTCCAGTAGCTAGGCAGGATGAGTGATCGTGGGTGGATGTACACCAGTCACACTAGTCAGAAAGACATGACCCGTCAATGGTTAACAAAAACCAAGGAGTTTGTGAGAGTCGCATTTGCAAATGGACAGAAAACAACCTGGTGCCCTTGTGTCGATTACGACAACTGTAAGAAGAAGTCAGAGTTTGAAATGATCAAACACCTATAGAAGTGGGGTTTTACGCCTAATTATATGGTATGGACATTTCATGGTGAGTCTGCCCAACGTGCCAGAGCTGAGGTGCTTTGTCGTCGCACCGACGAGCATGGTACCGGGATCGAAGACATGGTGCAACACTTTGATGATTCTCGGGATGAGCTTTGTTAGATGGATGCCATTGCGCAAGTAATGGCTCTAAAGGCTCAGTTCAACCTGGGCAGAGAATGCTACGACGCGATTATGACGATATTTGGAGCTTTCTAACCAAAGGCCATGTATTGCCACCAAACCTGTACCAGTTGGATAAAATCATGCGTGCGCTTAAGATGCCCTGTGAGAATATAGATGCCTTTGAGAATGGATGTGCCTTATTTAGGCTTCAGTATGCGGGCTTGAACTATTGCCCCATTTGCAATGCTTCCAGGTATGTTCTGGTAGACAACGGTATGGGTGAGAAGAGTCAGACCAAAATCCCCATTAATGTGTTGGAAATATGCCCTAGAGGCAATAATAAATTGGTTATTATTATATTACCTTGTTCATGATAATCATTTATTATCCATGCTAGAATTATATGGGTTGGAAACACCGATACATGTGTGGATACATAGACAACCCAGTGTCCCTAGTATGCCTCTAGTGAACTAGCTTGTTTATCGAACATGGTTATGGTTTCCTGACCATGGACATAAGATGTCATTTGATAACGGGATCACATCATTAGGAGAATAATGTGATGGACAAGACCCAAACTACAAACGTAGCATATGATCGTGTCAGTTTATTGCTACTATTTTCTGCATGTCAAAGTATATGTTCCCATGACCATGAGATCATGTAATTCACTGACACCGGAGGAATACCTTGTGTGTATCAAACGTCACAACGTAACTGGGTGACTATAAAGGTGCTCTACATGTATATCCGAGGGTGACAGTTGAGTTGACATGGATCAAGACTGGGATTTGTTACTCCGTGTGACGAAGAGGTATCTCAGGGCCCACTCGGTAATACAACATCACAACAAGCCTTTCAAGCAATGTGACTAAGTGTTAGCCACGGGATCTTGTATTACAGAACGAGTAAATAGACTTGCCAGTAACGAGGTTGAACTAGGTATGAGGATACCGACGATCGAATCTCGCGCAAGTAACATACCGAAGAACAAAGGGAACATTATACGGGATTACCTGAATCCTTGACATAGAGGTTCGACCGATAAAGATCTTCGTAGAATATGTAGGAACCAATGTGGACATCCAGGTCCCGCCATTGGTTATTGACCATAGAGGTGTCTCGGTCATGTCTACATAGTTCTCGAACCCGCAGGGTCTGCACACTTAAGGTTTGGTGACGTTTCGATACTATAGAGTTGTGTATGGTGGTAACCGAAGTTTGTTCAGAGTCCCGGATGAGATCTAGGACGTCACGAGGAGCTCCGGAATGGTCCGGAGGTAAAGATTCATATATAGGAAGTCCCCATTTGGTCGCCGGAAAAGTTTCGGGCTCATCGGTAGTGTACCAGGAGTGCCGGTAGTGTACCGGGAGGCCTCCGGGAGGGGTATTTCGACCCCAAGAGGTCCATGGGCTGTGGGAGGTTAATTACCAGCCCTTAGTGGGCTGGGGAATCAGACAAGGAAGGCCCATGGCGCAGGGATAAAGAGAAAAAGAGAAAAAGAGAAAATCAGCCAATAGGGAGCAATCCTACTAGGAGTAGGATTGGGTGGAGGAGTAGGACTCCTCCTCCCCCTTTGGCCGAATCCCGAAGGAGGCCTTGTGTGCCAGCCCTTCTCCCCCTCCTCTCCTCCTTTATATACTAGTGGATTGGGGCTGTTTTAGACAGATTTGACGGCCACGTGCTACCCGTTCCATCGGTGCATAGTTTCTCCTCTAGATCGGTTTTCTGCAGCGCTTAGGCGAAGCCCTGCCGGAATTCCTCCACCACCATCACCGTAGTGCCATCATGCTGCCAGTGAACTATCTCTCCTCTCCACCTCCTCTTGCTGGATCAAGACGGTGGAGATCGTCATCAAGCTACACGTGTGCTGGACGCGGAGGTGTCATCCGTTCGGTACTAGACCGGGACGGATCGTGACGAGATCACGGGACAGATCGTGACGACATCGCAGTACGGGTCATGATGAGATCGCGAGACGCTTGGCGATTTGGATCGCGAAGATGTTCGACTACACCAACCGCGTTTCTTAACGCTTCCCGCTGAGCGATCTACAAGGGTATGTAGATCCACTCCCCCTCTCGTAGATGCTCATCACCATGGATAGGTTTGCGTGTGCGTAGGAATTTTTTTGTTTCCCAAGCTACGTTCCCCAACAGTGGCATCATGAGCTAGGTTGATGGTTCGATGAGATCTCTAGTAGAACACAAAAGGTTTGTGGGCGTTGATGCTTAGATTGCTTCCTCCCTCGGTCGTATTTTGGTTCAGCGGTATTGTGAGATGAAGCGGCCCTGACCAACATTACTCGTACGCTTATGAGAGACTGGTTCCCGCGACGCAACTTGTTGCTTAGCTGGCTTGCGGGTGTCAGTTTCTCTTACTCTTGTTGGATTGGATACGACAAAGGCGGTCCTTGAGAAGGTTGAAAAGCAAACTAGTGTATCACCGTTGTGGTTTTGCATAGGTGAGAAGTGTTCTTGCTAGAAACCCGTAGCAGCCACGTAAAACATGCAACAACAATTAGAGGACGTCTAACTTGTTTTTTCAGGGTATGTTGTGATGTGATATGGCCAATTACATGATGAGATATATGTGATGTATGAGATGATCATGTGATGTATAGAATTTCACGACTTGCACGTCGATGAGTACGACAACCGGCAGGAGCCATAGGGTTGTCTTTAATTATTGTATGACCTGCGTGTCAATCATTAAGCGCTATGTAATGATTTACTTTATCGCTAAGCGGTAGCAATAGTAGTAGAAGCATGCAGGGCGTGACAACCCTGATGGCGACACGTTGATGGAGATCAAGATAATGGAGATCATGGTGTCGTGCCGGTGATGATGGAGATCATGCCGGTGCTTTGAAGATGGAGATCTTAAGCACGAGTTCATGGCCATATCATGTCACTTATGATTTGCATGTGATGTTAATCCTTTTATGCAGCTTGTTTTGCTTAGGACGACGGTAGCATTATAAGGTGATCCCTAACTTAATTTCAAGATAAATTGTGTTCTCCCCAAGTGTGCACCGTTGCGAAAGTTCGTCGTGTTGAGACACCACGTGATGATCGGGTGTGATAGACTCTACGTTCACATACAACGGGTGCAAGACAGATTTGCACATGCGGAACACTCGGGTTAAACTTGACGAGCCTAGCATGTACAGACATGGCCTCGGAACACAAGAGACCGAAAGGTCGAGCATGAGTCATATAGTAGATATGATCAACATAATGATGTTCACCATTGAAGCCACCTCAACTCACGTGATGATCGGACTTGAGTTGGTGAATTTGGATCATGTGACACTCAGATGACCTGAGGGATGTCAATTTGAGTGGGAGTTCTTAAGTAATATGATTAATTGAACTCATTATCATGAACATAGTCAGTAGTGTCTTTGCAAATTATGTTGTAGATTACTAGCTCGCGTTGTAGCTCCCGTGTGTTTTTATATGTTCCTAGAGAAATAGAGTTGAAAGATGATGGTAGCAATATTGCGGACTTGGTCCGTGATATGAGGATTGTCCTCATTGCTGCACAGAAGGCTTATGTCCTTAATGCACCGTTCGGTACGCCACCCCCTCTAGCGTCGTCTGTAGATGTTGTGAACATCTGACAGGCACGTTCTGATGACTACTTGATAGTTTAGTGCGTCATGCATTACGACTTAGAATTGAGGCTCCAAGACGTTTTGAACGTCACGGAACATACAAGATGTTCTAAGAGCTGAGATTGTGATCTCAGGCTCGTGCCCGTGTTATGAGATATGAGATCTCAAACAAATATTCTTTGCTTGCAAGATGAAAGAGAATAGCTCAATAGTTGAGCATGTGCTTAGATTGTCTGGGTGCTACAATCGCTTGAATCGAGTGGGAGTTGATCTTCCAGATAAGATAGTGATTGATACCGTTCTCCAAGTCACTATCACTAAGCTACTAGAACTTGGTGATGAACTTTAAATTGCAATGAATAGAAATGATTCCTGAGCTGCTCGCGATGTTTTGACACCGCGAAGGTAGAAATCAAGAAGGAGTATCAAAGTGTTGATGGTTAGTAAAACCACTAGTTTCGAGAAGGGCAAGGTCAAGTAGGGAAACTTCATGGATGGCAAGTTAGTTGCTGCTCCAGTGAAGCAACCCAAAGTTGAACCTAAAACCCGAGACTGAGTGCTTCCATTATGAGGAGAACGGTCACTGAAGCGGAACAACCCTGGATACATGGTAGATAAGAAGGCTGGCAATGTCGACAGAAGTATATTTGATATGCATGTTATTGATCTGTACCTTGCTAGTACTCCTAGTAGCACCTGGGTATTGGATACCGGTTCGGTTGCTAAATGTTAGTAACTCGAAATAAAAGCTACGGAATAAACGGAGAACTAGCTAAGTGTGAGGTGACGATGTGTGTTGGAAATGTTTCCAAGGTTGATATGATCAAACATCACACGCTCTCTCTACCTTCGGGATTAGTGACGAACCTAAATTTTATTTGGTGGTTTGCGTTGAAGCATGAACGTGATTAGATCATGTTTATTGCAACACGGTTATTCATTCAAGTTAGAGAATAATGGTTATTCTGCTTACATGAATAAATACCTTCAATGGTCATGCACCCAGTAAGGATAGTTCATTGAATCTTGATCGTAGTAATACACATGTTCATAACAATGATGCCAAAAGATGCAAAGTTAATAATGATAGTACCACATACTTGTGGCACTGCCGCTAAATATCATATTGGTATAAAGCGCATGAAGAAACTCCATGCTGATGGATCTTTGGACTCATTCGATTTTGAATCGGTTGAGACATGCGGACCATGCCTTTTTGGTAAGATGACTAAACCCCGTTTTCTGGCTTGATGAAATGGGCAAGTGACTTATTGGAAACAATGCGTGTTGATGTATACGGTCCAATGAGTGTTTATAGCTTGCAGTGGATATCGTTGTTTTCTTACCTTCACTAATGATTTGAGTAGATATAGTGTATATTTACTTAATGAAAGACAAATATGAATTGTTTGAAAGGTTCAAAGCAAAGTTCAGAGTGAAGTTTAAAGATCATCGTGACAAGAAGATAAAAATTTCTACGATATGATCGTGGAGGTGAATATCTGGGTTACGAGTTTGGCATACAAATTTAGACAATGTGAAAGTTGTTTCACAACTCACGCCACCTGGAACACCATAGTGTGATGGTGTGTCCGAACGTCGTAGTCATGCCTTATTTGATATAGCACATACTATGATGTCTCTTATCGTTTTGCCACTATTGTTTTAGGGTTATGCATTAGAGAGAGCCGCATTCACTTTAAAATAGGGCACCGTCTAAATCCGTTGAGATGACACCGTGTGAATTATGGTTTGATAGAAACCTAAAGCTGTCATTTTTTGATGTTTGGGGCTGCGAAGCTTGTGTGGAAAATGTTTTCACCTAATGAGCTCAAACCCAAAGCGGACAAATGCATCTTCATAGAATACGCCAAGAACAGTTGGGTATACCTTCTATCTCAGATCCAAGTGCAAAGTGTTTGTTTCTGGAATGGATCCTTTCACGAGAAAAGGTTTCTCTCGAAAGAATTGAGTGGGAGGAAGATAGAACTTGATGAGATTATTGAACCTTGTTTCAATCAGAGTAGCGCAGCGCAGAAAGTTGTTTCTGTGAAGCCTATGTTAGTTGAAGAAAGAAGTTAATGATGATGATCATGAAGCTTCGGATCAAGTTACTATCGAACCTCGTAGGTCGACAAGGACGTGTACTGCTCTTGAGTGGTACAACAACCCTGTCTTAAAGGTCATGTTGTTGGACAGCGATGAACCTACGAGCTATGGAGAAGCGATGATGGGCCCGGATTCCGACAAATGGTTAGAGGCCATGAAATCCGAGAAAGGATCCATGTGTAAAACCAAGTATAGACTTTGGTAGACTTGCTCGTTGGACGACAGGTCGTTGAGTACAAATGGATCTAAAATGAAGACAGACGCTGATGGTGAATGTCACCATTTATAAAAGCTCGACTTGTTGCAAAGAAGTTTATGACAAGTTCAAAGAGTTGACTGCGATGAGACTTCCTCACTCGTAGCGATGCTAAAGTCTGTTGGAATTATGTTAGCAGTTGTTGTAGTTTTCAATTATGAAATCTGGCAGATGGATGTCAAAACATTGTTTCCTTCACGGTTTACTTGAGGAAAGGTTGTATGTGATACAACCAGAAGGTTTTGTCAGTCCTAAGGATGCTAAAAGGTGTGCAAACTTCAGTGATCCTTCTATGGACTGAAGCAAGCATCTCGGAGTTGGAATATACACTTTGATAAGGTGATCAAAGTTTTGTAGTTTATACAAAGTTTACGAGAAACTTGTATTTACAATAAAGTGAGTGGGAACACTATAGAATTTCTGATAAGTATATGTGATGACATATTGTTGATCGGAAATAATGTAGAACTTCTGAAGAGCATGAACGGTTGTTTGAAAAGAGTTTTTCAATGGAAGACCTGTATGAAGCTACTTAATTGTTGAGCATCAAGATCCATAGAGATAGATCAAAATGCTTGATGAGACTTTCAATGAGTACATACCTTGACAAGATTTTGAAAGAGTTCAAAATGGATCAATCAGAGAGAAGTGTTCTCGCCTGATTTGTAAGGTGTGAAGTTGAGTGAGACTCAAAGCTCGACAACGGCAGAAGAAAGAGAGAGGACGAATGTCGTCCCCTATGCTTTAGCCATAGGCTCTGTATAGTATGCCATGTTGTGTACCGCACCTGTGTGTGCCTTGCCATGAGTCAGTCAAGGGGTACAAGAGTGATCCAGGAGTGGATCACTGGACAGCGGTCAAGATTATCCTTAGTAACTGAAAGACTAAGGAAATGTTTCTCAGTTATGGAGGTGGTAAAAGAGTTTGTCGTAAAGGGTTACGTCGATGCAAGCTTTAACACCAATCCGGATGACTCGTAGTAGTAATCTGGATACGTATAGTGGAGCAGCCATTTGGAGTAGTACCAAGTGGAGTGTGGTAGCAGTGTTTACAGTTTGACATAGAGATTTGCAAAGAACACACGGATCTGAATGTCGCAGACCCGCTGACTATAAAGACCTCTCTCACATGCAAAGCATGATCGAGCCCCAGAACTCACTGGGTGTTAGATTCATAACAATGCGAATCACATGGTGATGTGAACTAGATTATTGACTCTAGTGCAAGTGGGAGACTGTTGGAAATATGCCCTAGAGGCAATAATAAGTTGGTTATTATTATATTACCTTGTTCATGATAATCGTTTATTACCATGCTAGAATTGTATTGGTTGGAAACACCGATACATGTGTGGATACATAGACAACCAAGTGTCCCTAGTATGCCTCTAGTGAACTAGCTTGTTTATCGAAGATGGTTATGGTTTCCTGACCATGGACATAAGATGTCATTTGATAATGGGATCACATCATTAGGAGAATAATGTGATGGACAAGACCCAAACTACAAACGTAGCATATGATCGTGTCAGTTTATTGCTACTATTTTCTGCATGTCAATGTATATGTTCCCATGACCATGAGATCATGTAATTCACTAACACCGGAGGAATACCTTGTGTGTATCAAATGTCACAACGTAACTGGGTGACTATAAAGGTGCTCTACAGGTATATCCGAGGGTTACAGTTGAGTTGACATGGATCAAGATTGGGATTTGTTACTCCGTGTGACAGAGAGGTATCTCAGGGCCCACTCGGTAACACAACATCACAACAAGCCTTGCAAGCAATGTGACTAAGTGTTAGCCACGGGATCTTGTATTACGGAACGAGTAAAGAGACTTGCCGGTAACGGGGTTGAACTAGGTATGAGGATACCGACGATCGAATCTCGGGCAAGTAACATACCGAAGAACAAAGGGAACATTATACGGGATTACCTGAATCCTTGACATAGAGGTTCGACCAATAAAGATCTTCGTAGAATATGTAGGAACCAATGTGGACGTCCAGGTCCCGCCATTGGTTATTGACCGTAGAGGTGTCTCGGTCATGTCTACATAGTTCTCGAACCCGCAGGGTCTGCACACTTAAGGTTTGGTGACGTTTCGGTAGTATAGAGTTGTGTATGGTGGTAACCAAAGTTTGTTCGGAGTCCCGGATGAGATCCAGGACGTCACGAGGAGCTCCAGAATGCTCCGGAGGTAAAGATTCATATATAGGAAGTCCCCATTTAGTCGCCGGAAAAGTTTCGGGCTCATCGGTAGTGTACCAGGAGTGCCGGTAGTGTACCGGGAGGCCTCCGGGAGGGGTATTTCGACCCTAAGAGGTCCATGGGCTGTGGGAGGTTAATTACCAGCCCTTAGTGGGCTGGGGAATAAGCCAAGGAAGTCCCATGGAGCAGGGATAAAGAGAAAAAGAGAAAAAGGGAAAATCAGCCAATAGGGAGCAATCCTACTAGGAGTAGGATTGGGTGGAGGAGTAGGACTCCTCCTCCCCCTTTGGCCGAATCCCCAAGGAGGCCTTGTGCTCCAGCCCTTCTCCCCCTCCTCTCCTCCTTTATATACTAGTGGATTGGGGCTGTTCTAGACAGATTTGACGGCCACGTGCTACCCGTTCCACCGGTGCATAGTTTCTCCTCTAGATCAGTTTTCTGCAGCGCTTAGGCGAAGCCCTGCCGGAATTCCTGCACCATCATCACCGGAGCGCCGTCACGCTGCCGGTGTACTCTCTCTCCTCTCCACCTCCTCTTGCTGGATCAAGACGGTGGAGATCGTCATCAAGCTGCACGTGTGCTGAACGCGGAGGTGCCGTCCGTTCGGTACTAGATCGGGACGGATCATGATGAGATCACGGGACGGATCGTGATGAGATCGCAGGACGGATCGTGATGAGATCGCAGGACGGATCGTGATGAGATCGCAGGACGGATCGTGATGAGATCGCGGGACGCTCGGCGATTTGGATCGCGAAGATGTTCGACTACACCAACCGCGTTTCTTAACGCTTCCCGTTGAGCGATCTACAAGGGTATGTAGATCCACTCCCCCTCTCGTAGATGCTCATCACCATGGATAGGTTTGTGTGTGCGTAGGAATTTTTTTGTTTCCCATGCTACGTTCCCCAACATAATGTTCTTCGGTATCTGCCAATCATACCAAGACTTCGACGGCTTTTCATGGTCAAAGAGACGGCTAGATAGATGACGTGGCATAAATTGGGCAAAAGAACAGACCTGGATGCTGATGGGTATCCGATGTTGGTACACACTTCGGACGCTTTTGCGTGGAAGCACTTTGATGCATTACATAAGGATAAAGCAGCAGATCCAAGGCATCCTCGAGTTGCCATCAGCACGGATGGGTTCAATGTGTATGGTATGACGGCAGCACAATATAGTTGTTGGCTTGTATTTGTCATTCCACTCAATCTCCCGCCGGAGAGATTATGAAAAGAAAGAACATTTTCCTGACCTTGATAATTCTAGGGCCCAAATATCTGGGGAAGAATATGAATGTGTACATGCAACCGCTTAAGGATGAATTGCAAGAAGCCTGGGATAATGGGATCAAGACATACGACGCTGCTACAAAAAAGAACTTCAAAATGCATGTGTGGTACATGTAATCGATGCATGACTTGCCGGCGTATGCGCTATTCGTTGGCTGGTGTGTGCATGGAAGGTTTCCGTGCCCCACATGCAATGTAGCTCTTCAGTTCTGTTGGCTGGAGGCGGGTCGCAAGTTTTCTTTCTTCGACATGCATAGACAGTTCCTAGATCCTGACCATAAGTTCAGAAAAGACAAGAAGAATTTCATCAAAGGTAGAGTTGTCAAAAACATTGCATCACCTGCGTTGACAGGCCAATAGATCCTGGATCAGATAAACGCTCTCGAGCCGGATCCAAATCATCCAGGATATTTCAAAGGGTATAATACGGAACACGCCTGGACTCACAAGATATGTTTGTGGGATCTGCCTTACTTCAAAGACCTCCTTTGCCCACACAACATCGACGTGATGCACACTGAAAAGAATGTCGCGGAGGCCCTTTTTGGTACATTGTTCGGCATAGAGGGGAAGTCGAAGGATAATCCTAAGGCTAGAGTCGACCAGGAGGCTCTATGTGATAGACCGTTACAAAACATTCGACAACCGAAAGGAAAGAAGAACTGGAGGAAGCCAAAGGCATGGTTCAATCTTGGAAGGCCAGCTATGAGGGAAATGATCTTGTGGGTGAAAATGCAGTTGATGTTCCCCGATGGGTATGCAGCGAATGTAAAGAGGGGAGTGAGTCTTGAAAAATTGAAAATATTTGGTCTCAAGAGTCATGATTGGCACATATGGCTTGAGCGGGTAATGCTGGTGATGTTGCGTGGCTTTATCCCTTAGGATGAATGGCTAGTACTGGCAGAGCTGAGCTATTTCTTCCGTGCTCTTTGTGCGAAAGAACTATCGCCTGACGTGCTAGACGAACTGGAAGAGTTGGCGGCGGAGTTGATTTGTAAGTTAAAAAAGATCTTTCCACCGGGCTTCTTTAATCCAATGCAGCATTTGATTTTGCATCTCCTGATCAAGGCAAGATTGGGGGGCGTGCAAAATCGTTGGTGCTTCTGAACTGAGAGGATGCAGAAGACGCTTCGAGCAAAATGTAAAAATAAACGTAGAGTTGAAGCATCGATGGCCGAGGCATTCATTACTAAGGAGGCGACAAACTTTGTGACAGCACACTACACATCCCAGAATCGTCATTTGCATAATCCGAAGCCTCGGTACAATGATGGCGATCGTGAAAAAGGTCGATCCAACCTCAGCCTATTCAAAGGGAAGCTCGCACCAGCCGGTGCTTCAAAATCAATAGGGTTGGATGTCGAAGAATGGCGGACCATTTAATTGTATATCCTCAACAACCTAATAGAAGTGCGGCCGTACATCGAGTAAGTTCTCGGTACATTGTTTCGCAACTTCTAATTCCTTTGAAATGCCCTTATTCCTGGATATGTGATACAGCCGATACGTCACCAAATTCTCGGCTGGAGCGGTGATCCAAAAGGATTCCATCGAAGAGTATGAGCTTCTGGCAAAGCATGGAGGCAGTTATCCCGGTCTCATCTCTTGGTTCAAGCAAACGGTAATTTCCATTAATTAGACGATTTCATTTCTTCGCCTAGTTTGCGGCTAATGCAACAATCCTTTGATATTAAACTTGTAGGCTAATGCAGAGTCTATGGACTCCGAATTGAGACAAGTCGCTAATGGTTTTGACTTTAAGGTCCGTTCATTTGACAAATACGACATCAATGGGTATCACTTTCGTACTTTTGGCAAAGAGCTATCTATGGTCGACCGAAAGACTACAAATTGTTGTGTCTCCGCTGTCGGCGAAGGAGAGGTCAAGTATTATGGAAGAGTTAAAGCAATTTATGAACTTACATTCTTTGGTGAAAACCCACCAAACGTCGTAGTCTTCAAATGTTAATGGTTCCAGCCGAAGGAGACTAGAAGGACTCATGAACATATACGGCTAGTCGAAATCAAACAAAGCACCCATTTGGATGTTCCCGATGTCTATATTACGGCTCAACAGGCGACCCAAGTTTTCTATCTACCATGGGCCTGCCAAACGGATCCAAATTTGAAAGGTTGGGATGTCGTTTATGATGTGCCGCCACATTTTAGACCATCTCCCCTCAATGAAGATGATTATGAACCTCACATTAACCCAGACACATATGAAGGATAATTCTTCTAAGAAACACGTGTCTCCAAAAATCGCTTCAAGAACCGCTCTACTTCACCCCAGAACATTGAGGTCGACGGCGACAGTGAACCCGACTTCACCCCTGAGCAGGAACAAGAAGAGACGGAATAAGAAGAGGTTACTGTTGCGGATGACCTGACAATGCTTGACCGATTACATAGAGGCCTTCCACATGTTGATGCATTTATTGATGATGCTGATGAGCACGTCATTACTGATAGTGATGATGATTATGCATTTATTTATACCAGAGCATATATAGACGATGAAGATTAATATTAGTAATGTGAGGTATTCAATTATTATTATGTACATATATATGTTATTACGTATTCAATTTTTTTATGTTGAACTAATTTCGTTCACTCTTTGTCATTGCAGGTGTTGATAGATGGTGGGCGGGGGTCTAGAGCGCTCTGAGCCTCCTTCCTCGGGGCGTTCTTAGGTTAAGTTGATGGTAAGTTTTCCCAAGTGTTTTCATTAACAAATGCATACTTAGCTTAAGAAATGACCTACTTAGCTCCAAAATGACCTATAATTAGCTTATTTTCCTCAAAAATGACATGATATGCTTAGTTAGCTAGAAAATGGTATATTCTACCTAGGGTAGCTATAAAATGACCTATACTTAGCATTTTTTTCCTCCAAAATGACTTGATATGCTTAGTTAGCTAGAAAATGGCATTAGTACCTAGTATAGCTCAATAATGATCTATAGCTAGCTTAGCTAGTTCATTTATGACATAATTAGCTCACTTAGGTACAAAATGGCATAACTACCTAGGATAGCTTAATAATGATCTATAATTAGCTTAGCTAGTTCATTTATGACATAATATGCTCACTTAGGTAAAAAAAGGCAAAATAACCTTGGTTTAGCTCCAAAATGACCTATACTTAGCTTATTTTCCTCAAAAATACATAATAACCTTACTTAGCTCCAAAATGATATATTCTACCTAGGATAGCTATAAAATGACCTATACTTAGCATTTTTTCCTCCAAAATGAATTGATATGCTTAGTTAGCTAGAAAATGACATTACTACCTTGGAGAAGAGAGGAGAGGAGGAAAAGAAAGAGAAGATAAATTCTTCTTCTTTTTCTTCTTTTTCTTCTACCTAGTCTTCTTCTTCTTCTAACTCTCATCTTTCCTACTTTGCAGATTTGCTATAGATGAGGAAGCTTGCATTGATGGAGTGTACTCTTCTACTTTTGATTCCTTTGTGTTTATTGGATATGTTGGAAACTTGTTTTGGATATGTATGTTTGGACACTTGTTTTCGATATGTATGTTGGATATGTTGTTCGAAACTTGTATATGTTGTTGGAACTTATTTGGTATGCTTGTTGGAACTTGTTGAATGATATGTATGTTGGATATGTATATTTTGGCTATATATGAATATTCTGTCAAACTGAACGATTTTAAGAAAAACAAAAAAACAGGGGTTATATGGCCACTTTGTCGTCTGCCAGCAGACGGCAAAGTGGCCACATGGCAACTACCTGTGCAAACTGGGGCTGGCCTAGGTGGGTTCTTTGTCGTCAGCTGGCAGATGGCAAAGAACCTAAGGTCTTTGTCGTCCGCCAGCGGACGGCAAAGAACCCACCTAGGCTAGCAAAAGAAAAGGTTCTCTGCCGTCTGCCAGCGGACGGCAAAGCACGCCGTTAAGCCCCTAACGGAGCTAAGTGGCCACGTGTGTCGTCCAGGCCCTTTGCTGTCCGCTGGCGGACGACAAAGATTCAAAGGTCTTTGCCGTCCGCCAGGGGATAGCAAAGAGGTCTTTACCGTGGCTCATTCAGCCGGACGGTTTGCCGTCCACTGGCGGATGGCAAAGCCTTTGCTGTCCGGGATTCATGCCTTTGCCGTTCGGGATGGCAGATGGCAAAGTATCTGTTTCCTGTAGTGATAGTTTTCTGCATGTCAAGTAGTTGTTCCTATAACCATTAGATCATGCAACTCACTGACACCGGAGGAGTACCTTATGTGTATCAAATGTTGCAACGTAACTGGGTGACTATAAAGGTGATCTACAGCTATCTCTGAGGGTGTCTATTGAGTTGGCATGGATCAAAACTGGGATTTGTTACTCCGTGTGATGGAGAGGTATCTCAGGGCCCACTCAGTAATACAATATCGCAACAAGCCTTGCAAGTAATGTGACTAAGTGTTAGACATGATATCTTGTGTTACGGAACGAGTAAAGAGACTTGCCGGTAACGAGATTGAACTAGGTATAGAGATACCGATGATCGAATCTAGGGCAAGTAACATACCGAAGAACAAAGGGAACTGCACATGGTATTAACGGAATCCTTGACATAGAGGTTCAACCGATAAAGATCTTCGTAGAATATGTAGGAACCAATATGGGCATCCAGGTCCCGCTATTGGTTATTGACCGTAGAGGTATCTCGGTCATGTCTACATAGTTCTCGAACCCGCAGGGTCTGCACCCTTAAGGTTAGGTGATGTCTCTGTAGTATAGAGTCATGTATGGTGGTGATCGAAGGTTGTTTGGAGTCCCGAATGAGATCCCGGACATTACTAGGAGCTATGAAATGGTCCAGAGGTAAAGATTGATATATAGGAAGTCCTGTTTTGGTTACCAAAAAAGTTTCGGGCTCAGCGGTAGTGTACCGGGAGTGCCGGGAGGAGTACCAGGGACCATCGGGAGGGGTGTCTCGACCCAAAGGGCCTCATGGGCTGTGGGGGGAGTCAAGCCAGCCCTAAGTGGGCTGGACGAGCCCCCCACTAAGGCCAATGCGGCTAGGGGTGGGAAAACCCAAAGGTGGAGAGGTGGAAAGAGTTTTCAAGTGGAAAGGAGGAATCCTACTCCTAATAGGATTGGAGTAGGACTCTTCCACCTCCAATTTCGGCCAACTCTTGAGGTTTGATGCTGCCTCCTCCCCTCCCTCCCTCCTATATATACTAGAGGATTTAGAGGAGAAAGCTAACCCTAATTGCCATGTGCTCCCTCTACTTCATCTAGATCGGTTTTCTCCTCTAGTCTAGTTCCACGTGCAACCATCGCCGCGACGCCATCGCGCTGCTAGATCAAGAAGGCGGAGATTGTCATCGAGTTGTATGTGTGCTGAACGTGGAGGCGCCGCCCATTCGCCAATAGATCGGAAGGACCATGATCAGGATTGCGAGACGATTCGTGATTTGATCACTGGACGAATCGTGATGGGATCACGGGACGGATCGTGATTGGATTGCGAGAAGGATCGTGATGGGATCATGGGACACTCGGCAATTTGGATCGCGAAGACGTTCGACTACATCAATCGCGTTTCTTAACGCTTCCCGCTTAGCGATCTACAAGGGTATGTAGATCCAGTCTCCCTCTCATAGATGCTCATCACCATGGATAGATCTTGCGTGTGCGAAGGAAATTTTTGTTTCCCATGCAATGTTCCCCTACACGGTAAAGGTTTCATATTATTTTTTTAATTAGTTATGCTTAGTCAAAGCCTTGAAAACCCCATTGACCAGCTCAAAACCCCTCTAAACCCTTCCTAACCCTAGCTCCGAACGTCAACCGTCCGATCATATGGACGGCTCCGCATCGTTGGATCGTGGGGCGATCCGCAAGAGGCGATCCTATTGGTTGTGCTCGGCTGCTCGCCCATCATTGACTCCGCGAAAAAAAGTAGTTATTGGGCCCAAAATGAAACCAAGCTCTGGTTGGGCCGTCGAATTGCGTCGTTTTTTTTTTGCATCATTTGCTCTGTTTTTAGTGAACGTGTTGGCTCCGTTTTTGTGCATCGTTTGAAATTACACAACAATTGACATTGCCTAGAAAATTTAGTTCTTTTTGTTCAATACAAATGCGAAATGACCAAATTTATAAGGGCCAAATTTATTTTTATCATGCAAAATGGCCACAAACTATTCAAAAATTGTCTCTTCTTGTTCATATAATATATATGACCATGGATTTCCACGCGTGTAATTAGCTTCTTTTTTCTTCTTGTTTTCAAACCACAATTTGCCACGCGTGTATACTCCCGACGCGGCGGTGGGTGCGAAAACGGGCCACTTCACATTTGACCCCGTTATTGCCACCGCGAAATAACACGTAGCACTACGGCTATTTAAGCCACCCTCTACCTCTGCCACCCCTCATTAATCTCCCATCCTCTAACATCTGCCCTTCTAGCTCTTCGACCCCTTCTCCTTCTTCTGCACATCCCTCAGCCATGCAGTACACCGGACCAACCAACTGCTTCCCACCCACCATGTCGGAGAGGCTCTACCCTACCGACGTGTACGTTGTGCGCACACTATGCGTGTGGGCGATATCAAGGTGGAGGACCGCAAGGAACTTCACCGAGTTCTTCCTCGCGGCTGGCTACTGCTACTTCTTGAGCTTGCGTTGGTTTTTCCCTTGAAGAGGAAAGGGTGATGCAGCAAACTAGAGATAAGTATTTCCCTTAGTTTGAGAACCAAGGTATCAATCCAGTAGGAGTATCAAGATCAGGCACCAAGGAACCTGCACAAACACAAACAAACATGCACCCAACGCGATAAAGGGGATGTCAATCCCTTTATGATTACTTGCAAGGTGAGATCTGATAGTGATCATGAGTAAATATAAATAAGTAAATAAAATTGCAGGAAGGTATTTTTGGTGTTTTTATGTTTAGATCTGAATATATAATATGTAAAATAGACCCGGGGGCCATAGTGTTCACTAGAGGCTTCTCTCATGATAGCAAGTATTACGGTGGGTGCACAAATTACTGTTGGGCAATTGATAGAATCACGCAAAGTCATGACGATATCTAAGGCAATGATCATACATATAGGCATCACGTCCGAGACAAGTAGACCGATACTGTCTGCATCTACTACTATTACTCCACACATCAACCGCTATCCAGCATGCATCTAGTGTATTGAGTTCATAACAAATAGAGTAATGCTTTAAGCAAGATGACATGATGTAGAAGGATAAACTCATGCAATATGATATAAACCCCATCTTTTTACCCTTGATGGCAACAACACGATACGTGCCTCGCTACCCCTTCTGTCACTAGGTGAGGACACCGCACGGTATGAACCCAAAACCAAGCACTTCTCCCATTGCAAGAATCATAGATCAAGTTGGCCAACCGAAACCCATAACTCTAAGAGACTTATGAGGATATGAAATCATGCATATAAGAAATCAGAGGAGACTCAAATAATATTCATAGATAATCTGATCATAAATCCACAATTCATCGGATCTCAACAAACACACCGCAAAAGAGAATTACATTGGATAGATCACCATGAAGATCATGGAGAACTTTGTATTGAAGATCAAAGAGAGAGAAGAAGCCATCTAGCTACTAGCTATGGACCCGAAGGTCTGATGTGAACTACTCACGCATCATCGGAGAGGCAATGGTGTTGATGAAGATGGCCACCGGAGATGGATTCCCCTCCGGCAGGATGCCAAAACGGTCTCCCGATTGGTCTTTGGTGGTTCTGGAGGCTTGCGGCGGCGAAACTTGCGATCTAGGTCTAATTCTGAGGGTTTTGGTATTTATAAGACCGTATGGCGGCGAGAACAAGTCAGGAGGGGCCACGAGGAGGTCATGAGCCCCCTAGCCGCGACCGGGGGGGGGGGGGGGCTCCCAGGCTCGTGACTCCCTCGGCCCACCTCTCTGGTATTTTTTGCTTCAGGTATTTTTGATATTTTCCATAAAAAATCACGACAAAAGTTATATTATGTTTGGACATCGTTTGATATTCCTATCTGAAAAAGGTCAAAAACACAGAAAAAACAAAAACTGGCACTAGGCACTGAGTTAATAAGTTAGTCCCAAAAATAATATAAAATAGCATATTCATGCATATAAAACATCCAAAGTTGATAATATAATAGCATGGAACAATAAAAAATTATATATATGTTGGAGACATATCAAGCATCCCCAAGCTTAACTCCTGCTCGTCCTCGAGTAGGGAAGTGATAAAGACCAAATTTTTGATGTGGAATGCTACCTAACATATTTGTTCTATGTAATCTCTTTATTGTGTCATGAATGTTCAGATCCATAAGATTCAAAACAATAGTTTAATATTGACATGAAAACAATAATACTTCAAGTATAATAGCAAAGTAATCATGAACTTTAGAAATAACAAGGCCAAAGAAATTTATCCCTACAAAATCATATAGTCTGGCTATGCTCCATCATCCCAACACAATGAGTTTAAATCATGCACAACCTCGGTATTGGCCAAGTAATTGTTTTCGCACTCTTACTTTCTCAAACTTTTTCAACTCTCACGCAATACATGAGTGTGAGCCATGGATATAGCACTATAGGTGGAATAGAGTGTGGTGGAGGTTGTGAGGCAAAAAGGAGGAGATGGTCACATCGACTCGGCGTATCAATAGGCTATGAAGATGCCCATCAATAGATATCAATGTGAATGAGTAGGGATTGCCATGAAACGGATGCACTAGGGCTATAAGTGTATGAAAGCTCAAAAATGAACACTAGTGGGTGTGCACCCAACTTGCTTGCTCACGAAGACCTAGGGCAATTTGAGGAAGCCCATCATTGGAATATACAAGCCAAGTTACATAATGAAAATTTCCACTAGCATATGAAAGTGACAAAACAAGAGACTCTTCATCATGAAGAACATGGTGCTATTTTGAAGCACAAGTGTGGAAAAAGATAGTAGCATTGTCCCTTCTCTCTTTTTCTCTCATTTTTTTGTTTGGGATCTTTGACCTTTTTTTATTTGGTGGGCATCTTTGGCCTCTTTTATTATTTCCTCACATGGGACAATGCTCTAATAATGATGATCATCACACTTTTATTTACTTACAACTCGATACTTAGAACAATAGTGACTCTATATGAATGAAAGTGATGGCACATGTCATGAGACGGAACGGTGGAAGCTGCATGGCAATATATCTCAGAATGGCTATGAAAATGCCATAATAGGTAGGTATGGTGGCTGTTTTGAGGAAGGTATATGGTGGGTTTGTGCACCGGCGAAAGTTGTGCGGCACTAGAGAGGCTAGCAATGGTGGAAGGGTGAAAGTGCATCTATACCATGGACTCACATTAGTCATGAAGAACTCATATACTTGTTGCGAAAGTTTTATTAGTAATCGAAACAAAGTGTTAAACGCATACTCCTAGGGGAAGGGTTGGTAGGAGTTAACCATCGCGCGATCCCGACCGCCACACAAAGAATGACAATCAATAAATCAATTATGCTCTGACTTCCTAACATAGCGGTTCACCATACGTGCATGCTACGGGAATCACTAACCTCAACACAAGTATTTCTAGATTCACAATAGCCTACTAACATAACTCTAATATTACCATATTCATATCTCAAAACTAATTGTGAGGAATCAAACTTTTCTTACTAATCAATGCACTTGAATATGAAAGTTTTTATTATATCCTATTTGAATGCCTATCATATTTAGGACTAATTTCATAACACACGCCAATTACCAAGTTACTTAGAGAGAGAGAGAGAGAGAGAGAGAGAGCACTCTCAAAATGATATAAGTCAAGATTCGAGAGTTTTTATTTCTACAAAATACGACATCGCCGCGCTCTACAAAGATTTAAGTGAAGCAACAGTGCAAAATTATCTAGCTCAAAATATATAAGTGAAGCACATGGGAGCAAAATGTAACATCCCAAACTTTGGAATGTTATAATAAATATTTAGAATGATTGTTTGTTTGCTTGAGTGATTGAAAATGAGTGAAATTTGAAACTATTTGAAACTTTTGAAAGTTTATTGAGAGGGAATGAAATGACTTTCCCAAAACTTTCAATCTGCATTTTGATCACCAGGAATTCAAATTCATTTCATCACAAAACCCTAGAGTGAAGATGACATGACTTCTTCCATTTAAAGAAATGAAAAGGGATTTGAAAATGATTTGAATTTCCATTTTGAAAATATTTCAAATTAAGGAAACTTTATGCAACTCAATGATTTTCATGAGAGAAGATAATATGACTTCTTCAAATTATATGAAATATGAGTTGGAAGTTAAAAGAAGGAATTGAAAGAGCTTTTGAAAACCTTTGGATTATTTTGAAAATCCATTTCATATTAGTCCCTATCCAAAATTTTCAAAGAATTCAAAACCCTGACAAAAATTTGAGAGGAGTAACATGACACTCCAAGACAGGGGGTAATTTGTGAAGTTTTTGAATCATCAAACCCAAAAAGTTATTTGAAAAGTATTTGCAAAAGTAAATAAAGCCAAATAAGGCATTTTCTGAAAAATGATTTTTTTTAAAATTGTTCAAATGCCATAATAAAAATGTCCATTAAATGGAATTTATTATTCTGTTAATTTTGATATAAAATTTGACTATATTTGGAATTTATTCGAATGCATTGAAGCAATTTTATGGCTCTGTTAAAATCATAAATAGGAAACGGTAACGGTTTATAATAAAACCGGCCGGCCCACAGCCTTTAAAGCCGATTTTATTTCGTAACGGTCACCGCTATAACACCCCCTCTCGCTCTCTCGCTGACACCCTGGTCCCACGCGTCCGATCGAAACCGTCGCCGGTCGCCTTCCTCCTCCCACGCACCCGACGCCGTCGCCGGTTTCCCTCCACGCGGATCTCCTCCCTCCTTACTCCCCCGACCCCTCTGAGCCCCTATAAGAAGCCCCGCTCCCCCTCTGCCCATTCCCCTTGTTTCCCCCTCCTCCCGTGTCCTCCCGACGCCGGAATAGCTCGCCGGAGTTCACCTCGACCGCCGCGCCATTTCTGCTCCACAGCTCCACCCCGGTTTCCCCGAGCGCCACCGAGCCCTCCCTCCACCTCCTCTCGCTCACGCGCACCTCCACATGCACTCACCCGTGCACCAAACCCATGGGAACTACCTCCCCGTCGAGCACCCGAAGGTCGCCTCCGCCTCCGAGCTCGCCACCGACGACTCCGTCACCCCTCGCCCCACTGAAGCCACCCATCTCATCGCCGTCGTCGCCCGCATCGAGTGGTGCCTTCGCCATCGCCGGAGGGTCACTAGAGCACTGTCCCCGACGACCACGACATTTCGTACTCGCCGGAGAAGCCCTCGCCGGCGACCATCGCACCGTGAGCCCTCCCCTCTCTCTCTCAACCGTTGGATCAAACTCCTACGCGCCAGATTAGAAGAATTAAACGCCGAAGCGTTTTTCTCTAATGTCTGGTCACCCGCTCGCACGCGCATCCCGTAGCCAATAGCAGAGCGCCACGTCACCACCCCTGTCCGTTAGAAGCCACCTTTTCTTTTTCTGTTTTAATTTCAAAAACAGAGAAAGTTCTAATTTTATTTTCTTTATAACTTTTAAACTAATTAATGTTTTTAATTGATTTCTTTTGCATTAGATCACAAATTTCATCTAGTTTCTGTGAATACCAAATTTGACCATATTTGAACATTTAAATTTGAATTTGAACAGATTTGGTTTAAATTTTGTTTTCTGAATATCTTGAGTTCTAAAATGAATTTTTGAATGATTCTTTTTCCTACTTGTCACTAGTGACCATAGCTATCATTTGGTAGAGTTTGAGAATTTTTATAATAATTTTAAATACTGTTTTCAAAACCAAACAGAATCTGTTTAGTTTCATATTAGTTTATTTATATTGATTTACTTTGTTTTATTTTGAAAATCTGAATATGATTTATATTAAGTTTCAGATTCCATTTAGTTTTGTTGTTCCAAAAATTAGTAAATTGCTTGCTGTTAACAAAAGTTAATTTGTTTAGTTATAAATTTTGTTGTAGGGATCTATACCCTCTTTCAAATAGGTATAGTTGTGTTAAAAGCAAATTTGTTAGTAACAATTCTTTTAACTAAAGTTTTAAGTAATTAGATTCTGTTTTCAAATAAAGTTTTTACTAATTCTTTTCTGTAAATAAATGTTTTAAACAAAAATAGTTTAGTTTTACCCTATTATTATAGAAAACTATATTTTTCATCATTAGGTAATGTCTTATAAAACAATTTAGTTTTAATAGTAATTCTTTCACAAAAGTTTTAGATGAATCAATTCTGTTTTATAATATAGGTTTTTATTAATTAATTTCTGTTAACTTAGTTTTGTCATAATTTGTTTTCTCTTAGTTTATGGTTGTGCTTGTAGGCAAACACTTATGTTGTTTAAAATGTTGTTTTCATAGTTTTAGTTGTTTTTCAAAAGTAATTCATTTTGCTAACAAAATATTTACTAAAATCCTTTTATTATATTTTACTTTGTTTTGGGTTTGGTGTTACTTTTGAATTTGTTGAAGTTTTGTGTTTCAACGTTGTCTTAAGTATTTCTTTCCTCAACCTTGTTGCTTTTGTTTTGTGTCACTTTTGATTGTTAGAATTGATTGTTAGTATGATTGCTTATATGAATGCAATGCTTGTTTATATAGATTTTCATCGGAGAGTGACGAATAGTTCTATCAAGTTATTTCTGAGAGCGATCTTTCTCTGCATCAACAGTACAGGCAAGTTCACTTTGATCATCTTTTCATACCTATGTTTTATTGCATGTAGTGACATCATTCAACAGATCCCTCCCGTAGTGTTATTGAAACTCTTGTAGTTGAGTAGAATGCATGAGGTAGGAACCCACCACTTGTTACTAAAGCCCTGGGAACGCTAGTTAGTGCAATGCTATGCTAAAGTAGACGGGGTCTGGTATGAGCGTTCGTGAGTGGTGTGAAGGAGGACTCCACGTCAAAACGACGACTTCATGAAGACATCTTCAGGTCCTGCATCTTCAAGACCTCAAGACTTCAAGACTCGAGAAGACAAGTTTCAATACACACTACTGGGTGAAGGATGGTTGATTGGGCATCCCTGGAGAAACCAGTGGATGGCCGGGATGCATGGAGAAGCGCCATGACATCTTGCGGAAAGCTTCACCCAGACTCAAAGAGAAGGATGAATACTTCATGCCCGGAAGCTTACCTGTGTAGCCACAAGTCATTATGGGCTCTGGCTTGGTTGATCTTTGTTGTGACTCTGCTGGGCAGTGCTACGAGATGTAGTCGACGTTAGGATTGGGATGGGCACTGTCGGACAGTCAGGGAAGCACTCTGAAAGACCATGTTTCTTTCATCCTGTTCTCAAACACCAGGCAGTGCGAGGACTTACCAGGAGGGAAAGAATCTTGTGGGTAAAGTACACAACACTCTGCAGAGTTAAACCTAATCGATTAGCCGTGTCCCCGGTTACGAACAATTTGAGCCTCTGAACATGGATCTATCTCAGAACTCTCAACACTGGACTGATAACTTAATTGTGGGCAACTTAAGATACTTGTGGGTATTGAGACATTGGTTGGCGGAACCATGTCATGATAGGTAATTCCATAGTGAAATTCCTGATATTCCTTTTGTTGTAGGAAAAAAATAAAATCAGCTTTTACGCAAAAACTTAGACACAGAGCCATAAAGCCTTTGCATATAGAATAGTCTTTATTCTTCTGTTCTACTATGGTGATCTTGCCAGTACATTCAATGTACTGACCTATATGGCTGCAACGTATTATGTTGCAGATTCTCTTCTACGACAGGTAAGAGTACGATTCAGGGTTACGGTCCGCACTCAACTTGCCGTTGGTGTTATTGGGACTCCACTCCCGTTGACTGTATCCGCTGCTATTTTTAAGGTATATATCAGTTTTACGTTTACATGTGATTGCACTTTGATATATACATTGATGTACTGTGTGTGCCAGCATACTGATCCAGGGATGGCACAGAACACACAGAGGCTTGACTCGTTTTGAGTCGGGTCGCTACACAAAATCATCTAGCTCAAAAGATATAAGTGAAGCACATGGGAGCAAAATTACCAATCTCAAAAGATATAAGTGAAGCACATGGGAGCTAAATTACCAATCTCAAAAGATATAAGTGAAGCACATGGGAGCTAAATTACCAATCTCAAAACATATAAGTGAAGCACATGGGAGCAAAATCATCAAGCTCAAAAGATATAAGTGAAGCACATATGAGCTAAATTGCCTAACTCAAAAGGTATAAGTGAAGCTCATTGAGTATTCTAACAAATTCACGATGAGTGCATGTCCCTATCAAAAGGTGTGCAGCAAGGATGATTGTGATAAAACAAAAAGCAAAAACTCCTATAACACACAACGCTCCAAGCAAAACACATATCATGTGGTGAATAAAAATATAACTCCAAGTAACGTTACCGATGGATTGAAGACGAAAGAGGGGATGCCTTCCCCGGGCATCCCCAAGCTTAGGCTTTTTGGTGTCCTTAAATTTTGCTTGGGATGCCTTGGGCATCCCCAAGCTTAGGCTCTTTCCACTCTTTATTCCATTGTCCATAAGAACATCACCCAAAACTTGAAAACTTCACAACACAAAACTTAAACAGAAACTCGTGATAGCATTAGCATAAGAAAACAAACCACCAACATTTCATTTACTGTATTAAAATTAATTTACATTTAGATTGATGTTATATTACTGTATTATCACTTTTCCATGACTCGTACCCCCCGATACTTACCATAGTTTCATCAAAATAAGCAATCAACACAACAAAAACAGAATCTGTAAAAAACAGAGCAGTCTGTAGCAATCTGTATATTTTGTAAACCTCTGCTAACTCAAAAATTATGAAAATTAGGGCAATTTTCATATCAATCAGCATCAAAAAGAATCAACTCAAAATCTCTTTCTGGATAGGAACTAAAAATAATTTCGTAAGCACAAAGTTTTTGTCTTTTTTCAGCATGATTAAACAACTGTCACCAAAACTAACCATAAAGGTTCTACTTGGCACAAACACTAATTAAAACATAAAAAATACAATCATAACAGAATCATGATGGTGTTTACTCAACAAAACATAAAGTAAAAAGCACAAATAAATCTATTCATTGGGTTGCCTCCCAACAAGCGCTATCTTTTAACGCCCTTAGCTAGGCGTAAGGCAATAGAATCAAGTATTGTCATACTACTTTGTTTGAAAACAAGGGGAGATCTTTTTGTCGAGAGCATCTATCTTCCTATTTTGTGAAAGTACATGACCATTTATAGCGGAAGAAAGATTAAGCACATTACGAAAGTTCCTGTCTAAACTAACCTTCATTTCTTTTATTGATTCATTTTGGTAGAAACAGATGAGGGCAGTGGTATCATTTTCTCCCTGGGGATGCCAAAATATAACTTTCATTTTTTCGTAAGTGTCAAAGGCATCTCCTACAAGGAAACCTTTATCAAATATAGAATCCAAGATTTGTTTAAACGAATGGGGCAATCCAGTGTAAAAGCCTTTTAAATATAACTCAATATGATAAGGAGGGATATGACTAGTTTGAATTCTCAATAGTCTGTCCCAAGCGTCTTTCAAGGATTCATTAAGCGAATAGTGAAAGAGTACAGGATCCCCATCATCAACATTACTGAAAGCATCTCTAGCAACCTCAGGACGTCTTCCCATAGACTCATTATTTGTGAGTTTGGGAAGGACAAAGGGGCTATCCCAGGCATTAAACCTAGGCAGAGTAATCTTGTGTTTGAATGATTCAGACATGGTGACTTAGCAAGCAGATAAGCACACAAGCAAACAGAAAGCAAGCGAAAGATAAGGGCGAACGAAAAAGGCAAATATTTTTGTAAATTTTTGTTTTAGAAGTGGGGGAGAGAAAAACGAGAGGCAAATGTCAAATAATTTAAATGCAAGAGATGAGTTTGTGATAGGTACTTGGTAGATATGCTTCACTTGAATACTCCCCGGCAACGGCGCCAGAAATTGGCAAGTTGATGGGAGAGTTCTTATCCTGACCTGCTATGTATTTCCCCGGCAACGGCGCCAGAAATTCTTCCTGCTACTTCTTGAGCTTGCGTTGGTTTTTCCCTTGAAGAGGAAAGGGTGATGCAGCAAAGTAGAGATAAGTATTTCCCTCAGTTTGAGAACCAAGGTATCAATCCATTAGGAGTATCAAGATGAGGCACCAAGGAACCTGCACAAACACAAACAAACTTGCACCCAACGCGATAAAGTGGTTGCCAATCCCTTTACGATTACTTGCAAGGTGATATCTGATAGTGATCATGAGTAAATATAAATAAGTAAATAAAATTACAGCAAGGTATTTTTGGTGTTTTCATGTTTAGATCTGAATATATAATATGTAAAATAGACCCCGGGGCCATAGTGTTCACTAGAGGCTTCTTTCATGATAACAAGTATTACGGTGGGTGCACAAATTACTGTTGAACAATTGATAGAATCACGCAAAGTCATGAAGATATCTAAGGCAATGATCATACATATAGGCATCACGTCCGAGACAAGTAGACCGATACTGTCTTCATCTACTACTATTACTCCACACATCGACCGCTATCCAGCATGCATCTAGTGTATTGAGTTCATAACAAACAGAGTAATGCTTTAAGAAAGATGACATGATGTAGAAGGATAAACTCATGCAATATGATATAAACCTCATCTTTTTACCCTTGATGGAAACAACACCATACGTGCCTCGCTACCCCTTCTGTCACTAGGTGAGGACACCACACGGTATGAACCCAAAACTAAGCACTTCTCCCATTGCAAGAATCATAGATCAAGTTGGCCAACCGAAACCCATAACTCGAAGAGACTTATGAGGATATGAAATCATGCATATAAGTAATCAGAGGAGACTCAAATAATATTCATAGATAATCTGATCATAAATCCACAATTCATCGGATCTCAACAAACACACCGCAAAAGAGAATTACATCGGATAGATCACCATGAAGATCATGGAGAACTTTGTATTGAAGATCAAAGAGAGAGAAGAAGCCATCTAGCTACTAGCTATGGACCCGAAGGTCTGATGTGAACTACTCACGCATCATCGGAGAGGCAATGGTGTTGATGAAGATGGCCACCGAAGATGGATTCCCCTCCGGCAGGATGCCGAAACGGTCTCCCGATTGGTCTTTGGTGGTTCTGGAGGCTTGCGGCGGCGGAACTTGCGATCTAGGTCTAATTCTGAGGGTTTTGGTATTTATAAGACCGTATGGCGGCGAGAACAAGTTAGGAGGGGCCACGAGGAGGTCACGAGCCCCCTAGTCGCGACCTAGGGGGGCGCCTCCCAGGCTCATGACTCCCTCGGCCCACCTCTCTGGTATTGTTTCCTTCAGGTATTTTTGATATTTTCCATAAAAAATCACTGCGAAAGTTTTATTCCGTTTGGACACCGTTTGATATTCCTATCTGAAAAAGGTCAAAAACACGGAAAAAACAGAAACTGGCACTAGGCACTGAGTTAATAAGTTAGTCCCAAAAATAATATAAAATAGCATATTCATGCATATAAAACATCCAAAGTTGATAATATAATAGCATGGAACAATAAAAAATTATAGATATGTTGGAGAAGTATCAGCTTTCGCCACCTCCCGTGGGGATCTCCAACGATGTTCCGCTTCGAGTAGGTCATCCAAAATGGGATGGTGGTTGCTTTCCTTGCCCACTTCACCAACACATTCGACACCTTCTACCTCCTCGGCCGGGTGTTTTGGTGTGGCTGCAAGTTCATCGCTCTCACCACCCACAACAGGTTCACGGAGTACACCAACATCTTCCCCACCACGTCGCGCATGCACACTCTTCCGTACACCATCGACAACGCCTCGGAGGAGCAGTGAAGGGCGCCCGAAGGAGGAGCGAGATGGAGAAGGTGCGGCTAGGGTTCTAAACCCTATATCTATTTTTCCTTTTAGTTTGAATCTATGTTATGTTAATTAAGTTGTAATTGAACTATGTTGGAGATGCTATGGGCATGTCGGTCCTTTTATTAAGTTTTATTATTAAGTTTTCTATCTATTTTATTATTAAGTTCTTGCTAGTTTGAACTATGTGATTGTGCTATGGGCTTGTTGGCCCTACCTACATATTTTTTCGATTGTTTTCTTAGATAGCTCGCTTTGTTAGTAACCACCTAGTGCATGTAGCCACAACGAACCCTTCTTTTTTTACACAAACCATAATTATGTAGCCACCTAGCTAGCGCATGCAGTCATAAAAATATAAAACATATTGTTCAATTTATTTGTTGCAGCAAAATGGGTGCAGATGCGAGTGGATCGAAAAGGTTGAAACTGATCGTAAAAAACGATGCTTTAAATTAAGGAGACAAGCGTGCGAGAAGAGAGGAACCAGCGGCAGCAACCATCGCTGCATCCGTGGCGGCTGGCGTGCACGAAAGCTGCTCGGTCCGTGCATCGCGGCGGCACGCATCGACGCATGCAGGCTCGGTCGACGCATCGTGGCGGCACGCATCGACCCATGCAAGCAGGCTTGCTGGGTGCATGCATAGCAGACTTCTGTCGTGGCGGTGCACGCAGACGTTTAACGCAAAGGACGGCCCAACAAAACCACGGCCCAACGGTTGAACAACGACACCGCCCAACGCGGCCCCACTTTTTAGGTCCAACGGGCGACACACTCCAGCACGGCCCCGCTCGTTAGAGTTAATGGTCAAGCCATTGACCCGACGGCAACGTCCGTTCTGACCTGTTCTGAGGGTTTCGGACAAGGGAGTGGAGAAAACTGAGCAAAAGTTAAGAACGTGGGGATGAATGAGTAGAGCTAAGAAACCAGGGGCACAGTTGTAAAAAAACCTTTTAGAAAATACATGAATATAGATTTCTAACTACATGAACATTTTTCAAAAGCGTGAACATTTAAAAAAAATCATGAACTTTTTACAAAATGCTCCAACATATTCTTTTAAATACCATGAACACATTTTAGGTAAACATCTTAGTTACAAATAGTAATAAAATCTGATTTTTTTGGCATGGCGGTAGATACTCCCTTCGTTCCTTTTATAAGACGGTTCAGACAGCTTACTCTGCACTATTTTATTCAGTGTGTGAATGTCTAAAACGTCTTATAAAAATGAATAGAGAGAGTAGTTTTTACTGAAATCATAGATATGGCTATTTTTTGTGTGCAAAAATACATTTTAATGAAATATTATGTATCAAGATGCAAAAGCCCCATCTATTGGAATTGGAAACTGGAAAGTGACACACTACACGGGAGAGTGGAAAAGAAAAAAAAAACTTTCTCCCCATCCATCGGCGGCTAGCCGGAGGGGGCGAGGAGGAGTCGGTGGGTGGGAGTCGACTCGGATCTGAGATGGTCGCGCGGAGGAGGCGGCGGTCCTCGTCCGGTCCATATGGACGGCCACACGCGGGAGGTGGGGAGCGGGGCGCCGGAGGAGCCGCGGCCCCGGAACAGGATGCCGCTGCTCGACTGATTCAAGCTAGGGTTTCAGTCAATCAGCCGGCCCCGCCGCCCAAGCTCAACGCCGGCGCGGACAGGATCAGCGCACTCCCCGACCACCTCCTCCTCGAGATCCTCGAGCGCCTCGACCTGCGCGAGGCGGTCCGCGCCGGGGCGCTCTCGACGCGGTGGCGGCGCCTCCCCAAGCACCTCTCGCGCGTGGACCTCGACGTTGCTCGCTTCCAGTTCCAGGGCGCGACGCCGCTCGAGGCCATGGACGTGTTCACGGGTGCGGCGCGGTCCTTGCTCGCCGCGGTTCCCCTCGCCGAGAGCGGCGCCCTCAAGGCCCTCATCCTCGGCTTCTACATGCCTTCCCCTCCTCACATGAGCACCATAGGTCGCCTTGTCGAGGACGTCGTGAGCTTGGGCCAGACCGAATGCCTCGAGTTTCGCATATCCATGCCGCCCCCGAGCAACACCGGCCCGCTGCTCGCTGAGATTGGGCGGCAGTTCATGTCCTTCTGCCGCGCCTACCCTGTCGCCTTCTCTTGGCTCACGAGCCTTACATTCCAGCGCCTTGCATTTGGCCATTCTGACATCACCGAGCTCATTAGCGCTTGTGGTAGGCTCAGGTGCCTCACCCTGTGTGCCTGCACACTGGTTGATCCGCACTCTGCGCTCAAGATGGACACGCCGCGTTCTGGGATCCAGAAGCTCAAGTTCCTATGCGTTGGATGCACGCGGATCGACCTCATTTCTGTCCCAAAGCTTAGGCAAGTGATGTGCGGGTCATGGATCTCTGACAACCTTCCACTGTGCTTCGGCTATGTTCCTGAGCTTCGCGATGTGAGACTCTCTTCTAGCGCCAGGGCATGGCAGGAGCCATTTGCGCTGAGCGAGTGCCTGTCAGGGAGTGCCAGCAACCTGTCGAATCTTACTTTCACCTTCGGGTGCCAAATGGTACAATTAATTTCTGTGCACCACTTAAATATCTTCTGCATCTACATACCATATGTTCTTCTCTACCAATTTCACCTGTGTATTTGTGTCCTTGCTGCAGATTTGGATTCAGCCAGAACATCCGAAGAAGCTCACTGCTATGTTAAGAAACCTGACCTCTGTGTTTCTTTGGGATATCTTCAATGAGTGTGATCTGAAGTGGACACTGTTTATCCTTGAAGCCACACCTGCCCTAGAGCATATTGAAGTTAGTGTTACTTAATCTTGTTTTAATTTAGTCTGCATCTTAGCATGTCATGACTTATTCTACAATTTACAATGATATGTTTTTCGGATATTCAGCAATAAAAACATACCGGCAAGTTGATCTAATTTCCAACCACTCACCAAGTTATCACAAATACTTACAAGCCACACTGTAATTTTGCATCAAGACAATGTCCATGCAAGACATAAAAAGGCTGGGTTGTATCTCATGTTAGAGTTCTCCAAAAATTCATCGTATGTTTTTATTTGAAAAGGAGGAAAGCCCTGGCCTCGGCATTGAGGGATGCACATAGCCCTCTTGATGAAAATTCTTTATTACAAAGTATCTTGGTCAAAAGAAATACGAGGAATATAGTTGTAATTTCGTAAGGACTCCGGAAGCATATCTCTGTCGTACTACTTTACAGAGTATTTTATTCATGCATATTTCTCCAAAACTCTATAGAGGCCTAAACTTATATTTAATTGCAATTGTTGTCACGTTGTCCTTCATGGGTTGGTGGCAAGTTTAATTAACATGGGTTATTTACTTTCTATGTCCTTGCTTGAAGTTATCTCGACATTCATGTATTGAGACGCCCAAGAACAGTGCCGAGAAGATCAACGTGGTGTGGGAGCCATCCAAGGATTTGAAGCACCTGAACTTGAAGGTGCTGGTGATCCGTGGGTGCGAGAATGAAGACAAGGTGACAAACTATGTAAGGCTTGTCATGGAACGAGCTGTGGGGCTGTTGTTAATCGAGCTGCTTGGTGAATTTTCATGCGTGGGCTGCAACGCCCCCAACCTTGACAGATCCAAGGCGGAGAAAGCAAGCAGGCACCGGATTAAGGAGCGACTCACGCATGGATCATCTTCATATGTGAAGATAATTGTCTGATATGTTCAAGGAATGCTGGTAGTCTCATATTGCTCACAGGCTTGCAGCAGCTAGAGCAATGACTGTGTGAGGCACAGCCAGTAGTAATTCTGATTTCTAGTTATTGATAGCTGAAGAATACTTTATTGATGTGGACCTTGCAGTGTAGCTAAATCATGTGTGTACTGTAATCTGTCTGCACGGTTTTCTCTTTCAGTTTACCGAGTAATTAATTGCCTATTTGCCTACCTAGTATATGCTGATTTGCTTGCCTTGGGATATTTGAATTCTTGACTTGTTTTTTTAATGAGAAAAATTCCTGACTTGTTGAGGCTCTCTCTCTTTTCAGAGTGCGTTTTTGGCGCCTTGACTGGGCCCAGAATGTGGTTTTGGGAAACATTCCGGTAATAGACTTTGCTTTCTGAATTTGTCACTATGACTGAATCAATGGAAGCGAAGGTGGACTGCCATGATGGTGTAGGATAAGAAAACTGTGCACCTTTTTGTTTCCATCTTGTATACTCAGAAACTCCCTGTTATATGCTCATTTCAGCCAGGAGGGTGTCATTCAAATTCTTGAGGGGTTCTCTGCTTGGAATATGACTGGCTGGAAAGAGATCAAATTAATTGAGTTCTACTCTTTTATATCTGATGAGTGGAAGCCTGTTGCAATGCTCACGGAAAATGGAAGACAATAATCTACAGCTTGGTTCAAGTTATTGTTACATTCAGCCAGAGGTACACAACAAGAGGTCCATGGTGCGAATCTTCGTCAATGTGAGGTTTAACCAGGCCTGGAGATGGTATTTGATGGATGGCACTCTTCTTTTTGCACGCCTCGAAGAAATTTGCAGCTATACCATCACATCAATATGCAAACATGTGCCAGCGTAAAGGATATCTCTGCTAATTGATTTTGAGATGATCAGAGATTCAGAGGTTTTATTACACTACCTATATTACATTACAGGGGAGGCAAATTTGGCTAGACTGTCCGGAGCCAACTAAAGAAAGATAACTAAGCTCCCAGCTTGTATGTAAAAACTTGTCAAGCAAAATTTCCTGTGCTTTCTGGAACAAATAATGTCATCTAACAGAGTAACAGGTGAAGCATAACAATGTCTTATTCATTCAAGAGAAAGTTGCCATAAATATACTCCCTCCGTCCGATAAAAGTTGTCCAGCGTGCAGTGTAATGGTATTTTTGCAATAATGCCCGAGTTTTAAAATTGTTTCTGATAGCTCCTTGTCTTCCTCTTCTTCCCCCGCCGTCCCCTCACGTCGCCAGGGCAGGCGCCGCCTAGCTGATTCCGTTGCCGCCCACCAGAATCCCACCCGTGCCTTTGATTCCTCTGTCGCCGACCAACAGAATCCCACCTGCGCCTCTGATTCCGCCGCCTCCCACCAGCGCGAGCAGCAACTGCGCTGTCACCCACCGTTGCCCGCGATTCCACGCGTCTGTCGTTGTCGGATTCTTCACCTGCGTCCTCCAGTACCTGCTCCACCACCGTCGCTGAGTACCTGCACCGCAGCGTTCCCCTCCCGCCACGATCCCCTCCTTGCGTCGGTGGAGCCTCCCGCCGCAATCCGGTGGAGGTCGTCCTCGTTGAGCTCCGATGGAACCCGTGCACTACGGGTATCTCCGAAAGTGTTTGTTGGGTTGGCACAAATCGAGACTGGGATTTGTCACTCCGTGTGACGTAGAGGTATCTCTGGGCCCACTCGGTAAGACATCATCATAATGAGCTCAATGTGACTAAGGAGTTAGCCACGGGATGATGTATTACAGAACGTGTAAAGAGACTTGTCGGTAATGAGATTGAACAAGGTATAGAGATATCGACGATCGAATCTCGGGCAAGTATCATACCGATAGACAAAGGGAATTGTATACGGGATTGATTGAATCCCTGACATCGTGGTTCATCTGATGAGATCATCATGGAGAATGTGGGAGCCAACATGGGTATCCAGATGCCGCTGTTGGTTATTGACCGGAGAGGTGTCTCGGTCATGTCTACGTGTCTCCCGAACCCGTAGGGTCTACACACTTAAGGTTCGATGACGCTAGGGTTATAGGGAAATAGTGTACGTGGTTACCGAAAGTTGTTCAGAGTCCCGGATGAGATCCCGGACGTCATGAGGAGTTCCGAAATGGTCCGGAGACAAATATTGATGTTGGGAGACGTAGTAGTAAATCAAAATTTTCCTACGTGTCACCAAGATCTATCTATGGAGAAACCAGCAACGAGACGGGAGAGATTGCATCTTCATACCTTTGAAGATCGCTAAGCGGAAGCGTTACAAGAACGCGGTCGATGGAGTCGTACTCGCAGCGATTCAGATCGCGGTAGATCCGATCAAGTGCCGAACGGACGGCACCTCCGCGTTCAACACACGTGCAGCCCGGTGACGTCTCCTACACCTTGATCCAGCAAGGAGGAAGGAGAGGTTGGGGAAGAGCTCCAGCAGCAGCACGACGGCGTGGTGGTGGTGGAGTAGCAAGGTATTCCGGCAGGGCTTCGCCAAGCGCTGCGGAAGAGGAAGAAGAGAGGTAGAGCTTTGCCGAGAGAGAGAGAGTTCAGATCTATTCTCAAAGGGCCAAAACCTCAAGTATATATAGGAGGAAGGAGAGGGAGGGCTGGCTTGGCCCCTCCTCCAAGGAGGAGGGATTCGGCCGAAGTGGGGGGAGAGTCCTCCTCCCACACGGGAGGTGGATCTCCCCCTTTTAAATCTCCTTTGCCCTTTATCTCTTGATCCAGCCGCATGGGCCCTTTCTAGAAGGTCTTGGATGGCCCAATATGGGCTGGCACACCTCTTCTAAGGGCCCACACAGTCCTATGGTCGTCACACCCCTCCCGGGGGTCCTCCGGCACCCTCCCGGCACTCCCGGTACACTACCGATGAGCCCGAAAACTTTCCGGTGACCAAAACTGGACTTCCTATATATCAATCTTTACCTCCGGACCATTCCGGAGCTCCTCGTGACGTCCGGGATCTCATCCGGGACTCCGAACAACCTTCGGTAATCACGTATACCATTTCCCTATAACCCTAGCGTCATCGAACCTTAAGTGTGTAGACCCTACGGGTTCGGGAGACACGTAGACATGACCGAGACACCTCTCCGGCCAATAACCAACAGCGGGATCTGGATACCCATGTTGGCTCCCACGTACTCCACGATGATCTCATCGGATGAACCACGATGTCAGGGATTCAATCAATCCCGTATACAATTCCCTTTGTCTATCGGTATGGTACTTGCCCGAGATTCGATCGTCGGTATCCCTATACCTTGTTCAATCTCGTTACCGGCAAGTCTCTTTACTCGTTCCGTAACACATCATCCCGTGGCTAACTCCTTAGTCACATTGAGCTCATTATGATGATGTCTTACCGAGTGGGCCCAGAGATACCTCTCCGTCACACGGAGTGACAAATCCCAGTCTCGATTCGTGTCAACCCAACAGACACTTTCGAAGATACCCGTAGCGTACCTTTATAGCCACCCAGTTACGTTGTGACGTTTGGCACACCCAAAGCATTCCTACGGTACCCGGGAGTTACACAATCTCATGGTCTAAGGAAACGATACTTGACATTGAAAAGCTTTAGCAAACGAACTACACGATCTTGTGCTATGCTTAGGATTGGGTCTTGTCCATCACATCATTCTCCTAATGATGTGATCCCGTTATCAATGACATCCAATGTCCATGGTCATGAAACCGTGACCATCTATTGATCAACGAGCTAGCCAACTAGAGGCTCACTAGGGACATGTTGTGGTCTATGTATTCACACATGTATTACGGTTTCCGGTTAACACAATTGTAGCATGAATAATAGACAATTATCATGAACTAGGAAATACAATAATAACCATTTTATTATTGCCTCTAGGGCATATTTCCAACAATTGATATATAGGAAGTGAGGATTTGGCAACCGGAAGTGTTTCGGGAATTACCTGTAACGTATCGGGACCACCGGAAGGGTTCCGGGGGTCCACCAAGTGGGGCCACCAGCCCCGGAGGGCTGCATGGGCCGAAGGTGGAGGGAACCAGCCCCTAGGTGGGCTGGTGCGCCCCTCTCACCAGGCCCAAGGCGTAGGAGAGGTGGAGGGAGGGGAAACCCTAGACCTAGATGGGCCTAAGGCCCACCAGGGCTGCACCCTCCCCCTCTCCCCTCTTTGGCCGCCGGCCAAGCCTCCATCTAGGGTTGCCACACCCTTTAGGGTGGGAACCCTAGATGGGGTGCCTCCTCCTCCCTCTCCCCTATATATATATGTGAGGTTTTGGGGCTTCCCAACACACAAGTTCTTCTCCTTTCGGCGCAGCCCTACTCCTCCCTCTCATCGTTCTTCGTAGCGCTTGGAGAAGCCCTGCCGGAGTCCATGCAGCTCCACCGTCACCACGCAGTCGTGCTTCCGGAGCTCTTCCCCAACCTCTCCTTCCTCCTTGCTGGATCAAGGTGTAGGACACGTCACCGGGCTGCACGTGTGTTGAACACGGAGGCGCCGTTGTTCGGCGCTAAGATCGGAGTCCGCCGCGATCTGAATCGCTACGAGTACGACTCCACCAACCATGTTCTTTTAACGCTTCCGTTTAGAGATCTTCAAAGGTATGAAGATGTAATCTCTCCCCACTTGTTGCTGGTTTCTCCATAGATAGATCTTGGTGACACGTAGGAAAATTTTGATTTACTACTACGTCTCCCAACAGTGGCATCAGAGCTAGGTCTATGCGTAGAATCTATGCACGAGTAGAACACAAAGCAGTTGTGGGCATAGTTCTTGTTAATTTGCTTACCACTACTAGTCTTATCTTGATTCAGCGGTATTGTGGGATGAAGCGGCCCAGACCAACTTTACACGTACGCTTACGTGAGACCGGTTCCACCGCTTGACATGCACTAGTTGCATAAGGTGGCTAGCGGGTGTCTGTCTCTCCCACCTTACTCAGATTGGATTCGATGAAAAGGGTCCTTATGAAGGGTAAATAGCAATTGGCATATCACGTTGTGGTTTTGGCGTAGGTAAGAAACATTCTTGCTAGAAACCTATAGCAGCCACGTAAAAACTTGCAACTACAAATTAGAGGACGTCTAACTTGTTTTTGTAGCATATGCCTTGTGATGTGATATGGCCAAAAGGATGTGATGTGATGCATTGTGATATATGAGATTGATCATGTTCTTGTAATAGGATTCACGACTTGGATGTCGATGAGTATGACAACCGACAGGAGCCATAGGAGTTGTCTTATTTTAGTGTATGACCTGCGTGTCAATCATAAACGCCATGTAATTACTTTACTTTATTGCTAAACGTTAGCCATAGTAGTAGAAGTAATAGTTGGCGAGACAACTTCATGAAGACACGATGATGGAGATCATGATGATGGAGATCATGGTGTCATGCCGGTGACAATGATGATCATGGTGCCCCGAAGATGGAGATCAAAGGATCAAGATGACATTGGCCATATCATGTCACTATATTGATTGCATGTGATGTTTATCATCTTTACATCTTATTTGCTTAGAATGAGGGTAGTAAATAAGATGATCTCTCAATAAAATTTTCGGAGATGTGTTCACCCTAAGTATGCACCGTTGCTAAGGATCGTTGTTCCGAAGCACCACGTGATGATCGGGTGTGATATGTTCTAACGTTCGCATACAATGGGTGTAAGCCAGATTTACACACACGAAACATTAGGTTGACTTGACGAGCCTAGCATGTACATACATGGCCTCGAAACATGGAAGACCGAAAGGTCGAACATGAGTCGTATAGAAGATACGATCAACATGGATATGTTCACCATGGATGACTAGTCCGTCTCACGTGATGATCGGACACGGGCTAGTTGACATGGATCATGTGTCACTTGGATGACTAGAGAGATGTCTATCTAAGTGGGATTTCATTAAATAATCTGATTATGTGAACTTAATTATCATGAACTTAGTCTAAAATTGTCTTTACAATCTATATTGTAGATCCGATGGCCAACGCAAATGTCACCCTCAACTTCAACGCGTTCCTAGAGAAAACCAAATTGAAAATGATGGAAGCAACTATGCGGACTGGGTCCGTAGCTTGAGGTTCATCCTCATAGCTTCCAAGAGATTGTATGTCCTTGATGCACCGCTAGGTGACCCACCCATTTTCCCAGCGGACCAAGACGTTACGAACGCTTGGCAGTTGTGCTGCGATGATTACTCCCTTTTTCAGTGCGGCATGCTTTACAGTTTAGAACTGGGGCTCCAAAAGCGTTTTGAGCAGCACGGAGCATATGCGATGTTCCAAGAGCTGAAACTGGTTTTCCAAGCTCATGCCCGGGTCAAGAGATATGACATCTCCGACAAGTTCTTCAGCTGTAAGATGGAGGAGAACAGTTCTGTCAGTGAGCACATACTGAAGATGTCTGGGTTGCACAACCACTTGACTCAGCTGGGAGTTAATCTCCTGGATGACTCGGTCATTGACAGAATCCTCTAGTCGCTTCCACCTAGCTACAAGAGCTTTGTGATGTACCACAACATGCAGGGTATGGAGAAGTCCATTCCTGAGTTGTTCTCGATGCTGAATCAGTGGAGGTCGAGATCAAAAAGGAGCATCAAGTGTGGATGGTGAATAAGACCACTAGTTTCAAGAAAGGCAAGGGTAACAAGAACTTCAAGAAGGACGGCAAAGCTGTTGCCGCGCCTGGTAAGCAAGTTGCCGGGAAGAAGAACAAGAATGGACCCAAACCTGAGACTGAGTGCTTCTATTGCAAGGGTACTGGTCACTGGAAGTGGAACTGCCCCAAGTACTTAGCGGATAAGAAGGCCGGCAACGTTAAAGGTATATGTGATATACTTGTTATTGATGTGTACCTAACCAGCACTCGTAGTAGCTCCTGGGTATTTGATACCGGTGCAGTTGCTCACATTTGTAACTCCAAGCAGGAGCTGCGGAATAAGCAGAGGCTGGCAAAGGACGAGGTGAGGTTGCGCGTCGGGAATGGTTCCAAGGTCGATGTGATCGCCGTCGGCACGCTACCTCTACATCTACCTTCGGGATTAGTGTTAAACCTCAATAATTGTTATTTAGTACCAGCTTTGAGCATGAACATTGTATCTGGATCTCGTTTGATGCGAGATGGCTACTCATTTAAATCTAAGAATAATGGTTGTTCTATTTATATGGGAGAAATGTTTTATGGTCATGCCCCGCTGGTCAATGTTTTATTTTTGATGAATCTCGAACGTGATGTTACACATGTCCATATTGTGAGTATCAAAAAGTTTAAGGTTGATAACGATAGTCCCACTTACATGTGGCACTGCCGCCTTGGTCATATTGGTGTCAAACGCATGAGGAAGCTCCATGCTGATGGACTTTTGGAGTCTCTTGATTTCGAATCATTTGACACGTGCGAACCATGCCTCATGGGCAAGATGACCAAGACTCTGTTCTTCGGAACAATGGAGCGAGCAACTGACTTGCTGGAGATAATACATACCGATGTATGCGGTCCAATGAGCATCGAGGCTCGCGGTGGCTACCGTTATGTTCTCACCCTCACTGATGACTTGAGCAGATATGGGTATGTCTACTTAATGAAACATATGTATGAAACCTTTGAAAGGTCCAAGGAATTTCAGAGTGAGGTAGAGAATCAACGTGACAGGAAAATAAAGTGCCTACGATCTAATCGTGGCGGAGAATATTTGAGTCACGAGTTTGTCACGCACCTAAGGAAATGTGGAATTGTTTCACAAATCACGCCACCTTGCACACCTCAGCGAAATGGTGTGTCTCAACATCGTAATCGCACTCTATTGGATATGGTGCGATCTATGATGCCTCTTACCGACTTATCGCTATCATTTTGGGGATATACATTAGAGACTGCCGCATTCACTTTAAATATGGCACCGTCAACATCCGTTGAGACTATTGGAAATATGCCCTAGAGGCAATAATAAATTAGTTATTATCATATTTCCTTGTTCATGATAATCGTTTATTATCCATGCTATAATTGTGTTGATCGGAAACTCGGATGCATGTGTGGATACATAGACAAAACCATGTCCCTAGTATGCCTTTAATAGACTAGCTCGTTGATCAAAAGATGGTTAAGGTTTCCTAGCCATGGACATGAGATGTCATTTGATAACGGGATCACATCATTAGGAGAATGATGTGATGGACAAGACCCAAACTACAAACGTAGCATATGACCGTGTCAGTTTATTGCTACTGTTTTCTGTATGTCAAGTATATGTTCCTATGACCATGAGATCATGCAACTCACGGACATCAGAGGAGTGCCTTGTGTGTATCAAACATCGCAACGTAACTGGGTGACTATAAAGGTGCTCTATAGGTATCTCCGAAGGTGTTTGTTGAGTTGGCATGGATCAAGACTGGGATTTGTTATTCCGTGTGACGGAGAGGTATCTCAGGACCCACTCGGTAATACAACATCATAATAAGCCTTGCAAGCAATGTTTCTAAGTGTTAGTGACGGGAGTGCCGGTAGTGTACCGGGGGACCATCGGGAGGGGTATTTCGACCCAATAGGCTACATGGGCTGTGGGAGAGTGAATACCAGCCCTTAGTGGGCTGGTGGAAGTCCCACACAAGGCCCATGAGGCTGGGAATAAAAGCCCAAAGAGAAAAAGGTGGAAAAAGGCAAAAATAGGATGAATCCTAGTCCTACTAGGATTGGAGGTGGATTCCACCTCTCCTACTTGGTTTGGCCGACCCAAGGGCTGGATCTTGTAGAGCCAAGCCTTCTCCTCTCTTCGTCTTATATATACTAGAGGTTTTAGGGTTTTTTGCACGTGATTTTCAGCCACGTGCTACCCGTTCCTCTAGTGCATAGTTTCTCCTCTAGATCGGTTTTCTACAGTGCTTAGGTGAAGCCCTACCGGATTAGCTCCACCACCATTGCCGGAGCTCCGTCACGCTGCCGGATAACTCTTCTACCTCTCCGCTCCCTCTTTCTGGATCAAGAAGGCGGAGATCGTCATCAAGTTATACGTGTGCTGAACGCGGAGGTGCCGTCCGTTCGGCGCTAGATCGGACGGATCGTCATGAGATCGCGGGACAGATCATGACGAGTTCACAGGACGGATCGTGATTGGATCGCGAGATGGATCGTTGTCAGATTGCGGGACGCTCGGCGGTTTGTATCACGAAGATGTTCGACTACACCAACCGCGTTTCTTAACGCTTCCCGCTTAGCGATCTACAAGGGTATGTAGATCCACTCTCCCTCTCGTAGATGCTCATTACCATGGATAGATCTACATGTGTGTAGCAAATTTTTTGTTTCCCATGCGACGTTTCCCATAGTGGTATTAGAGCTAGGTCTATGTGTAGATGAGATCTCGAGTATAACACAAAGAGTTTGTGGGCGTTGATGCTTAGATTGCTTCCTACCTTGGTCGTGTTTTGGTTCAACGGTATTGTGAGATGAAGCGGCCTGGACCAACATTACTCGTACGCTTACGAGAGACTAGTTCCCTCAACCTCAACTTGTTGCATAGATGGCTTGCGGGTGCCAGTTTCTCTCACTTTAGTTGGATCGGATTCGACAAAGGCGGTCCTTGAGAAGGTTGAAAAGCAACTAGTGTATCACCGTTGTGGTTTTTGCGTAGATGAGAATTGTTCTTGCTAGATACCCGTAGCAGCCACGTAAAACATGCAAGAAGAATTAGAGGACGTCTAACGTGTTTTTGCAGGGTATGTGGTGATATGATATGGCCAATTACATGATGTGATATATGTGATATATGAGATGATCATGTGATGTATAGATTATCACAACTTGCATGTCGATGAGTACGACAACCGACAGGAGCCATAGGGTTGTCTTTAATTATTGTATGACCTTCATGTCAATCATTAAGCGCTATGTAATGCTTTACTTTATCGCTACGGTAGCAATAGTAGTAGAAGAATGTTGGGTGCGACAACCCCGATGGCGACACGTTGATGGAGATCAAGATGATGGAGATCATGGTGTCGTGCCGATGACGATGGAGATCATGCCGGTGCTTTCTAGATGGAGATCAAAAGCACAAGTTCATGGCCATATCATGTCACTTATGATTTGCATGTGATGTTAATCCTTTTATGCACCTTGTTTTGCTTAGGACGACTGCAGCATTATAAGGTGATCCCTCACTTAATTTCAAGATAAATTGTGTTCTCCCCTGGTGTGCACCGTTGCGAAAGTTCGTCGTGTTGAGACACCACGTGATGATTGGGTGTGATAGACTCTACGTTCACATACAACGGGTGCAAGCCAGTGTTGCACATGCAGAACACTTGGGTTAAACTTGACGAGCCTAGCATGTACAGACATGGCCTCGGAACACAAGAGACCGAAAGGTCGAACATGAGTCATATAGTAGATATGATCAACATGATGATGTTCACCATTGCAGCCACCTCAACTCACGTGATGATCGTACTTGAGTTGGTGAATTTGGATCATGTATCACTCGATTGACCGGAGGGATGTCAATTTGAGTGGGAGTTTTTCAGTAATATGATTAATTGAACTCATTATCATGAACATAGTCAGTAGTGTCTTTGCAAATTATGTTGTAGATTACTAGCTCATGCTGTAGCTCCCTTGAATTTTTATATGTTCCTAGAGAAATAGAGTTGAAAGATGATGGTAGCAATATTGTGGACTAGGTCCATGATCTGAGGATTGTCCTCATTGCTGCACAAAGGCTTATGTCCTTAATGCACCACTTGGTGCGCCAACCCCTCTAGCGTCGTCTGTAGATGTTGTGAACATCTGACAGACACTTTCTGATGACTACTTGATAGTTTAGTGCGTCATGCATTACGGCTTAGAATTGAGGCTCCAAAAATGTTTTGAATGTCACAGAACATATGAGATGTTTCTAAGATCTGAAATTAGGATCTCAGGCTCGTTCCCGTGTTGCGAGATATGAGATCTCCAACAAGATTCTTTGCCTGCAAGATGAAAGAGAATAGCTCAATCGTTGAGCATGTGCTCAGATTGTATGGGTGCTGCAATCGCTTGAATCAAGTGGGAGTTGATCTTCTAGAGAAGATAGTGGTTGATATAGTTCTCCAAGTCACTGTCACTAAGCTACTAGAACTTGGTGATGAACTATAAAATGCCAGGGATAGAAAAAATGATCCCTGAGCTATTCGCGATGTTTGACATCGCGAAGGTAGAAATGAAGAAGGAGCATCAAGTGTTGATGGTTAGTAAAACTTCATGGATGGCAAGACAGTTGCTGCTCTAGTGAAGCAACCCAAAGTTGAACCCAAACCCGAGACTAAGTGCTTCTATTGTGAGGTGAGCAGTCGCTGAAGCGGAACAACCCTAGATACTTGGTAGATAAGAAGGCTGGCAACATCGATAGAAGTATATTTGATATATGTCGTGGATTTGTCACGGAAGATGTCCTGGTCAACGGACTTAGGTTCGAGGCGAGACGCAACTACGTGGCGGCTTGAAGGGGTTGATCGGAATCGAGAAGACATGGAGTTTTACCCAGGTTCGGCCCCTCCGATGGAGGTAAAAGCCTACGTCCTACTTGTCAGGTATTGATGATGATGAAGATCTCTTGGTTACATGGGTGCTAATCGCTACCTCTAATCACGAGAGCCTCTAATCTATCTATCTCTAATCTCTTGTGTTGTCTAAACTTGTGGACTTGTGTCTCTTCTCCACTTCTCCCTCTAGGGGTGCTCTACCCCTCCTTATATAAGTGGAGAGAGTAGGTTTACAAATAGAGTCCTACTAGGAGTAGGGGTAGGACTCGTCTCTCACGAATCCTACTCCGGGTCTTATTTCATTTAATGGAATCCTTCTGTCTTCAGGCCTTCTTTTGTGAGCCGCCTGGCGCCGGCTCACCCGCCGGGTCTTATCTCGTGAGCCGCCTGGCACCGGCTCACCAGCCGGATCTTGGGCTTGGTCGTCCTGCGGTCCACCAACCGGGTCAAAATGTCATGCCTTTACCGGGTCTCGTGTGAGTGGCCAGGCCGGGTCATACCGCGAGGTATATCCCCGTCATTAGCCCCCAGGTTAGCTTGAATTTATCCATGGTAAGCTCGTGAAATAAGAGTAACAAATATGTTAAGTGGTCGTCTTGCTCCTTTGGCCGGCTTATAAAATGACTCCTTAGAAATCCGGGTCTTTTCTGCCTATGAATGAGTCGTCTTGATAATCATCTTGCTTGTCAATGTCCTTTGAAAAATATTGAGAATAGAATACCCACATGCCATTGAGTCGGCCTCCAATACTCTTGGCAGGTCATCGCCGCCGGGTCATAATCATTGATGATGCCGGTTCATTTATTGTTGGTGACTTCGGGTTAAATAACTAGAATCCAGTTGGCTTAATAAAAATATTGGGATGAAAATCCATCTGATGTAAAACCGGACTTCCATTGTTGTGAGGCAGGGCGGCTTATACAAAATCTGGCGGGTTATGATCTTTTGATAACACCGGGGCATAAGTGTTGGTGACGCCGGGTCTAACAACTGAACTCCATATTTAACATCTTGAAAATTCTCCTCAAAGTTTTTGATATGTCCATATTACCTGTAGCCCCCAAGCTCTGAGATTATCCATGATAACTTGGTGCTTTGTAAATAACATTTTGGACTGTGTAGCCCCCAAGTGCCGGGTTGTCCTGCCTGCAGCAACCTGGGACTTAAATTTGCTTTATATCTTATAATGCTTCGGCGGGTGTAGCCCCCAAGGGTCGGCTCATTAGAAAGCTTCGGCAGGTGTAGCCCCCAAGGGTCGGCTCATCAGAAAGCTTCGGCGGGTGTAGCCCCCAAGGGCCGTCTCATCAGAATGTGATGTGCCGGGTCTTCAATTTGAACCTCAAAATCTGTTTAAACGGCTGAATATTGTAGCCCCCAAGTGCCAGGTCGCACGCGTGTGGCGACTTGGGACTTTAGAATTTTTTTGATCTGAGCGGTGTAGCCCCCCGGTGCCGGGTCAGTAAGAATTACTGGGCTGGGACTTAGAACAATATAGAAAGGCCGTCTCTCCTTGATATAATAGAAATACCGGGTCATCTCCTTGAGATAATAGGGTCTTGCTGACAATGTAATGATTTGAAAACCGGCATGCATTAGCCCCCAAGTGTCATGGTGCATGCTTGCAGCGACATGGGACTTTGCATATTTGATATAAACTGGACTTGAATAGTGTAGTCCCCAAGTGCCGGGTCGTCTGCGTGCTGCGACTCGGGACTACGTGAGAATAATATGACTCACCGCATGTCGTGGTTTTGTCATGGCAGATGCCATGGGTAGGCTTATCGAGAGGGGCCGAAAGGACGCCGGCGGACTCCGGGAACGGGGTTGGGCACGAACGGTGACTGATACGCGATGTACCCAGGTTCAGGGCCCTCCGAGGGAGGTAAAACCCCTACTCCTGCTGGACTTTGTTGAGCCGATGGCAAAGGTTACAATGGTGCTCCTTGAGCTGTGTGAGTCGAGGTGAGAGCTTAGGGCTCCGGCTCGGTCAGATCTTACGATGGATGCTATGCAGGCGTTCTTCTCTTCCTGCGTGGATGCCATCCCCCTTGCATGGGGAGGGCCGGGGGTTTTTATAGGCCAACCCCCCCGGCTTACAATATGAATATAGTGATCTCGGGGGGACCCGGCCGGCAGCCTCTACGGCCGGCTGCGGGGGCCACCAGCTTGGATCGCGTCGTGGCGGGCCCCAAGCCTGGCCGTGCGGCGGCACGGGGTCCCATGGGCGTCGTCGTCTTGCGGCGGTCGACCAAAGTCAGCGGCCGGCCGGCTGTCTTGTTGCCATGCCGGGGCAGGTAGCGGAGTGGTTGGGAGCAGGCCGCCACTGTTGGAGGCCTGGTCGCCGTCCAACAGCGGCGAGACGCCACTGTGGCCACGCGGGCGCTGACCTCCGACGGGATAGGGGTCACTGTGGCCATGCGGACGCCAACCCTCGACGGGACGGGGCCTACTGTGGCCATGCGGGCACCGACCCTCGATGGGACGGGGCCCACTGTCGCCGTGCAGAGCCCATCAGGGGCATCCAATGCCTGGCCGGCTTGCGGAAGGAGCCGGGCGGGGAAGCCCAAACCGGCCAGCGCGTCGTGGTTGAAGGAGTGGCCGGCATGTTGGTGCCGGGAGGGGAACAGAACCCGGCGGGGGATAGCCCAGCCGGCTCCTCGAAGGCGGCCTGCCCCTTCGCTTATAGGCAAGCCGAAGCATTAGGGGCGTTTGAGGCCCCCCGGGGGTCATCCCCCCGTCAGTAGTCCCCGAAGCCGGGGAGGCCCGGCGTCGAGACACGGCGGGCCTCACCGGTTTGAAGAATGCCCGAGTGCTGGGAGCACCCGGAAGGTCGGGCGGGCCGGGCGACGGTTGGCAACCAGGCGGGGCCCGCCACGACCACGGAGCCGAACCGTCCGCTCAGATTCCGCGCGAGGTGGGCGGACGTTTGGCATTTTGGGGCGCCATGATGCCCGCCCCATGCGCATCGGGATTTGTGGGGGTCGTGGGTGCATGGGGCGCCCCCACCACCGCCGCCCGTAGGGGTATAAATTGGCTGGGGAGGCGAGGGAGAGAGGCCTGTTTGCTCCCCTCGCCTCTGTCACTCCGCGCCTCCTCCCCGTACCCCTCGCCTAGAGAGAGAGAGAGAACGGAAGGGAAAAGCTCGAGAGGAGCAGCGGGCTCGCGCCGCCGCCCGCCGTTGCGAGGAGGAGAGGCCGTCGGTCAATCCCCACACCGCCGTCACAGCCGTGCGCCGCCGCCATGGAAGTGGTGACCAAGGGGGCCTGGGATGGTAGCGACGTCGACGACACCTTCATCGAATACCTCCGCGCGCGCCGCAAACTCCCGGCGGCGGAGTTCTTGGAGGCCCGCCCACCGGGGGCGAAGAACTCCCCCAGGCCACGGTCGGGCGAGGTCGTGGTCTTCGCCGACCACTTCCACCTTGGGCTGGGGCTGCCGGCGAGCGCGTTCTTCCGGTGCTTCCTAACGCACTTCGGGCTACAACCGCACCACCTCGCCCCCAATGCCGTCCTGCAGCTGGCGGCATTCGTCGTGCTCTGCGAGGGATACCTGGGGGTCGAGCCCAGATTGGATTTCTGGTGCCGGCTCTTCTACTTCAAGCGGCAGACAACGAAAGATCCGACGACGCAAAGGATGAAGATGACCGCCTGCGGGGGCGCCTCCATCCAGGTCCGGCAGGGGACCGGCTTCTCCAAACTCCCGCTGCACGAGTCGGTGAAGCGGTGGCAGCGGGGGTTCTTCTACGTGAAGAATGTGAAGCCGGAGGCGGATCGCATCAACCTCCCCAACTTCGCCAACCACCCGCCGACCACCATGTAGAACTGGCGAGCGACGCCCTCCACGGTGCCGGAGACGGCCGACCGGCTCTAGGCCCGCCTCCGCGAGTTGACCGGGATGGAAGGCCTCACGACCACGGACCTACTGGCGGCGATGATGGCGCGCCGGGTGCTGCTGCTGCAGCGCCGGCGGCATCTCATATGCCAGATGGGAGGGTGCCACGACCCCTGCCGGATCTCCACCAAGGAGCTGAAGGCAACTAGCGTGGCGGAGAAGGTCAACGCCGTGTCGACGGCAAATATGAAGGTGGGGGAATGGCAGTGGGGGAAGATCCCCTACAGCCGGAGCCACCCAACACCACGGGTAAGTAAATCAGCCGGCTTCACCTCCCTTCCTGGTCGCCGGACCGCAGTTCTCCCTTTGGACTAACGGCGCCGCCCGGCATGCCTGCAGAGGTTCGCGCTCCTGCAGGACTACGCGAGGCCGGCGCCGGACTCGACGGAGTCCGACCCGGAGGAGATCGATGACGATGTTCATGTAGAGCCGGCTACCGCTGAGCAAGCCGGCGAGGCGGAGGCGGGCGACGAGGAAGCGGAGGAGGAGGAGGAGGACGAGGCCGAGCCGCCGGGTGAGTCCTCACACCGGGCGCCATTAATGGATTGGCCCGACGACGATGTTGAGCTGGAGCCATCCCGTGCTGCAAAAGACTCGACGAAATTCTCGGAGGGGGAAGTCACAGCACCGCGAGGGCACCGACCCCGGAGCGCCAACGACCCGGCCGGGGCGGACAAGGGGAAGGGGCCGGCTGCCCCCAAGCCGGCGCCCAAGCATGCGGCCGCCGCGCAGCCGGGCGGCAGCCGTGCCGGGGGGAGCAAAAGACAGAGGGGGAACCCGACCGGACCCTCAAGGCGGGCGGTGCCGATCGCGACCGGGTGAGTCCTCAAATTCTTGCTCAATTTCGGATCTTGGTTTCATCTCCCCCCGCCTCGTCTAATACCCCGCCACCATTAGGGAAGCGCGCTCGCTGGACGGGAAACCGGGCGACAGGACGATGGAAACGACGCCGCCATTGACGGTCAAGGAAATGGAGAGCCAAGCGTGGCTCGACCTCGACAAGGTCGAGCGGGATCTGCAGGAGAAGGAGCACCGCCGGTGGGAGGCGGTGGCGGTGAAGGCAGGGGCGGCCGGCGGGCAGGCCGCCGGCCAAACGTGGGAACCGTTCCCCTGCAGCCCAGAGGGGACGCCACCGGGCGGCCGTGGCGCCGACCGGCCCACGGGCGACAGCGGGGGGGGGGGACTTGGTGGGGACGGACCGCCAAGCCGCCCAGCCGGCCGGGACCGACACGCCGTCGGTGTCGGGCGACGCGGCACTGAAGGCGAGCGTCGTGCCGCCGGGCGTGATGGTCGTGGATTTGGAGGCGGCGACGCCGGAGGCGCCGGCCATGGGCACGCCGCCGACGAAGGTGACGACAATGGGAGTGCCGGCTGCAGGAACAACGGCGTTGGAGACGCCGGCCACGGGGGCGCCGGCCTCCAGCCTATCGGGCCCCGACGTGCCGACACCGGACGCGAGCCGGCCAGGGGGCACCGGCGATGGAGAGGTCGAGGCGGAGGCCACAGCCGCCGAGGGGGCGGCCGCGGCGAGCTCGTCGTCGTCGGCCCCCGGGACGATGACGACAACGGGGGCCGGGACCATCGTCGTCGCCCATGAAGGAGGGCCCGCGGACGGGGGCCGGCCGCAGCAGCCGTGGGCAACGGCCGGGAGCCGGGCATCTAGGGAGCCGACGAGTGCCCTCGGTACCGCGGTGGCGGCCGTCATGGAGTCCTTCGCGGCCTGGCGTGCCCAGGCCATGGAAGACGCCCGGGCCGCCAGCGAGCGGCTGGTTAGCCTGGAGAAGGCGGTTGCGGTAAGTGCTCGATTTTCCTTCCTTCGTTTCTTTTTTCTGGTGGGGGCGCGCCAGTGCACCCACTAGGTGTAGCCCCCAAGGCTCGAGCCGGCTGGGCAGCAGGCGGGTCGAGCCTAAAGCAGTATCTCGTTCTTTGTTTTTGCAGGAGGACCATGATCGCCGGGCAGAGGCTCACAACACCCTGCTGGTGTTGTACTGGGGGGCGGAGAGCCGGCTGGCCGCCGCGACCGGCGACCAGCAAGGTAAGTGTCCTCGTGTCTTTCCACGCAGGGTCATGCCGGCGGCCCCATGCCGGCTCCCTTATCATTCTTCTCTTCTGACCTTGATCCTTCTCTTTCCACGCAGCCGCCCACAGAGAGCTGGTAGGCCTCTGCGGTCAGGTGGTCCGAGCCATCGGGGAGCGTGACATCGTGGCGGCGGAGTGCCGCAAGTTCCGCGGGAGGGTGGACGGCGGAGTGCCGCAAGTTCCGGAAGAAGCTTGAGGAGGCCCACGGCCGGGAGCTGGCGGACCGGGAGGCGGTGCTCCACCGGGAGGCGGAGGAGCGGGAGAAGGTGCTCCGAGATAAGCTGGAAGCCCAGGACGCCGAGCTGACGAAGGCGCACAAGGAGCGGCACGCAGCCGAGGAAGAAGCCGAGCGCCTCCGCCAGGAAGCGGCGGACCAGGAGGCGAACCTGACGGAGCAAAGCCACGGGGTGGACCAAATGCCACGCCGTAAGTCCCCGGTCCTTCTTTTCCTTTTCCCCCTTGGCGCATCTCCTTCTCCCTTCTGATTTCTTGTCTCGTCTCAGGGCTCTTCCTCGATACCCAAGAGAGCGCCGAGGCAGCCATGGAGTCCGACCGTGAGGACTGGCAGGCCCAGGGGGAAGTTATCGAGCCGGGCGCCCCTTGGACATCGGAAGAGGTGGTGGTGGCGGCCGAAGCGCATCTGGAGCTTGTCATCCGCCACCTGACGAAGCTCCGGAAGGCCGGCTTGGCGCTGGTCCGGGCCCTCTGACCCCAGGCCCTGAATCCAGGCTCCCTGTCCCGGCTTGCCCGGTGGTTGGACGCCGGGACTGCGCGGGTGAACGCCTGGAGGGCTTCCGCGGCGCGCGCCGGCGCGGAGATGGCACTCCGCGTCGCCAGGTCGTGGTACCCCGGGCTTGACCTGGGGTTGCTCACGGCCCAGCGTGCTGGCACCGAGGCGGAACTATCGGCGGTGGCGGACGAGCTGCAGAGGCGGGCGAGCGAGCTTGCGTCCTTCGCCGCGTGGGACAAGTACATCCCGGAGCGCGGCACAGACGACGCGGTCATCCCGGAGGACTCGTACGGCCTCGCCCTCGATGACCCCGCGGGGAGCGATTGCGAGTCGGTCGACGACGGGTCTGACACCGAGGACTACGCTCTGTCCGAGCCGGCTGACGACACGAGGGCCTCTACCTCAGCCGCGCCGGAAACGCCGGCCTTGAAGGCGCCCACCCCGCCAGCATGAACGCAGCCGGCTCAAGATCGCTCCTGCCTTCTCCTTGTATACTTTCGTCTGCATTTTACTTTTAGTACCAGAGTTCCACCCACTAGGGGTGTATTTGAAACGTATTGTAATGAACTTGCGGCCGTGGGCCTTTTGTTATTTTCAACCGAAGTTTTATTTATTAGAGATAAAAAAGGAGTGCGTGCCGGCCCAAATTTCGTCCTTCGCCTGTTGGCTTGCTTGTGGGCGCTAGAATTCCTTCCGTCTTCCGTCCCGCCTGCCAGCCAGCCGGGAGCCGGTCTGGGACAGGGACGGGACTTCACCCTTAGGGAAAGGTAGCGGGCTCTTAGAATCAACCGGCTAGGACTAGGTCGAGCCGGCAGAGGCCGGCCACGGGGAGAGACGTAGCGCTGCTGGGCTGGCCCGGCAACCGAGCCTTGGCAGACCTTTGTGTGGGAAGCGCCTTCGTATGCCACGGCCCCTTCAGCCAGACAGCTGGGGGCCGGTCTATGGCTGGTTAGGGCGGGAGAGGCGAAGGGATGCTTGCCACACTGATGCGTCCGCCTCGGAGAGGAGCCGGGTGAGCCTCCGGGACCGCGAGCCGGGCCCGGGTCTTAGGAGAGAACTTGGAGAAATCGAGAAGGGGTGAGCCTCAAGCGCCGGCTTGAGGTCCCTCATTGCATTCATGGGCCCGAAGGGGCAAAAGGTACAGGGTACATACACTGGCTTTCTAGCAGTAAAAGGGGCGAAGGAGCGCCACGTTCCACGGGCGTTCCGTTTCTTCTCTGGATGCATCTCTCTTGCGCTTCTGCGGCTTCTAGGTGTCTATCAGGTAGTAAGCATTGTTGTGCAGCGCCCGGCTAACGATGAACAGGACCTCCCATGGGGAGGACAACTTGTGCTGGCCGGCCGTCCGCTGAACCCGCCTGAGCACCAGGTCTCCTTCGCGGAAGGAAAACGGCCGGATCCGCTTGCTGTGGTAGTGCCGGAGTTTTTGCTGATAGATTGCTGTCCGGCTCAAAGCTAGCTTGCGGGCTTCTTTGTGGAGGTCGACGCCGTCCTCCCTCGCCTCTCTTGCGTCCTTCTCGGTATATAGGGCAACCCGAGGCGAATCGAACTCGATGTCGGTGGGGATGATCGCCTCGGACCCGTAAACGAGGAAGAACGGGGTGAATCCGGTCGATCGGTTGGGCGTGGTTCGGAGGCTCCACAGGACGGCCGGTAGCTCCTCGAGCCAGCAGCCAGCCGACCGGACCAGCGGCGTGACGAGTCGGGGTTTGATGCCGGCCAGGATCAGGCCGTTCGCCCTTTCGACCTGGCCGTTAGACTAGGGGTGGGCGACAGACGCCAGGTCGAGCCGGATGCCCTGCCATGAGCAGAAACGCGCTAGCGCGCCCTTGGCGAAGTTCGTGCCGTTGTCGGTGATGATGCTATGGGGGACTCCGTAGCGAATCGTGATATCTTCGATGAACCGGACGACAGTGGGGCCGTCCAGCTTCTTGATGGGCCACGCCTTGATCCACTTGGTGAACTTGTCGACGACGACCAACAGGTGTGTCATGCCGCCTCGGGCGGTCTTGAAGGGCCCCACCATATCCAGCCCCCAGACGGCGAAAGGCCACGAGAGGGGGATGGTCTAGAGGGCTGAAGCGGGCAGGTGGCTCTGCGCGCGGAAGCATTGGCAGCCCTCGCACTTGTCGACCAAATCCTTGGCCGCCTCCAGGGCAGTCGGCCAATAGAAACCGTGGCGGAACGCTTTGGCCACCAAGGACCTAGAGGCGGCGTGGTGGATGTCGAGGAGGATCTCCAGCCCCTTCTCCGGCTCGACGCAGCGTTGGAATACGCCGATGGTGCTGCAATGAATGAGCTCGTGGTTGATGATGCCGTAGGCCGGGGCCCGGCGCTGGATCTGCCTTGCGGTGGCTTCGTCGGAGGGGAGCTCGCCGCGCTCGAGGAATGCCAGGATGGGCTGAGCACACGAGGGGGCCGAGACAGGAGCCGGCTCGAGTTCGAGCGGGACGTCGGAGGCGGCAGCCCCCGAGGCCGGCGCGCCAGCCCCCGTGACCACCGCGCCAGCCCCCAGGGTCGGGCCGCCAGCCCCCAGGGTCGGGCCGCCAGCCCTCGGGACCGAAGCGGCAGCGGGAAGATCAGCCGTCGTCATGACGGCGTCGAGTGCCGGCGGGACCGGTTGGTTAGAAGTGGCGGCCGGTGCGGTCGCAATCATGGGGGCTGGCATGGCAGCCGGCGCGGCCGCGATCAAGGGGGCCGGCATGGCGGCCGGCGCAACCGGGACGCCGACGGCGTCCGCCGGTATGAAGATGGACTCCGACTCAGGAGACGGCTTGATCGAGGGCTTCAGCAACCGCTCGAGGGAGACGCCGGCGGGAATGGCTTGCCAGGTGGAGCCGATTTTGGCCAGCGTGTCGGCCGCCTCGTTATCCGCTCGGGGGACGTGATGGAACTCACAGCCCTCGAAGGAGCCGGTGAGCTGTTGGATGAGGAAGCGGTAGCTGGCCATGTTGGCGTCTCTGGCGTCCCATTCGCCAGAGACCTGTTGAACAACGAGGTCGGAGTCACCGAAACACAATATGCGCCGGATGCCAATCTCCTTGGCGAGCCGGAGGCCGTGGACGAGGTCTTCATACTCGGCCACGTTGTTGGAGGCGGCGAAATGGATCTGGAGGGTGTACTTGAGCTGGTCGCCCTTCGGGGAGAAGAGGATAATGGCGGCACCCAAACCGGTCCTCATCTTGAAGCCGGCGAAATGCATGCTCCAGTGCGTGGAGTCGGGTGGAGGCGGCACGAACTAGGGCTCGGCCCATTCGACAAGGAAGTCGGCCATCGCCTGGGACTTGATGGCGGTGCGCGGCTCGTACCGGATCTCGTGGTCAGCCATGGCGATGGCCCATTTAGCTATCCGACCGGAGGCATCCCGGCCGGCCATGATCTCGCCCAACGGCGTTGTGCTCAGATGGTGACGACGTGCTCTTGGAAGTAATGCTTCAGCTTCTGGGTGGCGAAGTAGACGCCGTATCACATCTTCTAGTAGTGGGGGTAGTTCTGCTTGGAGGCGGAGAGGACCTCGCTGAGGTAGTAGACCAGGCGCTGCGTCGGCAGTGCCTTGCCTTCCTCCGGCCGTTCCACCACCAGAACTTCGCTGATGATGCGTGTGGTGGCCACGATGTATGCAAGCAGGGGCTCCTTCTCAGCCATTGCGGCCAGGATGGGCGCGCTGGTGAGAGCTCTCTTGAGGTCACGGAACGCCGCGTCCGCCTCGTCGCGCCAGTCGAACAGGGCCGGCTTCTTCGAGAGGTCTCGGCCCGGCTCGACCAAGGCCGACTTGCGCAGGAGTCCGTAGAGGGGTAGGGCTTTTTCGCCGAGCCGGCTGATGAACCGGCTGAGGGAGGCGAGGCAGCCGGTGAACTTCTGAATGTCGTGAAGCCGGACTGGCTTGGGCATGCACTCGATCGCCCGGATCTTCTCGGGGTGGGCTTCGATGCCGCGCGCGGACACGAAGAACCCCAGAAGCTGGCCGGCAGGGACGCCGAAAACACACTTCTCCGGGTGGAGCTTGATCTTGTACTCGCGCAGGTTGGCGAACGTCTCCCGGAGGTCATCGAGGAGGCTGAAGTGCTTCTTGGATTTGATGACGATGTCGTCGACATAGACATGGACGTTCCTACCTAACTGAGGCAGGAGGCACTTCTGCATGCAGCGCTGGAAGGTGGCGCCGGCGTTCTTCAGACCGAAGGACATGGTGATGTAGCAGTAGGCCCCGAAGGGCGTGATGAAGGAGGTCTTGAGCCGGTCCTCCGGGTCTAGCTTGATCTGGTGGTAGCCGGAGTAGGCGTCCAGGAAGGACAGCAGGTCGCAGCCGGCCGTGGAGTCCATGACTTGATCGATCCGTGGCAGGGCGAACGGGTCCTTCGGCCATGCCTTGTTCAGGCTTGTGTAGTCGATACACATGCGCCAAGTGTTGTTCTTCTTCAGCACCAAGACTAGGTTGGCCAGCCAGTCCGGGTGGAAGACTTCCATGATGAAGCCGGCTGCGAGCAGCCATGCGATCTCTTCTCCGATGGTATGCCGCTTCTCCCCAGAGAAGCGGCGCAAAGGTTGCTTGACCGGCTTCGCATCCATTCGGACGTGCAGTTTGTGCTCAGCGAACTTCCTCGGGACACCTGGCATGTCTTTGGGGGACCATGAGAAAATGTCCCGGTTCTCACGGAGGAAGTCAACGAGCTCGCTTTCCTATTTGCTGCCGAGGCGCGAGCCGATGGTCACGCACTGGGTGGGGTTGGCCGGATCGAGTGATACTTGCTTGGTGTCCCGGGACGGCTGGAAAGAGCCTTCGCCGACGGACTGGGATGGGGGAGCCGGCACGGCCGGCTGGGCAGAGGCGAGGGCCACCAGCCGGTCGAGCTGCCGCTTCTCTTCCGCTATCTCCAGGGCTTCGGCCAGCCGGCTTCCATCGCGTGCACACACCATGGACATCTGGTACTTGCCGGCCACGGTGATGATGCCCTTGGGGCCCGGCATCTTGAGCTTGATGTAGGCGTAGTGGGGAACCGCCATGAACTTGACCAGCGCGGGCCAGCCCAGTAGAGCGTGGTAGGGGCTGCTCAGGTCCGCCACCTTGAACTAGATCGGCTCGCGGCGGAAGTGGCTGGCGTCGCCGAAGAGGACGTCGAGCCGGATTTTGCCGAGGGGGGTGCAGGACTTGCCCGGGACGATGCCGTGGAATACGGTCCAGCTTGCCTTCAGGTCCTCCACCTTGAGTCCTAGCTTGAGCAGGGTGTCAAGGTAGACGATGTTGATGCTGCTGCCGTCGTCGACCAGCACCCACGAGAAGTGGCAGGAGCGCTTCTTAGAGGCGATGGTGGGGTCGAGGACGAGGGCGTAGCTGCCCGGGTCCGGCATCACGGCCGGATGGTCAGCCCGGCTCCAGGTGACCGGCTTCTCGGACCAGTGCATGAACTGGGGAGTCGCGGGCGCGGTGGCGTTCACCTCACGATGGAGCCGGCGTTGGGTGTGCTTGTCCGCCTCTTCGCTCGTGAAGACGACATAGCAGCCGTCGGGCTCGGGGTATTGCTCCAGCAGCCGGCCGACGTTTCGAGCCGAGGCTGGGGCCGCGTGGGCCGGCTGGGGAGCCGGAGGCGGTGCCTGGGCCGGAGCCGGCCCACGAGCTGGCGGCGTGGGAGGAGCCGGGAGGCCGTCCCCCCGAGCCAGGCGCTGTGAGAAGCTGCACTGCCGGAGCGTGTGCGTGGCTGGCGTGGCGCCGGAGTGGTTCCTATAGGGGAGGTCCAACAACTGCTCGAAAGTCAGCTTGGGCTGCCAAGCGGCCTTGCCGGTGCGCTGGCGCTTGCCGGAGGCCTGGCCAGCCGGCTGCTCCTCCTCGATGGAGGCGACCAGCCGACTCCCGTACCGGGGATCGGGCTGGTCGTTCTTGCGTTTGCCGTTGGGCTATTGCCGGTTGTCGGCGGCCGGCTTGGCCGGAGCAGGAGCCGGCTTGGCTGGTGCCTTGGCCTTCATCCTCATGGAGGAGTCGGCCGTGGCGTATTTGTCCGCTTTGGACATTAAGTCCTCCAGGGAGGTTGGCTCGGAGCACAAGAGCTTGTGCTTGAGGGGTGGGTCGTCGCGACAACCCTCGATGAAGTATTGGATGGCCTGCACCTCGTGCACGCCCTCGCAGGAGTTACAGAGCTCGGTCCAGCGCGTGAGGTAGTCGCGGAGGGGCTCGTCCGGGCCCTGGACGCACATGGCGAGCTCGCGAGGGCGACCGGGTCGCTTGTACGTGCCGGTGAAGTTGCGGACGAAGGTTTCCTCGAAGTCTGTCCAGGTGTTGATGCTGCCGGCAGCCAAGCTGTTCAGCTAGGTGCGGGCAGAGCCAAGCAGCATCAGGGGGACATAGCGAACGGCTACGCGCTTGTTGCCTCTGGCGATGCCGACGACGCTGGTGTAGTACACCAGCCAGTCCTCCGGCTTGGCGGTCCCGGTGTACTTCGGGGTGTCACGGGGGAGCGTGAAGCCGGGAGGGAACGGCTCATTGCGAATTCGTGGGCCAAAGCAGGCCGGGCCAATCGGACCCTCCTCCTCCAGGAGGGTCGACTGTGCCAACCAATCGAGGCGGAGCCGGGCGTCGTTGTCGCTGTGGGGAACACGCGGTCCTAGCCGGGCCGCAAGCTCAGGCCGGACGGCCAGCGGGGCGGACTGTGCCGGCTCTTGCCGCAAGGGTGGGGTATGTTCGCGGCTGCGCCAGCTTCCGCCGGCCGTCGCCTCGCCGAATCGGCGACTGTCAGTCGGGCGATTGCTGCGGCGGCTATTCACAGCCAGCTGTTCGTTCCCACGCAACGGGGGACACCGAGCGTTGCTCTCCCAGGTGTTCCGGCCGGAGGGGCGAGGTGTGCTGGAGTGCTGAGCCTGCCGGAGGTCAACAGCTCCAAAGCCCTTGCCCTCGGGGCGGGGGAATTCGGAGACGGCCCCTCCGGGAGTGGGCGACCTGCTACGTGTTGGCAGTGTCGATGAGGTCCTTGATGTGTCGCTCGCGTGCGGCCCGCTCCTCGCCCTCCAAGGTTGCCAGGTCCTCGTAGGCAACCTTGGCGGCGCGCGGGTTGGCGGCGGGGGTGTCGTAGACTGGGAGGCGGCCACCGAGGATCTCGGCGACCACGCGGCCGCGCTCTCGCACGGCGCCACGCCGGTTGGGCTCGGGGCCAGCCGGGGTGAGGCCATACGCGGAGTTGTACTCCCGTTGCGCGGCCTCCATCCGTTGCCGCTCGGCAACGAGGGCGCTGGCATCTTCGAACAGCTGGCGGCGGACCGCCTCCAGCTCGGCCCTTGCGGCGGTGGGATCCGCCGTAGTGGTGATGGGGGTACCGCGACCCCGGAGGGTGGCGGCGAGAGGGTCGGAAGTGCCGGCACGGGCGGCAACCGCGCCGGCCTCGGCCGCTCGCACGCGGCCTGAAGTGGTGGAGGAGGCAGCGACCATTACTCCCGCGTGGGCGTGGGAGCCGATCACGTCGCCATTGGCAAGAGCGCCTATGGATGCAGGGGGATCGGTGCAGTCGAGCACCCCGCTAGGGTACTCGTCGGCCGGCGCCTCGCCGGCGAGGCTGAGCTTGCTAAACAGCCCGGCGAGCGCGTCGTCGTCGAGCGTGAGGTCGTGGCCGGGGTGCTCATCAGAGGGGCCGAGCACGCCGCCCGTAGGACCTGCCGGAGCAAGCCCCACGAGCAAGAAGCTCCGCCCGGACGCGGGGCGGCCGGGGGAGGTGGTGAAGGGCCCCTCCCGGAGCGTAACTCCGGCTCCCGCCGCGGAAGGCCCCACGGTGGGCGCAAACTGTGGTGGTTTTGTCACGGCAGATGCCATGGGTAGGCTTATCGAGAGGGGCCAAAAGGACGCCGGCGGACTCTGGGAATGGGGTTGGGCACGAACGGTGACTGACACGCGATGTACCCAGGTTCAGGGCCCTCCGAGGGAGGTAAAACCCCTACTCCTGCTGGACTTTGTTGAGCCTTTGGCAAAGGTTACAATGGTGCTCCTTGAGCTGTGTGAATCGAGGTGAGAGCTTAGGGCTCCGGCTCGGGCAGATCTTACGATGGATGCTATGTGGGGGTTCTTCTCTTCCTGCGTGGATGCCATCCCCCTTGCATGAGGAGGACTCAGGGGGTTTTATAGGCCAACCCCCCGGCTTACAATATGAATATAGTGATCTCGGGGGGACCCGGCCGGCATCCTCTACGACCGGCTACGGGGGCCACCAGCTTGGATTGCGTTGTGGCGGGCCCCAAGCCCGGCCGTGCGGCGGCACGGGGTCCCATGGGCGGTGTCGTCTTGCGGCGGTCGGCCGAAGTCAGCGGCCGGCCGGCTGTCCTGTTGCCATGCCGGGGCAGGTAGCGGAGTGGTTGGGAGCAGGCCGCCACTGTTGGAGGCCTGGTCGCCGTCCAACAGCGGCGAGAGGCCACTGTGGCCACGCGGGCGCTGACCTCCGACGGGATAGGGGTCACTGTGGCCATGCGGACACCGACCCTCGATGGGACGAGGCCTACTGTGGCCATGCGGGCGCCGACCCTCGACGGGACGGGGCCCACTGTCGCTATGCAGAGCCCGTCAGGGGCATCCAATGCCTGGCCGGCTTGCGGAAGGAGCTGGGCAGGGAAGCTCAAACCAGCCAGCGCGTCGTGGTTGAAGGAGTGGCCGGCATGTTGGTGCCGGGAGGGGAACAGAACCCAGCGGGGGATAGCCCAGCCGTCTCCTTGAAGGCGGCCTGCCCCTTCGCCTATAGGCAAGCCGAAGCATTAGGGGCGTTTGAGGCCCCCCGGGGGTCATCCCCCCGTCACCGCAATTTGTTGAATGAATCTTTGACCGTGGTTGTAATATAACCCGGAATGAATCCTGAAATAATTCCTTTATCTTTGACATGAAATTCCTGCTCGTGGTTGCGGTGCAACCCGGCAAATATAAGTTTGAGAAATCCATGAGTGTTGTTGATTACTACAGAGCAAAATAAAAGAAATCCGAGAACCAGCCAATTAGATGACACAGCATTATATCTGATAGGGCGGCTCTTGAAATATAATAATTTCTCCGAGCTGTTTTGAAAAAACCCCAATCATTTATTACTGTTTATGATAAACCATGAAGATCCAGCCATGTTGGCTATTAAAAGATCCATTTGCTTTTGCAGAATACTTTAACGGCGGCTCATCTTAAAAGATAAAACCTGCAAAAATGAACACGACAGAATATATTCTGTATTGTTGTAAGGGCGGCTTTGACAAAGCACAACCCAGAGATGTTATAACATTTCCCCTTCTTTCAGAACCTTGCTCTGACCCGGCTTGATAAGCCGACATGACATGTGAATTTGATGCAATGTATGGTGTAATGCAATTTATGATGCAATATGTGATGTAATGCATGATGATCTTGCTTTTCCTCAAAAAACTCACATGATGGTTCTTCTGGGTGAACTCGATGCTTGAACTCACACCAGTTTAGGGTCTCTTAACGAGATTGACCGTCAACTCCTTTGAGCGGTTCAGGGTCTCTAGGCGAGATTAACTGATAAGAGTGCAACGAACCAGAAAGAGACACATCCACCGGTTCTTCTGGGTGGACTCGCTGCTTGAAACTCAGAGCAACACTCGGTTTCCAGGAAAGAATTGATGAGCGCAAGGAACCAGAAAGGGACACGGATACTGGTTCTGCCGAGAGGACTCGCTGACTTCACACTCAGAGCAACACTCATTTTCCAGGCGAGAATCGATAAGTGCAGCATCCCAGCTAGAGACACAGCAGGGCATGAGTATCCCTTGTCGCCAATTTAACTTTAACCAGTACAGGGTCATCGAGATTGGCCGTCAATTTCTTGAACTGGCTCAGGGTCTCTAGGCGAGATTAACTAGTAAGAGTTCAGCAGGTCTCCTCAATCTTAGCCGGTACAGGGTCTCTATCGAGATTGGCCGTCAATTCCTTTGAACCGGCTCAGGGTCTCTAGGCGAGATTAACCGGTAAGGCAGGCAGGTCACATAGCGGAGCAGCATCAATCTTGTAAGCCGCCATCTTGTATGAAGAAACGACAAAAGCTACAAGTGTCTTTATGATGATCCAATGATCCGAGCACCCATGTTTGAATGGTGCATCACGGCGGTCCGTCCTCTTGGGAAACTTTTAATCATCCACCAATAATGTAGTAGCCCCCAGGATTGGTTCTTGTGAAGACCCGGGGTTCTCGTTGAAAACGACCAAATGTGTCTCGCCATGTTTGTAGCCCCCGAGTCTTAAGTTGACTCAAAGAGGCGGCTTGAGAATATCCATTGGAAGTTTGAGGTTGGCCGTGGCGAGTTATAAATGATCCCGTATGAATTTCTTCAATGATCCGGTCGATTGTTCGTTCCGGCTGTTTGTTGAAGTGAACCAAATTGTAGTGCTGGCGACTCGTGTGCCTGTCTGTCGGGCGGCTCATATCGATGAGCACTGCACCGATATATTGATGTAGATCAAATTGTGGGTGATGTCTTGCACGCATCCGTTGGGCAGCTCGTACAGGCGAGCACTGCACCGATATGTTGATGTAGATCACAGTGTGGGTGGCGTCTTGCACACGCCAGTTGGGTGGCTCGTACAGGCGAGCACTGCACCAATATGTTGATGTAGACGTAGAAAACAGCCGCGGCATTGTAAAGCGGGGATGTTGTGAAAGACGCCACGGCGTTGTAAGCCGGTGCGGATGATGAGAGACGGCGATGTCATTGTAAGCCGATGTTGTTGGTGAAGACCATAAAGCGGATACGGCGGCTTGCCGCACTCATTTGGCGGCTCATACTGGTGAGTGAATACATGCGGTATCGGCAATTTGATGTAGACCGTCTACGGGGCGGTGACTCACGTGCGTCCATCGAGCAATGCAACATGCTGGTGTGCGCTCTGACTCCGCGATATCATGCCCCGCAAACAGTTGTCCTGCATAAAAATATTGCAAACGACGGAGTAATTGTTCTTGGATGGATCAATATGTATGAAAAAATAAATATGATAAATACAACCTGGATTTTTTGTCGGATGAATATGGACACCGGCATCAGATAATAGCAGAAGTAATCAGATGAAACAGATGCTCATCTTTTTTCCAGCAGGCTCACCACTTTTCCCAGCCGGCTCACCGCTTATATTTCTTTTCCTTGAGCACCCGGTCAGAGCAGGCTGCTGGAGTGGTGGGGAGCTGGCGATTGGGCAGCTCGGAAGGTCGGGTGAGACCACAACGGCGGCAGAGCTGGCGGGGCAGAGCCAGTGATTTGAGTGGCTAGAGGAAGCCCCGGTGGAAACAGAGCGACTCGCGGTGGCGACTTTGAGGTGGAGCCTTTTCAGAATTGTTTTGCACTGCTACAGAATTGTACCTTCAGGCAACACCATAGGCGGTTCAGACCGGTATTTTGTTGGCAAGGAGCGTCAGTTGGCAAGGAACGTCGATAGAAGTATATTTGATATACGTTTTATTGATGTGTATCTTGCTAGTACTCCTAGTAGCACCTGGGTATTGGATACCGGTTCGGTTGCTAAAATGTTAGCAACTCGAAATAAAAGCTACGGAATAAACGGAGAACTAGCTAAGGGTGAGGTGACGATGTCTGTTGGAAATGTTTCCAAGGTTGATGTGATCAACATCGCATGCTCTCTCTACCTTCAGGATTAGTGACAAACCTAAATAAATGTTATTTGGTGTTTTGCGTTGAGCATGAACATGATTAGATCGTGTTTATTGCAACACAGTTATTCATTTAAATTAGAGAATAATGGTTATTCTGTTTACATGAATAATACCTTTAATGGTCATGCACCCAGTGAGAATGGTTTGTTGAAATCTTGATCGTAGTAATACACATGTTCATAACATTGATGCCAAAAGATACAAAGTTAATAATGATAGTACCACATACTTGTGGCACTGCTGTAAAGGTCATATTGGTATAAAGCGCATGAAGAAACTCCATGTCGATGGATCAGTGGACTCATTCGATTTCGAATCGGTTGCGACATGCAAACCATGCCTTTTGGGCAAGATGACTAAGGACCCCATTTTCGGATTGATGGAGCGGGCAAGTGGTTCATTGGAAATGATACATGTTGATGTATGCAATCCAATGAGTCTTGTAGTGTGCGGTGGATGTCATTATTTTCTTACCTTCACTAATGATTTGAGTAGATATAGTGGATATTTACATATTGAAACACAAGTCCGAATCGTTTGAAAGGTTCAAGCAAATTCAGAGTGAAGTTTTAAGATCATCATGACAAAAAGATAAAAATGTCTACGATATGATCATGGAGGTGAATATCCGAGTTGCGAGTTTGGCATGCAACTTTAGACAATGTGAAAGTTGTTTCACAACTAATGCCACTTGGAACACCATAGTGTGATGGTGTGTCCAAATGTCATAGTCATGCTCTATTGGTTATGGTGCGTGCTATGATGTCTCCTATCGTTTCTACTATAATTTTGGGGTTATGCATTAGAGACAACTACATTCACTTTAAATAGGGCACCATCTAAATCTGTTGAGATGAAACCGTGTGAATTATGGTTTGATAGAAACCTAAGCTGTCATTTCTTAATGTTTGGGGCTGCGACGCTTGTGTGGAAATTTTTTTCACCTAATGAGGTCGAAACCAGAGCGAACAAATGCATCTTCATAGAATACCCTAAGAACAGTTGGGTGAACCTTCTATCGCAGATCCAAGCATAAAATGTTTGTTGCTAAAACGAGTCCTTTATCGAGGAAAAGTTTCTCTCAAAAGAATTGAGTGGGAGGAAGATAGAACTTGATGAGGTTGTTGAACCTTTGTTTCAACCAGAGAGTAGCGTAGTGCAGAAAGATGTTTCTGTGGATCCTATGTTAGTTGAAGAGGAAGTTAATGATGATGATCATGAAAGCTTCGGATCAAGTTACTATCGAAACTCGTAGGTCGACAAGGACGTGTACTATTCCTAAGTGGTACAACAACCCTGTCTTAGAGGTCATGTTGTTGGACAACGATGAACCTACGAGCTATGGAGAAGCGATGATGGGCCCGGATTCCGACAAATGGTTAGAGGCCATGAAATCCGAGAAAAGGATCCATGTATGAAAACCAAGTATAGACTTTGGTAGACTTGCTCGTTGGACGGCAAGTCGTTGAGTACAAATGGATCTTTAAAATGAAGACATACGCTGATGGTAAATGCCACCATTTATAAAGCTCGACTTGTTGCAAAAAAGTTTATGACAAGTTCAAGGAGTTGACTGCGATGAGACTTTCTCACTCGTAGCGATGCTAAAGTCTGCTGGAATTATGTTAGCAGTTACTGCATTTTACAATTATGAAATCTGCCAGATGGATGTCAAAACATCGTTTCCTTAACGGTTTACTTGAGGAAAGGTTGTATGTGATACAACCAGAAGGTTTTGTCTGTCCTAAGGATGCTAAAAGGTGAGCAAGCTTCAGTTATCCTTCTATGGACTGAAGCAAGCATCTTGGAGTTGGAATATATGCTTTGATGAGTTGATCAAAGTTTTTGAGTCTATACAAAGTTTACGAGAAACTTGTATTTGCAATAAATTGAGTGGGAGCACTATAGAGTTTCTGATAAGTATATGTGGATGACATATTGTTGATCGGAAATAATGTAGAATTTCTAGAAGGCATAAACGGTTGTTTGAAAAGTGTTTTCCAAAGGAAGGCCTGGATAAATCTACCTAATTGTGAGCATCAAGATCTATAGAGATAGATCAAGATGCTTGATGAGACTTTCAATGAGTACATACCTTGACAAGATTTTAAAAGAGTTCAAAATGGATCAGTCAGAGAAAGAGTTCTCATCTGATTTGTAAGGTGTGAAGTTGAGTGAGACTCAAAGCTCGACAACGGCAGAATAAAGAGAAAGGACGAATGTCGTCCCCTATGCCTTAGCCATAGGCTCTGTATAGTATGCCATGCTGTGTACCGCACCTATGTGTGCCTTGCGATGAGTCCGTCAAGGGGTACAAGAGTGATCCAGGAGTGGATCACTGGACAAAGGTCAAGATTATCCTTAGTAACTAAAAGACTAAGGAGATGTTTCTCGATTATGGAGGTGATAAAGAGTTCGTCGTAAAGAGTTGCATCGATGCAAGCTTTAACACCAATCCAAATGACTCATGGTAGCAATCTGGATACGTATAGTGGAGCTGCCATTTGGAAAGCCATTTGGAAAAGTACCAAATGGAGTGTGGTACCAGTGTTTACGGTTTGACATAGAGATTTGCAAAGTACACACGGATCTGAATGTCGCAGACCCATTGACTATAAGACCTCTCTCACATGCAAAGCATGATCGAGCCCCAAAACTCATTGGGTGTTAGATTCATAACAATGCGAATCACATAGTGATGTGAACTAGATTATTGACTCTAGTGCAAGTGGGAGACTATTGGAAATATGCTCTAGAGGCAATCATAAATTAGTTATTATCATATTTCTTTATTCATGATAATCATTAATTATCCATGCTATAATTGTGTTGATCGGAAACTCGGATGCATGTGTGGATACATAGACAAAACCATGTCCCTAGTATGCCTCTAATAGACTAGCTCGTTGATCAAAAGATGGTTAAGGTTTCCTAGACATGGACATGAGATGTCATTTGATAACGGGATCACATCATTAGGAGAATGATGTGATGGACAAGACCCAATCTACACACGTAGCATATGACTGTGTCGATTTATTGCTACTATTTTTTGTATGTCCAATATATGTTCCTATGACCATGAGATCATGCAACTCACGGATATCGGAGGAGTGTCATGTGTGTATCAAATGTCGCAACGTAAATGGGTGACTATAAAGGTGCTCTAAAGGTATCTCCGAAGGTGTCTGTTGAGTTGGCATGGATCAAGACCGGGATTTGTTACTCCGTGTGACAGAGAGGTATCTCAGGGCCCACTCGGTAATACACATCATAATAAGCCTTGCAAGCAATGTGTCTAAGTGTTAGTCACGGGATCTTGTATTACGGAACGAGAAAAGAGACTTGCCGGTAACGAGGTTGAACTAGGTATGGAGATACCGACGATCGAATCTCGGGCAAGTAACATACCGAAGAACAAAGGGAACATCATACGGGATTAACTGAATCCTTGACATAGAGGTTCGACTGATAAAGATCTTTGTAGAATATGTAGGAACCAATATGGATATCTAGGTCCCGCTATTGGTTATTGACCTAAGAGGTGTCTCGGTCATGACTACATAGTTCTCGAACCCGCAGGGTCTGCACACTTAAGGTTTGGTGACGTTTTGGTAGTATAGAGTTATGTATGGTGGTGACCGAAGGTTGTTCGGAGTCCCGGATGAGATCCCGGATGTCACGAGGAGCTCCGGAATGGTCCGGAGGTAAATATTTATATATAGGAAGTCCTATTTTGGTCGCCGGAAAAGTTTCGGGCTCACCGATAGTGTACCAGGAGTGTCGGTAGTGTACCGGGAGAGTTCATCGGGAGGGGTATTTCGACCCAAGAGGCTACATTGGCTGTGGGAGAGTGAATACCAGCCCTTAGTGGGATGGTGGAATTCCCACACAAGGCCCATGAGGCTGGGAAGAAAAGCCCAAAGAGAAAAAGGTGGAAAAAGGCAAAAATAGGATGAATCCTAGTAGGACTAGGATTGGAGGTGGATTCCACCTCTCCTACTTGGTTCGGCCGACCCAAAGGATGGCTCTTGGAGAGACAAGACTCCTCCTCTCTTCCTCTTATATATACTAGAGGTTTTAGGGTTTTTTGCGCCTGATTTTCAGCCACGTGCTACCCGTTCCTCTAGTGCATAGTTTCTCCTCTAGATCGGTTTTCTATAGTGCTTAGGCGAAGCCCTGCCGGAATAGCTCCACCATCATTGCCGGAGCGCCGTCACACTGCCGGAGAACTCTTCTACCTATCCGCTCCCTCTTGCTGGATCAAGAAGGCGGAGATCGTCATCAAGCTGTACGTGTGCTGAACGCGGAGGTGCAGTCCGTTCGGCGCTAGATCAGACGGATCGTGATGAGATCGCGGGACGGATTGTGATGAATTCGCGGGTCGGATTGTGATTGGATCGCAAGCCGGATCGTGATGAGATCGCGGGACGCTTGGCGATTTGGATCGCGAAGACGTTCGACTACACCAACCGCGTTTCTTAACGCTTCCCGCTTAGCGATCTACAAGGGTATGTAGATCCACTCTCCCTCTCGTAGATGCACATCACCATGGATAGATCTGCGTGTGCGTAGGAATTTTTTTGTTTCCCATGCGACGTTTCCCAACAGAGATGATACCGTATGAATTATGGTTTGGAAAGAAACCTAAGCTGTCGTTTCTAAAAGTTTGGGGATGCGATTATTATGTGAAGAAACTTCAACCTGAGAAGCTCGAACCCAAAGCGGAAACGTGCGTCTTCATAGGATATCCCAAAGAGACTATTGGGTATACCTTCTACCTCAGATCCGAAGGCAAAGTATTCGTTGCCAAGAACGGATCCTTTCTCGAGAAAGAGTTTCTCTCGAAAGAAGTAAGTGGGTGAAAAATAGAACTTGATGAGGTAATCGTACCTTCACTCGAACCAGAGGGTAGCGCAGCACGGGGAGTTGTTTCTATGGAGCCTACACCGACTGGAGAGCAAGTTAATGATGATGATGATGAAACTTCAGATCAAGTTACTATTGAACGTCGAAGGTCCACTAGGACACGTTCCGCGCCAGAGTGGGTACGGCAACCCTGTCCTGGAGAACATGTTGTTGGACAACGGTGAACCTTAGAACTATGAAGAAGCGATGGCGGGTCCGGATTCCAACAAATGGCTTGAGGCAATGAAATCCGAGATAGGATCCATGTATGAGAACAAAGTATGGACTTTGGTGGACTTGCCTGATGATAAGCTAGCCATTGAAAATAAATGGATCTTTAAGAAGAAGACTGACATGGATGGTAATGTGACCGTCTATAAGGCTCGATTTGTCGCTAAGGGTTATCGACAAGTTCAAGGAGTTGACTACGATGAGACTTTCTCACCCGTAGCAATGCTGAAGTCTGTCTGAATCATGTTAGCAATTGCCGCATTTTATGATTATGAGATCTAGCAAATGGACGTCAAAACGGCATTCCTTAATGGCTTCCTCAAGGAAGAACTGTATATGATGCAACCGGAAGATTTTGTTGATCCTAAAGATGCTAACAAAGTATGCAAGCTCCAACACTCCATCTATGGGCTGGTGCAAGCATCTCGGAGTTGGAACATTCGCTTTAATGAGGTGATTAAAGTGTTTGGATTTGTACAGGTTTATGGAGAACCCTGTATTTACAAGAAAGTGAGTGGGAGCTCTGTAGCATTTCTCATATTATATGTGGATGACATACTGATAATGGGAAATGATACGGAACTCTTGGAAAGTATAAAGGCCTACTTGAATAAGTGTTTTTCAATGAAGGACCTTGGAGAAGCTGCTTACATATTATTTTTTAAGATCTATAGAGATAGATCGAGATGCCTCATAGTTCTTTCACAAAGCACATACCTTGAAAAGATATTGAACAAGTTCAATATGGATCAGTCCAAGAAGGGGTTCTTGCCTGTGTTACAGGGTGTGAGATTGAGTACGACTCAACGCCCGACCACGGCAAAGGATAGAGAAGAGATGAGTGTCATCCCCTATGCTTCATCCATAGGCTCTATTATGTATGCCATGCTGTGTACCAGACCTGATGTGAACCTTGCCATAAGTTTGGTAGGGAGGTACCAAAGTGATCCCGGAGCGGAACACTGGACAATAGTAAAGAATATCCTGAAGTACCTAAAAAGGACAAAGGACATGTTTCTCGTGTATGGAGGTGCTTAAGAGCTCGTCATAAAGGGTTACGTCGATGTTAGCTTCGACACAGATCCGGACGACTCCAAGTCGCAAACCGGATACGTGTATATTTTGAACGGAGGAGTAGTCAGCTGGTGCAGCAGCAAGCAAAGCGTCGTGGCGGCATCTACATGTGAAGCGGAGTACATAGCTGCTTCGGAAGCAGCAAAGGAAGGAGTCTGGATGAAGGAGTTCATCACCGACTTAGGAGTGATTCCCAATGTGTCGGGCCCGATGACTCTGTTCTGTGACAACGCTGGAGCTATTGCCCTTGCGAAGGAGCCCAGGTTTCACAACAAGACAAGACACATCAAGCGCCGCTTAAACTCCATCCATGATTACATTCAGGAGGGAGATATAGATATTTGTAAAGTACATACGGATCTGAATGTCGCAGATCCATTGACTAAACCTCTCTCACGCGCAAAACATGATCAACACCAGAATGCTATGGGTGTTCGATTCATCACAATGTAACTAGATTATTGACTCTAGTGCAAGTGGGAGACTGTCGGAAATATGCCCTAGAGATAATAATAAAATGGTTATTATTGTATTTCCTTGTTCATGATAATTGTCTATTGTTCATGCTATAACTGTATTAACCGGAAACCATAATGCATGTGTGAATACATAGACCACAACATGTCCCTAGCGAGCCTCTAGTTGGCTAGCTCCTTGATCAAGAGATGGTCACGATTTCATGACCATGGACATTGGATGTTGTTGATAACTGAATCACATCATTAGGAGAATGATGTGATGCACAAGACCCAATCCTAAGCATAGCACAAGATCATGTAGTTCGTCTACTAAAGCTTTTCAATGTCAACTATCGTTTCCTTAGACCATGAGAGTGTGCAACTCCCGGATACCGTAGGAATGCTTTGGGTGTGCCAAACGTCCCAACGTAACTGGGTGGCTATAAAGGTGCACTACGGGTATCTCCGAAAGTGTTTGTTGGGTTGGCACGAATTGAGACTGGGATTTGTCACTCCATGTGACGGAGAGGTATCTCTGGGCCCACTCAGTAAGACATCATCATAATGAGCTCAATGTGAATAAGGAGTTAGCCACGGGATGATGTATTACAGAGCGAGTAAAGAGAGTTGCCGGTAATGAGATTGAACAAGGTATAGAGATACCGACGGTCGAATCTCGGGCAAGTATCATACCAATAGACAAAGGGAATTGTATACGGGATTGATTGAATCCCCGACATCGTGGTTCATCCGATGAGATCATCGTGGAGCATGTGGGAGCCAACATGGGTATCCAGATCTCGCTGTTGATTATTCATCGAAGAGGTGTCTCGGTCATGTCTATGTGTCTCCTGAACTCGTAGTGTCATGGATTTATCACGGCAGATGTCCGGGTGAACGGACTTGGATTCAAGGCCATCGCTAATGGGGTGGACTCAAAGGGTTTGATCGGGACGAAAGACATGGGTTTATCCAGGTTCGGCCCCTCAAGTTGAGGTAATAGCCTACGTCCTTCTTGTGTTTGTATTGCTTGTTGTATCGATTACAAGGAGCTAGAAGCTTGACCTAGTTCTCGATCACCTATCCTCTAAGTCGCCCCGGGTCTGCCTTTATATTGGAGGTCAGGACCACCGGGTCCTTACAATTAGGTAACCGAGTCTCCTCATATGTCTGAGTCTCTCTCTATCATCCTATCCAAGTGGTCCCTAAGGCGGCTTACACGCCCGGGTCTTCTTCGTCCGAGCCACTGTACGGCCCACACTTTGAGCCGTCTATCTTCCTGGGCCTCCAGTCTTACGACGCACCCTTGGGCCGGCTCACAAGCCACCAACATGACCCGGAACCTTTAAGGGCGGGTCATATTGTGGGGTTATATCCCCAACATTAGGCCTCAGGTTGAATTGAGCTCGCTCACTTCATCCTTCTCTTTTGCTCTTGATGAATCGCCCGGAGATGACCCGGCGTGACGTCATGAGATCCGCTGACGTACCACCGAATCCTTCATTAAATGGTTAGCCCGAGAATCGAGGCATCTGTCTGGGTCAAATGATTTCTGCCGCCTTGATTCTCGCGCCTGCCCTGTTATCCTTTTAAATAGGACCGTGGTGGTTGGTCATTTTTCACGTTTTCCCGCTCCAGCCTTCGTCTTCCTCCCGTCGACCGCTCCGCTCCGGCGTGCTCCGCTTCGGTGCCGTCCGCACTTCGTCCCCAACTAGGCTTCTGCATCACCCTGATCATTCTAGACTCTTCCGCCTCCGCCACAACATCCCCGGTGAGTCTTCATTCTTCCTAGATCGCCCCCGCCATAGTAGGGTTTCACCGGGAGCTCCGTCGCCGTTGCTCGGGCTCCGGCACCACCAGCGCGAGTATACCTCGACGCCGCTGCGCCCTTTAGCATGCACTCCTACTGCGCCGCCGTCTACGGGACGTCCACGCACAATGCGCGGACCGCCGCGGCTCCGCTTCGTTTTCTTTGTTTCTGCTATTCGTCGCTAGGTCAGAAATAGGATCCATTTTTCTGTCTTTTGTAGATCCGTAATTATAACGGTAAGTCTGTGAAAACGGTTTTCTAGGACTTAGCCGATTTTTGCTTCTCCCTTCCTTGTTGAACCGCCAGGCCTTTCTGGCTCTTGTCAGCCAGACTGGGGCATGGTATTGTAGAGCCCTTAGAATTATAAGCCGCCGTAGATACCTGCTTGTTCTTGACTCGCTATTTTTATTTCCTTTGCACAGTAGTTAAACCGCCACCATGTATCGCGCCTCCAACTCTTGCAATTGGATTGGTTCTTGTGTTACGGAAGAGCATCTAGCGGATCTTGTCGAATCGGGCACTCTCCCTGCCAAAGAGGTCCTTCACTGGCGGGTTCCGGGAAATGAGACCCGACCTTCACCCAAGAAAGGAGAGATAGTCGTTTTCACCGACCACATTGAGCGAGGGTTCATGCCACCCGGCTCTAAATTCCTCCAGGACATTCTTCATTTGTATAAGCTTCACCCTCAAGACTTGGCCCCCAAATCAGTTTCAAATATATGCAACTTCCAAGTGCTCTGCGAGGCTTATCTGCAGTCCGGACCGTCTGTTGGGTTCTTTCGGGAGTTCTTCTACGCCAACCGCCAAACTAAGATGAAGAGTGCACCGAGTCTGGAGCTTGGAGGGATCTCTATTCAGTGACGCAGAGACATCATCTTTCCAGCTATGAGAATGTCGAGTCACCCAAAGTACTGGAATAAAACCTTGTTCTACTGCAAGGATACTTCTCCTGAGGGTGAATGCCCCTTGCTGGGCTACCGTGCTTCCCGGCTCAAGACAGATTCAGAGCTTCCGGGCCGGCTCTCAGCCTCAGAGCGTGCCAGGTTTGAACCGGATCATGCCAAGCTCAACGCGCTCATGGCCAATGGACTAACAGGAATAGACTTGATCCGCTGCTGGGTTTCCTGGCGGATCATGCCCTTAAGCCGCAGGGGCCGGCTTATGTGCGTATACGAGGGCAAGTACGACAGCTCCTTGTGCTTCGGCAAATCAACTTTGACAGAGGATGATATCACCATGACCATCCGGAGCCTTGTCCACGAAGCCTCCGGCTCATGCATCGCCATCGGGCTGGCGCCTTTCTGCGTCAATAATCCAGCTCCAGACGTAAGTTAATCTCTTCCCATCCGTTTCTTGTATGTTGTTGTACTTTGCTGATTTATTACCCTTTCTCCGGGCCACTCTTCTAGGCCGACTCAGACTTCTAGAAGAAGGAGTATGTCCCTCCTCCAAAGAAGGCCAAGAAGAAAGCTGCGGGCAAGAAGTCATAGAAGAGCGCTCTGCAAGAAGACTGGCTTGAACGGCCATAGTTGTCAGACTCAGAGGTAAAGTCTTAATTTGTTTGCTTGACCCTTTGCCCTCCTGCTTTTTATTAATGCTTGTTTTACTCGCAGGATGATGTGGAAACCAGCCACGCCAATGCTCCTGAGGTAAACTATATTTCTTCCGGCTCAGAATGTTTTGTCCCCCGAAAGCCGTGGCGGGTTATCAGAAAAGTTCCTCTTTATCATCCTCTCGCTTAACTGGCTCCCGGCTTTCTTTTGAAAAAGCAACAGCAGGCCGAGTGTCGACAGACTCGGAGCACCGGCTCTACTGAGCTCGTGTTTGGGCTACCAAATTCTCCGGCTCCCAAGAAGCGCCCCGCAGAGGTTTACGTCTCTACTTTTCCTCTGACTTTCCTTTGTAATCTTGACGCTTTCTCATTTTTCCTGTTTTATTCTTTTAGAAAACCCCTTCCTCTGGCGACTCTTCGGCGTCGGTTCTACCATCGCCCAAGATCAATCTGTTGTAAGTATTTTTTTTACTATGACGTCCGGACCTCTTGCTCTTAATACGATAGTAACATCTTCAAATGCTGATCCTTCTATTTTGCAGTGCTCAAGCGAAGCGTCGTAAGACCAACAAGCCCTCCCTCGACCCTGTTATCCAAGATCAGGAGCTCGAACAACCGGAGGAGGCTCATCTAGAAGTAAATCCACCGGGTGCCTCCACGGAGCCGGCTGCTGAAGATGTCATTATGGAGAGCCCTCCTAGAGCTCCTTTAAAGCCGCCGACTCCTGCAAAAAGTCCTGCAACTCCGGAGGTTAATATCACCGGGTCAGCAAACTCCTCCGGCTCATGTGCTGACTAAACATACAGAGCCGGCCGAAGCCTCAAGGAAATTGAACTTTGACTCTTGAAGATGATAGCTGAGGAGCTCCACGCTGGATACATGAACCGGCTCAACACCAGCCGGGATTTGGAGCTTCGGCTGGTGACCCCGATGAAGACAAAATATGAGGTACCCTTTCTTCTTACCATATCCTTACTTAGCCCCCAAGAACCGGTTTAATCTAGTTGATAGTTGAACCGGGTCTTACTTTAACTTCTATAGAGAATGGAATGCGTTGTCATGCCAAATTCGCTAGAGTTGATTTAGATCAGCACTGTAGATATAGTGAACCGCACTCGTAGCCCCCAAGGGCCGACTCAAATTTTATTTGAGTCGGGTCTTTAGTGTAGATAGCCTTAAGATCTAATCGTAGCCCCCAAGTACCGAGTCAACTTTGATAAAATTGAACCGGGTCTTCCATCATAAGTAGTTTTGAAGAGCCATATCGTAGCCCCAAGGGCCGGCTCAAACTTGATCAAGTTGAGTCGGTGCTTCCATTATAAGCACATTGAAGAGCCATATCGTAGCCCCCAAGTTCTAGATTAACTTTGAAGAAGAAGAACCCGAACCGCATTGCATACTCAAAGATCAAATATACATTAGCCCCTAAGTGTCAAATATATTGCTTGCAATCTGTTTGAGACTTGCATAATCTTGCTTTTAACACTAGTCCTTTTATGCCATTTCCACTTTCGGCGACTTATCCTGTATTTTGATGTGTCATAGGAAGCTTTAAACGAAGCCGGGTCTCAGTTGACTGACCTAAAGGCAAACTTAGCGGCTCAACAAGAGGCCCGCAACATTACTGACGAGAAGTGTCGGCTTCTGTCTAAAGAACTAGCCGTCGTCAAGGCTGATTTTGCCGCTTTTAAAGAATCGACTGAGTCGGAGAAGGCCGCTTTGACGCAGCAAGCGGATGACGCCGACCAGCGGCTGATAGCCATGGCGGATGAGCTTCAAGGCCTGAAGCGTCACATATCCAAGATGTCAGCTACTCTCTTTGGTAATCTCTTGATCATTTGGTTTTTCCAGTATGTCCCTCTTTTCTTGAGCTGGCGACTCATCTGCCTTGTTTGACTCATACAGGCCCCAGAAGCCGGCAATTGGCCTCAGATAGCCTTTTGCCCCTGAAGGCCATCTATACCTTTGCGGAGAAACTTTACTGTGGCGCCATCTTTACTATCAAGACGGTTCAATACAAAGAGAAGATCCCCAGAGCTCTCAAAGGGGTCTTGGAGCTCTTTTCTACCATGCCAAAGCAAATTGAAGAACTAAAGAAGTCGGCTTTCCGCCAAGGGGAAGTTGCAGGACTGAGCCGGGCTCTGGCCTTCGCCCTAGAGCTGACGCCGGCTGAAATGATGGATGGCTATCCGTCCAAGAAAGATGACGGTTCAGAATTCATAGAAGAGGATTATATCCGGTGTGTCAAAGACTCTCGCTACCTGGCCTTTGTGCTGGCAGACGAATCCGACTTAAACACCTATCAAGCGGCTTATGACGCCGAGGAGAAGAGGATCCGCGGGCCTCTCTACGAGTGGAAAGATCTGACACCCGCCTGCAGTAAGGATCTATTTCCTTGTGAGCTTGACACGTCTCCTTTTCTTGAAGGGCCTTTCGCTACTCTGGCAGATTGCAATTGGGATGTGGAAAATCTCCAGATTAGGCCAGCAGAAGAGCCAGAGCAGGATGAGCCGTCCGCTACCTGACTTTTTATCATTTTAATCTTCTGAGCAGCAGCTCATGTAATGACCTGCCATGGGCGGTGAAACTTGGCAATACTTTTGGCTCCTTATGAGAGTATTTTTGTAATAGTTTTAAGGATAACTCTTCCTTTTTGAATGTAGTGCCTTCGCGTACCTTTGTAAAGTCCGGCTTTATATATTTCCGTCTCTCTGTGTTTAGCCTTTATGCTTTGCTGGCTCTTCATTGGCTGATCCCTACTTTGTATAAATGCGTCTTGAACCTTATGATGAGAGGCGCTTGTCTTTGAAGATGTCACGCCTTCTCCAGTAATTTAGAGCCGACCAAGAACTTTGAAACTTGAAACTTGTCAACCGGAGTAGCATTACTCCGGCTCTTGTAAGATGAACTCTGTTGAGAACCGGTTGTCGTAGGGTAATGTAAGCTGTACCTGAAGGTAAGAAGCCTCCATCGACAACCGCGGCTAATAATGAGCCGGAAGCGGCGTAAAGCCGGCTGTTTTGCAGGGTAATGTAAGCTGTACCCAAAGGTAAGAAGCCTCTTATTAACGTTGAATATTGTATGCGCAGACGCCAGCTGTCGATGGGTGATGTAAGCTATACCCTAAGGCAAGAAGCCTCCATCGACAACCGTGGCTAATGATTAGCCTGAAACGGCATAAGGCCGGCTGTGTGAAGGGTAATGTAAGCTATACCCGAAGGCCAGAAGCCTCCTTCAATAGCTACAGTTGATAAGCAACTGAGTTTTGGCGTAAAATGCCGGTTGTTAGGGTGAGATAAGCGAACCCGTCGGTAAGAAGCCCCCTTCGACAACCGTGGTTAATAAGTAACCGGAAGTGGCATAAAGCCGTCCATTAGGGTGAGATAAGCGATACCCGTCGGTAAGAAGCCCCCTTCGATGGCCGCAGTTGATAAGCAACTAGAATTTGGTGTACACGCTGGTTTGTCTTAGGGTAATGTAAGCTATACCAAAGGTAAGAACCCTCCATCGACAACGCGCTTAATGTAACCAAATTGGGCATAAAGCCTACTGTGCAAGGGTGATGTAAGATATACCCGAAGGCAAGAAGCCTCCTTGCAACAGTGTTTAATAAAAGTTGGCTGTGCAAGGGTGATGTAAGCTATACCTGAAGGCAAGAAGCCTCCTTGCAATAGTGCTTAATTGGGTGTAAAGCCAGCCGTGCAAGGGTAATGTAAGCTATACCCGAAGGCAAGAAGCCTCCTTGCAACAGCGTTTAATAAAAGCTGGCTGCGCAAGGGTGATGTAAGCTATACCCGAAGGCAAGAAGCCTCCTTGCAACAACGCTTAATTGGGCATAAAGCCGGATGACAGATCAGCCGTTGGCGGCGAAAAAACCATTTCAACTCAAATTTTGAGCCAGAAAATTTCATCTTGCTTGATCAAGGATGTATATAAGAGCAGAGGCCCCAGTCTTTGCAGGGATGCTAACTTTTATTCATGTAAATATGACATGTACAATGATAGCGGTTTTCAACATCTGCTAAGTAAAATAAGGTCGCAGATGCGCGATATTCCATGGCCGCTGAGTCTCCTGACCCGCAGTGTCCGACTCATCTCAGATATCAATGAGGTAATATGACCCGTTGTTAAGGTTTCTGCTGATTACAGAAGGCCCCTCCCATGGCGGAGATAACTTATGCATTCCAGATTGGTCTTGAATCAACCGGAGCACCAAGTCGCCTTCCTGGAACGTCCGGGTCTTCACCCTACGGCTATGATAGCGTCGCAGGTCTTGCTGATAAATCGCCAACCTGGCTGCTGCTAGCTCTCGTGCTTCGTCCAAGGCGTCCAACGCATCTTGGCATGCTACTTCATTGTCCGTCTCAACATAAGCTGCCACCCTTGGTGAGTCGTGCCGGATGTCGCTGGGTAGAACCGCCTCGGCACCATACACCATGAAGAAAGGCGTAAAACCTGTAGACCTGTTAGGGGTAGTCCTGATGCTCCATAAGACGGAGGATAACTCATCAACCCAACACCCGAGTGTCTGTTTCAAAGGAACCATGAGCCGAGGCTTGACCCCTCTTAAGATTTCCTGATTTGCTCGCTCCGCTTGGCCGTTGGACTGTGGATGTGCCACGGCTGAAACGTCAAGCCGGATATGCTCCTTATCACAGAATGCTTTCATAGCCCCCTTGGATAGATTTGTTCCATTGTCCGTAATGATGTTGTGCGGGTAACCAAAGCGGTAAATCAGCTTCTTAACGAATAGAACCGCCGTATGCGTCACATTTGCTGACCGGCTCTGCCTCTACCCACTTAGTAAATTTATCAACCGCCACTAGAAGGTGTGTTTTCTTATCCTTGGATCTCTTGAAAGGTCCTACCATGTCAAGCCCCCAGACCGTAAACGGCCAAGTGATTGGTATCATCCTCAACTCTTGAGCCGGAACATGGGCACGCCGGCCAAATTTCTGATAGCCGTCACACTTGCGGACGAAGTCCTCTGCGTCCTTGTGAGCCGTCAACCAGAAAAACCCATGTCGGAAAGCCTTGGCCACTAAAGATTTTGATCCGGCATGATGCAGAGCCGCTACCAATTCCGCCTCTGGGTCAGGAATAGCCAGATCCTCTTGAGAAGGTGTCTTGACAGCCGGATGATGTAATACATCCAGAAAAATATTAGGCAGCACCGGCTTTCGTTGAGAACCTAACCGTGATAAGGCATCAGCCACCTCGTTTTTGCGGCGATCAATATGATCCACTTGGTACCCCTTGAAGTGACCTGCAATGATATCAACCACCTATCGATAAGCCGCCATCCGCGGATCCTTGGAATCCCAAGTACCTGAAACTTGCTGAGCCACAAGGTCTGAGTCGCCTAGACATCTGACCCAGCTTAAGTTCATCTCTTTAGCGACTCTGAGACCATGAAGTAGTGCCTCATATTCAGATGCATTATTAGTACAAGGAAACATTAGCCGAAACACATAACAAAACTTGTCACCCTTCGGGGAGGTGAGAACAACCCCTCTAACTGTTTAGACCCATCAAAGTGTATAGTCCAATATATGTTATCCGACTTTTCTTCAGGAGCTTGACACTCTGTCCAGTCATTTATGAAATCCACCAAAGCTTGAGATTTTATCGCTGTACCAGGAACATACTTGATGTTAAGAGGTCCCAGCTCTAAGGCCCACTTGGCAATACTCCCTGTGGCCTCTCTATTTTGAATGATATCTCCCAACGGGGAAGAACTGACCACGGTTATCTGGTGCCCTAGAAAGTAGTGTTATAACTTGCGGTTGGCCATGAAAACTCCGTATACCAGCTTTTGCCAAGGCGGATATCTCTGCTTAGATTCTGCCAAAATCTCACTGATATAATAAACTGGCCATTGCACAGGGTACTCTTTCCCCGCCTCCTTGCGCTCAACCACAATTGCAACACTGACCGCTCTGTTGTTAGCCGCCACATAAAGGAGCAACGGTTCTTTCTCAGCCGGAGCGGCTAACACTGGCGGCTTAGTCAACTATTTTTTAAGAGCTTCAAGTGCTTCAGCCGCTGCCTTGCTCCACTCAAACTTGTTGGTCTTCTTCATCATCTTATATAAAGGGATTGCCTTCTCCCCAAGCCGGCTTATGAACCGGCTCAATGCAGCAATCCATCCCCCAAGGCACTGAACATCATTAATGCAAGTTGGCTCTCCCAGAGAAGTGATAGCCTTAATTTTATCCGGGTTAGCCTCGATGCCCCGCTCAGAGACTAAGAAACCCAAAAGCTTTCCTGCTAGAACACCAAAAACACACTTTGTCGGGTTAAGCATCATCTTGTAGACCCAAAGATTGTCAAAAGTTTCCTTCAGATCCTCCATGAGAGTTTCCTTCTTCCTGGATTTAACCATGATGTCATCCACGTAAGCATGAACATTACAGCCAATCTGACTGTGAAGGCAGTTCTGCACATATCGTTGGTAAGTCGCCTGGGCACTCTTGAGCCCGAAAGGCATGGAGACGTAACAGAACGCCCCAAAGGGTGTAATAAACGCCGTCTTCTCCTGATCTTTTACTGCCATCTTGATCTGATGATAACCTGAATACGCATCCAGGAAGCATAAACTTTGACACCCAGCTGTAGCATCAATAATTTGATCAATACGAGGGACTGCAAAAGGGTCAGCCGGGCAAGCCTTGTTAAGATCCGTGTAATCCACACACATACGCCAGGTGCTGTTCTTTTTGAGCACCAGCACCGGGTTAGCCAACCACTCCGGGTGAAAAACTTCCACTATAAAACCTGGAGCCAAGAGCTGGGCAACTTCCTCCCCAATAGCTTTACGTTTCTTTTCGTTGAACCATCGCAGAAACTATTTGATCGGCTTAAACTTTGGATCCACATTAAGGTTGTGCTCAGCGAACTCTCTCGGTACACCCGACTTGTCAGAAGGCTTCCATGCAAAGATGTCCCGATTCTCACGGATGAATTCGATGAGCGCGCTTTCCTATTTGGGATCCATGTGAGCCCCAATGATGAACTGCTTAGATGAGCCGCCCGGATTGAAATCTACTGCCTTGGTATCATCCGCTAAAAACTTGAGCGGTGGCTCAACCTCCGTAGTGTGCTTCTTCAGCGGGGTCATATCCTCCGAGTCAATGTACTCCTTCTAGAACTTCAGCTCCTCCTGGGCACAACTAGACTCTGCATAAGCCGCATCTCCTTCCTCACACTCAAGAGCCGTATTCCGATTACCATGAACGGTAATTGTGCCATTTAAGCCAGGCATTTTGAGTTGTAAGTAAACATAGCAAGGCCTAGCCATAAATTTGGCATAAGCCGGCCTCCCAAACAGTGCCTGATAGGGACTCTTGATCTTAACCACCTCAAACCACAAGGATTCTACCCTATAATTATACTCATCGCCGAAGGCCACTTCCAGACAAATCCGTCCTACCGGATATGCCGATTTACCCAGGACCACACCATGAAAAATGGTGGAAGAAGGCTTAAGGTCCTTGTCAAGCAACTTCATTCGCTGGAAGGTGTCATAGTAGAGGATGTTGATGCTGCTGACTCCGTCCATGAGCACCTTGTTCACCATGTAACCGTTCACCTGAGGGGCCACAACCAAAGCAAGCCGCCTCGGGTCATCCACCCGTGGCGTGTGATCCTCTCGGCTCCACGTTATGTCATATTCAAACCACTGCAAGTACTGCGGGAGAGCCGGCGCAACAGTGTTGACTGCTCCCTTCGGCAACTTCTAGTCTCGTTTACTGTGACTGGTCGTGAATACGTGATACTGTCCGGAACTGAGCTTGTTTAGGTTACTCTGACACCCGGATTGATTGTGCTGCTGTTGCTGATTATTGTTGTTGTTCTTGTTGTTGTTGGAAATATGCCCTAGAGGCAATAATAAAATGGTTATTATTGTATTTCCTAGTTCATGATAATTGTCTATTATTCATGCTACAATTGTGTTAACCAGAAACCGTAATACATGTGTGAATACATAGACCACCACATGTCCCTAGTGAGCCTCTAGTTGGCTAGCTCGTTGATCAATAGATGGTCACGGTTTCATGACCATGGACATTGGATGTCGTTGATAACGGGATCACATCATTAGGAGAATGATGTGATGGACAAGACCCAATCCTAAGCACAGCACAAGATCGTGTAGTTCGTTTGCTAAAGCTTTTCAATGTCAAGTATCATTTCCTTAGAACATGAGATTGTGTAACTCCCGGATACCGTAGGAATGCTTTGGGTGTGCCAAACGTCACAACGTAACTGGGTGGCTATAAAGGTACGCTACGGGTATCTCCGAAAGTGTCTGTTGGGTTGACACGAATCGAGACTGGGATTTGTCACTCCGTGTGACGGAGAGGTATCTCTGGGCCCACTCGGTAAGACATCATCATGATGAGCTCAATGTGACTAAGGAGTTAGCCACGGGATGATGTGTTACGGAACGAGTAAAGAGACTTGCCAGTAACGAGATTGAACAAGGTATGGCGATACCGACGATCGAATCTCGGGCAAGTACAATACCGATAGACAAAGGGAATTGTATACGGGATTGATTGAATCCCTGACATCGTGGTTCATCCGATGAGATCATCGTGGAGTACGTAGGAGCCAACATGGGTATCTAGATCCCGCTGTTGGTTATTGGCCGGAGAGGTGTCTCGGTCATGTCTACGTGTCTCCCGAACCCGTAGGGTCTACACACTTAAGGTTCGATGACGCTAGGGTTATAGGGAAAAGGTATACGTGATTACCGAAGGTTGTTCGGAGTCCCGGATGAGATCCCGGACGTCACGAGGAGCTCCGGAATGGTCCGGAGGTAAAGATTGATATATAGGAAGTCCAGTTTTGGTCACCGGAAAGTTTTCGGGCTCATCGGTATTGTACCGGGAGTGCCGGGAGGGTGCCGGAGGACCCCGGGAAGGGGGTGACGACCAAAGGACCTCATGGGCCCTTAGAAGAGGTGTGCCAGCCCATATTGGGCCAGCCAAGACCTCCTACAAAGGGCCCATGCGCCAGGGACAAGAGATAAAGGGAGAAAGGATTTAAAAGGAGGAGATCCACCTCCCGTATGGGAGGTGGACTCTTCCCCCTTGGTTCGGCCGAAGCTCCTCCTTGGAGGAGGGGCCAAGCCAGCCCTCCCTCTCCTTCCTCCTATATATATGCAAGGGTTTGGGCAGGTTTGAGACGACGAACTCTCTCTCTCTCGCTGCAGCCCTATCCTGCTTCTTCCTCCTCCGCAGTGCTTAGGCGAAGCCCTGCCGGGATACCCTACTACTCCACCACCACCAAGCCGTCGTGCTGCTGCTGGAGATCTTCCCCAACCTCTCCTTCCTCCTTGCTGGATCAAGGTGTAGGAGACGTCACCGGGCTGCACGTGTGTTGAACGCGGAGGTGCCATCCGTTCGGCACTTGATCGGATCTACCGCGATCTGAATCGCTACGAGTACGACTCCATCAACCGCGTTCTTGTAACGCTTCCGCTTAGCGATCTTCAAAGGTATGAAGATCCAATCTCTCCCCACTCGTTGCTGGTTTTCTCCATAGATTGATCTTGGTGAACGTAGGAAAATTTTGATTTACTACTACGTCTCCTAACAGTGGCATCATGAGCTAGGTCTATGCGTAGAATCTATGCACGAGTAGAACACAAAGCAGTTGTGGGCGTCGAGTTTGTTAATTTGCTTGCCGCTACTAGTCTTATCTTGATTCGGCGGTATTGTGGGATGAAGCGGCCCGGACCAACTTTACACGTACGCTTACGTGAGACCGGTTCCACCGCCTGACATGCACTAGATGCATAAGGTGGCTAGCGGGTGTCTGTCTCTCCTACCTTAGTCGGATCGGATTCGATGAAAAGGGTCCTTATGAAGGGTAAATAGAAATTGGCAAATCACGTTGTGGTGTTGACATAGGTAAGAAACGTTCTTGCTAGTAACCTATAGCAGCCACGTAAAAACTTGCAACTACAAATTAGAGGACGTCTAACTTGTTTTTGCAGCATGTGCCTTGTGATGTGATATGGCCAAAGGATGTGATGTGATGCATTGTGATGTATGAAATTATCATGTTCTTGTAATAGGATTCACGACTTGCATGTCGATGATTATGACAACCGGCAGGAGCCATAGGAGTTGTCTTATTTATTGTATGACCTGCGTGTCAATCATAAACGCCATGTAATTACTTTACTTTATTGCTAAGCGTTAGCCATAGTAGTAGAAGTAATAGTTGGCGAGACAACTTCATGAAGACACAATGATGGATATCATGATGATGGAGATCATGGTGTCGTGCCGGTGACAGTGATGATCATGGTGCCCCGAAGATGGAGATCATAGGAGCAAGATGATATTGGCCATATCATGTCACTATATTGATTGCATGTGATGTTTATCATGTCTACATCTTATTTGCTTAGAACGACGGTAGTAAATAAGATGATCTCTCAATAAAATTTCAAGAGAAGTGTTCACCCTAACTGTGCACCGTTGCTAAGGATCGTTGTTCCGAAGCACCACGTGATGATCGGGTGTGATAGGTTCTAACGTTCGCATACAACGGGTGTAAGCCAGATTTACACACGCGAAACACTTAGGTTGACTTGACGAGCCTAGCATGTACAGACATGACCTCGGAACACGGAAGACCGAAAGGTCGAACATGAGTCGTATAGAAGATACGATCAACATGAAGATGTTCACCATGGATGACTAGTCCATCTCACGTGATGATCGGACACGGGCTAGTTGACATGGATCATGTATCACTTGGAAGACTAGAGAGATGTCTGTCTAAGTGGGAGTTCATTAATTTGATTAAGTGAACTTAATTATCATGAACTTAGTCTAAAATTGTCTTTACAATCTATGATGTAGATCCAATGGCCAACGCGAATGTCACCCTCAATTTCAACGCGTTCCTAGAGAAAACCAAGCTGAAAGATGATGGAAGCAACTATGCGGACTGGGTCCGTAGCTTGAGGATCATCCTCATAGCTTCCAAGAGATTGTATGTCCTAGATGCACCGCTAGGTGACGCACCCGTTCTCCCAGCGGAACAAGATGTTATGAACACTTGGCAATCACGCTGCGATGATTACTCCCTTGTTCAGTGCGGCATGCTTTACAGTCTAGAACCGGGGCTCCAAAAGCATTTTGAGCAACACGGAGCATATGAGATGTTCCAGGAGCTGAAACTGGTTTTTCAAGCTCATGCCCGGGTCGAGAGATATGATGTCTCCGACAAGTTCTTCAGCTGTAAGATGGAGGAGAATAGTTCTGTCAGTGAGCACATCCTCACGATGTCTGGGCTACACAGCCGCTTGACTCAGCTGGGGGTTAATATCCCGGATGACTCGGTCATTGACAGAATCCTCCAATCGCTTCCACCTAGCTTCAAGAGCTTTGTGATGAACTACAACATGCAAGGTATGGAGAAGTCCATTCCTGAGTTGTACTCGATGCTAAAATCAGCGGAGGTCGAGATCAAAAAGGAGCATCAAGTGTTGATGGTGAATAAGACCACTAGTTTCAAGAAAGGCAAGGGTAATAAGAACTTCAAGAAGGACGGCAAAGCTGTTGCCGCGCCCGGTAAGCAAGTTGCCGGGAAGAAGAAGAAAAATGGACCCAAGCCTGAGACTGAGTGCTTTTATTGCAAGGGTACCGGTCATTGGAAGCGGAACTGCCCCAAGTATTTAGCGGATAAGAAGGACGGCAACATTAAAGGTATATGTGATATACTTGTTATTGATGTGTACTTGACCAGCGCTCGTAGTAGCTCCTGGGTATTTGATACCGGTGCAGTTGCTCACATTTGTAACTCCAAGCAGGAGCTGCGAAATAAGCGGAGGCTGGCCAAGGATGAGGTGACGATGCGCGTCGGGAATGGTTCCAAGGTCGATGTGATCGCCGTCGGCACGTTACCTCTACATCTACCTTTGGGATTAGTTTTAAACCTTAATAATTGTTATTTAGTACCAACTTTGAGCATGAACATTGTATCTGGATCTCGCTTGATGCGAGATGGCTACTCATTTAAATCCGAGAATAATGGTTGTTCTATTTATATGAGAGAAATGTTTTATGCTCATGCCCCGCTGGTCAATGGTTTATTTTTGATGAATCTCGAACGTGATGTTACACATGTCCATAGTGTGAGTACCAAAAGGTGTAAAGTTGATAACGATAGTCCCACTTACATGTGGCACTGCCGTCTTGGCCATATTGGTGTCAAACACATGAAGAAGCTCCATGCTGATGGAATTTTGGAGTCACTTGATTTCGAATCATTTGACACATGCGAACCATGCCTCATGGGCAAGATGACCAAGACTCCGTTCTCCGGAACAATGGAGCGAGCAACTGACTTGTTGGAAATAATACATACCGATGTATGCGGTCCAATGAGCATCGAGGCTCGCGGTGGCTACCGTTATGTTCTCACCCTCACTGATGACTTGAGTAGATATGGTTATGTCTACTTAATGAAACACAAGTCTGAAACTTTTGAAAGGTTCAAGGAATTTCAGAGTGAGGTCGAGAATCAACGTGACAGGAAAATAAAATGCCTACGATCTGATCGTGGCGGAGAATATTTAAGTCACGAGTTTGGCACGCACCTTAGGAAATGTGGAATTGTTTCACAACTCACGCCGCCCGGCACACCCCAGCGAAATGGTGTGTCTGAACGTCGTAATCGCACTCTATTGGATATGGTGCGATCTATGATGTCTCTTACCGACTTACCGCTATCATTTTGGGGATATGCATTAGAGACTGCCGCATTCACTTTAAATAGGGCACCGTCTAAATCCGTTGAGACGACACCGTATGAATTGTGGTTTGGAAAGAAACCTAAGCTGTCGTTTCTAAAAGTTTGGGAATGCGATGCTTATGTGAAGAAACTTCAACCTGAGAAGCTCGAACCCAAAGCGGAAAAGTGCGTCTTCATAGGATATCCCAAGGAGACTATTGGGTATACCTTCTACCTACGATCCGAAGGCAAAGTCTTTGTTGCCAAGAATGGATCCTTTCTCGAGAAAGAGTTTCTCTCGAAAGAAGTAAGTGGGAGGAAAATAGAACTTGATGAGGTAATTGTACCTCCACTCGAACCGGAGAGTAGCGCAGCACAGGAAGTTGTTTCTGTGGAGCCTACACCGGCTAGAGAGGAAGTTCATGATGATGATCATGAAACTTCAGATCAAGTTGCTATTCGAAGGTCCACCAGGACACGTTCCGCACCAGAGTGGTACGACAATCCTGTCCTAGAGATCATGTTGTTGGACAACGGTGAACCTTCGAACTATGAAGAAGCGATGGCGGGCCCGGATTCCAACAAATGGCTTGAGGCCATGAAATCCGAGATAGGATCCATGTATGAGAACAAAGTATGGACTTTGGTGGACTTGCCTAATGATAAGCGAGCCATTGAAAACAAATGGATCTTTAAGAAGAAGACTGACGCGGACGGTAATGTCACCGCCTATAAAGCTCGGCTTGTCGCTAAGGGTTATCGACAAGTTCAAGGAGTTGACTACGATGAGACTTTCTCACCCGTAGCGATGCTAAAGTCAGTCCGAATCATGTTAGCAGTTGCCGCATTTTATGATTATGAGATCTGGCAAATGGACGTCAAAACGGCATTCCTTAATGGCTTCCTCAAGGAAGAACTGTATATGATGCAGCCGGAAGGTTTTGTCGATCCTAAAGATGCTAACAAAGTATGCAAGCTCCAGCGCTCCATCTATGGGCTGGTGCAAGCATCTCGGAGTTGGAACATTCGCTTTAATGAGGTGATTAAAGCGTTTGGGTTTGTACAGGTTTATGGAGAACCCTGTATTTACAAGAAAGTGAGTGGGAGCTCTATAGCATTTCTTATCCTGTATGTGGATGACATGCTGATAATGGGAAATAATATAGAACTCTTGGAAAGTATAAAGGCCTATTTGAATAAGTGTTTTTCAATGAAGGACCTTGGAGAAGCTGCTTACATATTAGGTATTAAGATCTATAGAGATAGATCGAAACGCCTCATTGGTCTTTCACAAAGCACATACCTTGAAAAGATATTGAAGAAGTTCAATATGGATCAGTCCAAGAAGGGGTTCTTGCCTGTGTTGCAAGGTGTGAGATTGAGTACGACTCAATGCCCGACCACGGCAAAGGATAGAGAAGAGATGAGTGTCATCCCCTATGCTTCAGCCATAGGCTCTATCATGTATGCCATGCTGTGTACCAGACCTGATGTGAACCTTGCCATGAGTTTGGTAGGGAGGTACCAAAGTGATCCCGGAGCGGAACACTGGACAGCGGTCAAGAATATCCTAAAGTACCTGAAAAGGACAAAGGACATGTTTCTCGTATATGGAGGTGCCGAAGAGCTAGTCGTAAAGGGTTACGTCGACGCTAGCTTCGACACAGCTCCGGACGACTCTAAGTCGCAAACCGGATACGTGTATATTTTGAATGGAGGGGCAGTCAGCTGGAGCAGCAGCAAGCAAAGCGTCGTGGCAGCATCTACATGTGAAGCGGAGTACATAGCTGCTTCGGAAGCAGCAAAGGAGGGAGTCTGGATGAAGGAGTTCATCACCGACCTAGGAGTGATTCCAAATGCGTCGGGCCCGATGACTCTACTCTGTGACAACACTGGAGCTATTGCCCTTGCGAAGGAGCCCAGGTTTCACAAGAAGACAAGACACATCAAGCGCCGCTTCAACTCCATCCGTGATTACATTCAGGAGGGAGACATAGATATTTGTAAAGTGCATACGGATCTGAATGTCGCAGATCCGTTGACTAAACCTCTCTCACGAGCAAAACATGATCAACACCAGAATGCTATGGGTGTTCGATTCATCACAATGTAACTAGATTATTGACTCTAGTGCAAGTGGGAGACTGTTGGAAATATGCCCTAGAGGCAATAATAAAATGGTTATTATTGTATTTCCTAGTTCATGATAATTGTCTATTATTCATGCTACAATTGTGTTAACCAGAAACCGTAATACATGTGTGAATACATAGACCACCACATGTCCCTAGTGAGCCTCTAGTTGGCTAGCTCGTTGATCAATAGATGGTCACGGTTTCATGACCATGGACATTGGATGTCGTTGATAACGGGATCACATCATTAGGAGAATGATGTGATGGACAAGACCCAATCCTAAGCACAACACAAGATCGTGTAGTTCGTTTGCTAAAGCTTTTCAATGTCAAGTATCATTTCCTTAGACCATGAGATTGTGTAACTCCCGGATACCGTAGGAATGCTTTGGGTGTGCCAAACGTCACAACGTAACTGGGTGGCTATAAAGGTACGCTACGGGTATCTCCGAAAGTGTCTGTTGGGTTGACACGAATCGAGACTGGGATTTGTCACTCCGTGTGACGGAGAGGTATCTCTGGGCCCACTCGGTAAGACATCATCATGATGAGCTCAATGTGACTAAGGAGTTAGCCACGGGATGATGTGTTACGGAACGAGTAAAGCGACTTGCCAGTAACGAGATTGAACAAGGTATGGCGATACCGACGATCGAATCTCGGGCAAGTACAATACCGATAGACAAAGGGAATTGTATACGGGATTGATTGAATCCCTGACATCGTGGTTCATCCGATGAGATCATCGTGGAGTACGTAGGAGCCAACATGGGTATCCAGATCCCGCTGTTGGTTATTGGCCGGAGAGGTGTCTCGGTCATGTCTACGTGTCTCCCGAACCCGTAGGGTCTACACACTTAAGGTTCGATGACGCTAGGGTTATAGGGAAAAGGTATACGTGATTACCGAAGGTTGTTCGGAGTCCCGGATGAGATCCCGGACGTCATGAGGAGCTCGGGAATGGTCCGGAGGTAAAGATTGATATATAGGAAGTCCAGTTTTGGTCACCGGAAAGTTTTCGGGCTCATCGGTATTGTACCGGGAGTGCTGGGAGGGTGCCGGAGGACCCCGGGAAGGGGGTGACGACCAAAGGACCTCATGGGCCCTTAGAAGAGGTGTGCCAGCCCATATTGGGCCAGCCAAGACCTCCTAGAAAGGGCCCATGCGCCAGGGACAAGAGATAAAGGGAGAAAGGATTTAAAAGGAGGAGATCCACCTCCCGTATGGGAGGTGGACTCTTCCCCCTTGGTTCGGCCGAAGCTCCTCCTTGGAGGAGGGGCCAAGCCAGCCCTCCCTCTCCTTCCTCCTATATATATGCAAGGGTTTGGGCAGGTTTGAGACGATGAACTCTCTCTCTCTCGCTGCAGCCCTATCCTGCTTCTTCCTCCTCCGCAGTGCTTAGGCGAAGCCCTGCCGGGATACCCTACTACTCCACCACCACCACGCCGTCGTGCTGCTGCTGGAGATCTTCCCCAACCTCTCCTTCCTCCTTTCTGGATCAAGGTGTAGGAGACGTCACCGGGCTGCACGTGTGTTGAACGCGGAGGTGCCGTCCGTTCGGCACTTGATCGGATCTACCGCGATCTGAATCGCTACGAGTACGACTCCATCAACCGCGTTCTTGTAACGCTTCCGCTTAGCGATCTTCAAAGGTATGAAGATCCAATCTCTCCCCACTCGTTGCTGGTTTTCTCCATAGATTGATCTTGGTGAACGTAGGAAAATTTTGATTTACTACTACGTCTCCCAACAGTTGTTGCCAGGATGCTGTTGGTGCCCCCCTTGGCTATTCTTCCCCGGGTGTCCGGCTCCTGAACCGCCGGCGCCGAATCCAGCCCCTGATCCGCCTGGCCCTGAGCCGCCAGGCGGGCCGCCGCCCTGGTTATTGTGTTGCTGTGAATGCTGGTTTTTGAATCTGTGCATGATAAAGCAATCACCCCATGCATGCAACGCCTGCTTATCAGGCGTGCTGTGCTCCGGACAGGGCTTCTTAAGCGCTTCCTCTAAATTGAAAGGAGCCCTATTCCTGTTATGAAACGTCCTGAACTTTTTGTTCCCCTTGGGATGGTTCTATCCTGTGTGGGTGTTTGCCACTAGCTCTGACCCACCATCAGAGTTCTTCCGCTTATTCTGATTCCCATTGTTCACAAAGCCCTTGCCTTGACTGTTCTTCTTCCCTTGATTGGTTTTCTCCTCATCCGAGCCTGGGTCCTTGGTGTTATCTGAATCGACATAATTTGTCAGGGCCGTCATGAGCTCTCCCATATCCTGACATGTGCGCTTGAGCCGGCCGAGCTTCTGTTTTAATGGAACAAAATGACAGTTCTTTTCTAGGATAAGCACCACTTGAGCCGCCGTGATCTGCTCCGAAGAATGAATAATGGTCGACACTCGCCGGACCCAATGATGGGCCGACTCGTTCTCCTGTTGAACACAATGATCCAAGTCTACGATGGTCATAGGCTGCTTGCAGGTCCCCTAAATATTCTTAATAAACTTCGCTCTCAGCTCCGCCCATGAGCTTATCGTGTTAGGCGGCAGGCCTTTTAACCACGTGCGAGCCAGACCCTCAAGCATCATGATAAAATACTTTGCACACACCGCCTCACTGACGTCCAACATCTCCATGGCCAGCTCATAACTCTCAACCCCAGCCTCAGGGGGTAGATCGGCCGTGTAATTTGGAACTTTCCGAGGCCCCTTGAAATCTTTCAGTAGTCATTCACTTCTCAGAGCCGGAGTTAAGCACGGAACCCCTACAGCTATGGTACTAAATGTTGTTCCGGCTCCCATCGAGATGCAGAGTGCCGACTCTGGACGGGTCGCCGCTACCTCCGCCTCTCGCCTGTTCCTCGCTCGTTCCATGAGGGCTTGTGCATCTAGAGCCGCTTTCTCATCCTCTGGTAGTCCCCGACATGGATCACTGCTGGAACCCGCCGGCGACTCGTAACGTCGGCTGAAACTTCGACTAGGGAGAGGGGTAGAGTGAACCCGGCTCCGGCTGTGAGCGTATCTCTCTTGCTGGGCCAAGGCCGTCTGTAAATACCCAATGGCGTTTCGCACGTCCTCCTGTTGGAAATATGCCCTAGAGGAAATAATAATAGTTATTATCATATTTCCTTGTTCATGATAATCTTTTATTATCCATGCTATAATTGTATTGATCGGAGACTTAAATGCATGTGTGGATACATAGACAAAACCATGTCCCTAGTATGCCTCTAATGGACTAGCTCGTTGATCAAAGGATGGTTAAGGTTTCCTAACCATGGACATGGGATGTCATTTGATAATGGGATCACGTCATTAGGAGAATGTTGTGATGGATAAGACCCAAACTACAAACGTAGCATATGATCGTGTCAGTTTATTGCTACTGTTTTCTGCATGTCAAGTATATGTTCCTATGACCATGAGATCATGCAACTCACGGATATCGGAGGAGTGCCTTGTGTGTATCAAACGTCGCAATGTAATTGGGTGACTATAAACGTGCTCTACAGGTATCTCCGATGGTGTCTGTTGAGTTGGCATGGATCGAGACTGGGATTTGTTACTCCGTGTGACGGAGAGGTATCTCAGGGCCCACTCGGTAATACAACATCACAATGAGCCTTGCAAGCAATGTGACTAATTGTTAGTTGCGGGATCTTGGATTACGGAACGAGTAAAGAGACTTGCCGGTAACAAGATTGAACTAGGTATGGAGATACCGACGATCGAATCTCGGGCAAGTAACATACCGAAGAACAAAGGGAACGTTATACGGGATTAACTGAATCCTTGACATAGAGGTTCGACCGATAAAGATCTTCGTAGAATATGTAGGAACCAATGTGGACGTCCATGTCCCGACATTGGTTATTGACCGTAGAGGTGTCTCGGTCATGTCTACATAGTTCTCGAACCCGCAGGGTCTGCACACTTAAGGTTCGGTGACGTTTCGGTAGTGTAGAATTATGTATGGTGGTGACCGAAGGTTGTTCGGAGTCCCGGATGAGATCCCGGACGTCACGAGGAGCTCCGGAATGGTCCGGACGTAAAGGTTCATATATAGGAAGTCCTAGTTTGGTTTTTGGAAAAGTTTCGGGCTCATCGGTAGTGTACCGGGAGACCTCCGGGAGGGACCATGGGTTGTGGGAGATTATTAACCTGCCCTTAGTGGGCTGGTAAATCAGCCTAGAAAGGCCCATGGCTCAGGGAGAGAAAAAGGCTAAGGAAAAAGGTGAAAATCAGCCAATAGGAGGCAATCCTACTCCAACTAGGATTGGAGGTGAAGTAGGATTGCACACCACCTCCTATTTCGGCTGAACCAAAGGCCTTGGCTGCCTCTCCTCTCCTCTCCTCCTATATATACTGGTGGAATAGCTAGGGTTTGGCCAACAATTACGGCCACATGCTACCCGTTCCATCGGTGCTCCTCTAGATTGGTTTTCCGCAGTGCTTAGGCGAAGCCCTGCCGGAATTGCTCCACTACCACCATCACCGGAGCGCTGTCACGCTGCCGGTGAACTCTCTCTCCTCTCCACCTCCTCTTGCTAGATCAAGACGGCGGAGATCGTCACCAAGCTGCACGTGTGCTGAACGCGGAGGTGCCGTCAGTTCGGCGCTGGACCGGAAGGACCGTGATCGAGATCGCGAGACAGTTCGTGATGAGATCGCGGAACAGATCGTGATGAGTTCGCGGGACAGATCGTGATCAAGATTGTGAGACGGATCGTGATGAGATCACGGGATGGATCGCGACGAGTTCGTGGGACAGATCGGGATGAGATCGCGGGACGCTCGGCGATTTGGATCGCGAAGATGTTCGACTACACCAACCGCGTTTCTTAACGCTTCCCGCTTAGCGATCTACAAGGGTATGTAGATCCACTCTCCCTATCATAGATGCTCATCACCATGGATAGGTTTGTGTGTGCGTAGGAAATTTTTTGTTTCCCATACGACATTCCGCAATAGTGGCATCATGAGCTAGGTTGATGGTTCGATGAGATCTCGAGTAGAACACAAAAGGTTTGTGGGCGTTGATGCTTAGATTGCTTACTCCCTTGGTCGGATTTTGGTTCAGCGGAATTGTGAGATAAAACGGCTCAGACCAACATTACTCATAAGCTTACGAGAGATCGGTTCCCTCGACGTAACTTGTTGCTCAGATGGCTTGCGGGCGACAATTTGTCTCACTTTAGTTGGATCGGATCCGACAAAGGCGGTCCTTGAGAAGGTTGAAAAGCAATCTATGTATCACTGTTGTGGTTTATGCGTAGGTGAGAATCGTTCTTACTAGATACCCGTAGCAGCCACGTAAAACATGCAACAACAATTAGAGGACGTCTAACTTGTTTTTGCAGGGTATGTTGTGATGTGATATGGCCAATTACATGATGAGATATATGTGATGTATGAGATGATCATGTGATGTATAGATTTTCACGACTTGCACGTCGGTGAATACAGCAACCGGCAGGAGCCATAGGGTTGTCTTTAATTATTGTATAACCTGCGTGTCAATCATTAAGTGCTATGTAATGCTTTACTTTATCGCTAAGCGGTAGCAATAGAAGTAGAAGAAAGGCTGGCGCCACAACCCCAATGGAAACACATTGATGGAGATCAAGATGATGGAGATCATGGTGTTGTGCCGGTGACGATGGAGATCATGCCGGTGTTTCGAAGATGGAGATCTTAAACACAAGTTCATGGCCATATCATGTCACTTATGAATTGCATGAGATGTTAATCCTTTTATGCACCTTGTTTTGCTTAGTACGTCAGTAGCATTATAAGGTGATCCCTCACTTGAATTTCAAGATGAACTGTGTTCTCCCCGAGTGTGCACCATTGCGAAAGTTCGTCGTGTCGAGACACCACATGATGATCGGGTGTGATAGACTCTACGTTCACATACAACAGGTGCTAGCCAGATTTGCACGTGCAGAACACTCAGGTTAAACTTGTCGAGCCTAGCATGTACAGACATGGCATCAGAACACAAGAGACCGAAAGGTCGAACATGAGTCATATAGTAGATATGATCAACATAATGATGTTCAGCATTGAAACCAGCTTAACTCACGTGATGATCGGACTTGAGTTGGTGAATTTGGATCATGTGACACTCAGATGACCTGAGGGATGTCAATTTGAGTGGGAGCTTTAGTAATTTGATTAACTAAACTCATTATCATGAACAATAGTCTAAGTAACCTTTGAAAATCATGTTGTAGATTACTAGCTCGCGCTGTAGCTCCCTTGAATTTTTATATGTTCCTAGAGAAATAGAGTTGAAAGATGTTGGTAGCAATATTGCGGACTGGGTCCATGATCTGAGGATTGTCCTCATTGCTGGACAGAAGGCTTATGTCCTTAATGCACCTCTCGGTGCGCCACCCCCTCTAGCGTCGTCTGTAGATGTTGTGAACATCTGACTGGCACGTTTCGATGACTACTTGATAGTTTAGTGTGTCATGCATTATGGCTTAGAATTGAGGCTCCGAAATGTTTTGAACGTCACGGAACATATGAGATGTTCTAGGAGCTGAGATTGTGATCTCAGGCTCATGCCCGTGTTGCGAGATATGGGATCTCCAAACAAGATTCTTTGCCTGTAAGATGAAGGAGAATAGCTCAATCGTTGAGCATGTACTCAGATTGTCTGGGTACTACAATCGCTTGAATCAAGTGGGAGTTGATCTTCCGGATAAGATAGTGATTGATATAGTTCTCGAAGTCACTGTCACCAAGCTACTAGAACTTAGTGATGAACTATAAATTGCCAGGGATAGAAATAAAGATTCCTGAGCTGTTCGCGATGTTTGACACCGCGAAGGTAGAAATCAAGAAAGGAGCGTCAAGTGTTGATGGTTAATCAAAACCACTAGTTTCGAGAAGGGCAAGAGCAAGGAGGGAAACTTCATAGATAGCAAGTCAGTTGCTGCTCCCGTGAAGCAACCCAAAGTTGAACTCAAACCCGAGACTAAGTGCTTCTGTTATGAGGTAAGCGGTCGCTGAAGCGGAAACAACCCTAGATACTTGGTTGATAAGAAGGCTGGCAACATCGACAGAAGTATATTTGATATACGAGTTATTGATGTGTACCTTGCTAGTACTCCTAGTAGCACCTAGGTATTGGATATCGGTTCGGTTGCTAAATGTTAGTAACTCAAAATAAAAGCTACGGAATAAACGGAGAACTAACTAAGGGTGAGGTGACGATATGTGTTGGAAATGTTTCCAATGTTGATTTGATCAACATCGCACGCTCTCTCTACCTTCAGGATTAGTGACGAACCTAAATAAATGTTATTTGGTGGTTTGCGTTGACCATGAACATGATTAGATCATGTTTATTGCAATACGGTTATTCATTTAAGTTAGAGAATAATGGTTATTCTGTTTACATGAATAATACCTTCAATGGTCATGTACCCAGTGAGAATGGTTTGTTGAAAATCTTGATCGTAGTAATACACATGTTCATAACATTGATGTCAAAAGATACAAAATTGATAATGATAGTACCACATACTTGTGGCAATGCCGCAAAATGTCATATTGGTATAAAGAGCATGAAGAAACTCCATGCTGATGGATCTTTTGACTCATTCGATTTCAAATTGGTTGAGACATGCGAACCATGCCTCTTGGGCAAGATGACTAAAGGACCCCGTTGGATGGAGCGGGCAAGTGATTCATTGGAAATGATACATGTTGATGTATACAATCTAGTGAGTCTTGTAGTGTGCAGTGGATATCGTTATTTTCTTACCTTCACTGATGATTTGAGTAGATATAGTGTATATTTACTTAATGAAACACAAGTCTGACTCGTTTGAAAGGTTCAAGCAAATTCAGAGTGAAGTTTAAGATCATCGTGACAAGAATATAAAAATGACTGCGATATGATCATGGAGGTGAATATCTGAGTTACGAGTTTGGCATACAACTTAAGACAATGTGAAATTTGTTTCAGAACTAATGCCACCTGGAACACCAAAGTGTGATGGTGTGTCCGAACATCATAGTCATGCTCTATTGGATATGGTGCATACTGTGATGTCTCTTATCGCTTTACTACTATAATTTTGGGGTTATGCATTAGAGACAACTACATTCACTTTATATAGGGCATCATCTAAATCTGTTAAGATGACACCGTGTGAATTATGGTTTGATAGAAACCTAAGCTGTCATTTCTTAATATTTGGGGCTTCGACACTTGTGTGGAAAGTGTTTTCGCCTAATGAGGTCGAACCCAAGGCGGACAAATGCATCTTCATAGAATACCCTAAGATCAGTTGGGTGAACCTTCTATCTCAGATCCTAAAGTGCAAATTGTTTGTTGCTTAAACAGATCCTTTCTCGAGGAAATGTTTCTCTCGAAAGAATTGAGTGGGAGGAAGATAGAACTTGGTGAGATTGTTAAACCTTTGTTCAACCAGAGAGTAGCGCAGAGCAGAAAGATGTTTGTGTGAAGCCTACGTTAGTTGAAGAGGAAGTTAATGATGATGAACATGAAGCTTCAGGATCAAGTTACTATCGAACTTTGTAGGTCGACAAGGATGTGTACTGCTCCTAAGTGGTACAACAACTCTGTCTTCGAGATCATGTTGTTGGACAACGATAACCTACGAGCTATGGAGAAGCGAGGATGGGCCCGGATTCTGACAAATGGTTGGAGGCCATGAAATCCGAGATAGGATCCATGTATGAAAACCAAGTATAGACTTTGGTGGACTTGCTTGTTGGACGGCAGGTTGTTGAGTACAAATGGATCTTTAAAATGAAGACAGACACTGATGGTAAATGTCACCATTTGTAAAGCTCGACTTGTTGCAAAGTTGTTTGTGACAAGTTCAAGGAGTTGACTACGATGGGACTTTTTCACTCGTAGCGGTGCTAAAGTCTATTGGAATTATGTTAGCTGTTGCTGCATTTTTCGATTATGAAATCTGGCAGATGGATGTCAAAACATCGTTTCCTTAATGATTTGCTTGAGGAAAGGTTGTATGTGATACAACCAGAATGTTTTGTCAGTCCTAAGGATGCTAAAAGGTGTGCAAGCTTTAGTGATCCTTCTGTGGACTAAAGCAAGCACCTCGGAGATGGAATATACACTTTGATGAGGTGATCAAAGTTTTTGAGTCTATACAAAGTTTACGAGAAACTTGTATTTGCAATAAAGTGAGTAGGAGCACTATAGAATTTCTGATAAGTATATGTGGATGACATATTGTTGATCAGAAATAATGTAGAATTTCTGGAAAGCATAAATGGTTGTTTGAAAGGTGATTTTCAAAGGAAGACCTGGATAGAGCTACCTAATTGTTGAGCATCAAAATCTATAGAGATAGATCAAGATGCTTGATGAGACTTTCAATGAGTGCATGCCGTGACAAGATTTTGAAAGAGTTCAAAATGGATCAGTCAGAGAAAGAGTTCTCGCCTGATTTGTAAGGTGTGGAAGTTGAGTGAGACTCAAAGCTCGACAACGGCAGAAGAAAGAGAAAGGACAAACGTCGTCCCCTATGCCTTAGCCATAGGCTCTATATTATGCCATGCTGTGTACCGCACCTGTGTGTGCCTTGCCATGAGTCTGTCAAGGGGTACAAGAGTGGTCCAGGAGTGGATCACTGGACAGCAGTCGAAATTATCCTTAGTAACCCGAGGACTAAGGAAATATTTCTTGATTATGGAGGTGATAAAGAGTTCGTCGTAAAGAGTTACGTCGATGCAAGCTTTAACACCGATCCGGATGACTCATAGTAGCAATCTGGATACGTATAGTGGAGCAGCCATTTGGAATAGTACCAAGTGGAGTGTGGTAGCAGTATTTACAGTTTGACATAGAGATTTGCAAAGAACGCACGGATCTGAATGTCACAGACTCATTGACTATAAGACCTCTCTCACATGCAAAGCATGATCGAGCCCGAGAACTCGTTGGGTGTTAGATTCATAACAATGCGAATCACATGGTGATGTGAACTAGATTATTGACTCTAGTGCAAGTGGGAGACTGTTGGAAATATGCCCTAGAGGCAATAATAAATTAGTTATTATCATATTTCCTTGTTCATGATAATCGTTTGTTATCCATGCTATAATTGTATTGATCGGAGACTTAAATGCATGTGTGGATACATAGACAAAACCATGTCCCTAGTATGCCTCTAATGGACTAGCTCGTTGATCAAAGGATGGTTAAGGTTTCCTAACCATGGACATGGAATGTCATTTGATAACGGGATCACGTCATTAGGAGAATGATGTGATGGACAAGACCCAAGCTACAAATGTAGCATATGATCGTGTCAGTTTATTGCTACTGTTTTCCGCATGTCAAGTATATGTTCCTATGACCATGAGATCATGCAACTCACGGATATCGGAGGAGTTCCTTGTGTGTATCAAACGTTGCAACGTAACTGGGTGACTATAAAGGTGCTCTACAGGTATCTCCGATGGTGTCTGTTGAGTTGGCATGGATCGAGACTGGGATTTGTTACTCCGTGTGACAGAGAGGTATCTCAGGGCCCACTCGGTAATACAACATCACAATGAGCCTTGCAAGCAATGTGACTAATTGTTAGTTGCGGGATCTTGTATTACGAAACGACTAAAGAGACTTTCCGGTAACGAGATTGAACTAGGTATGGAGATACCGACGATCAAATCTCGGGCAAGTAACATACCGAAGAACAAAGGGAACGTTATACGGGATTAACTGAATCCTTGACATAGAGGTTCGACCGATAAAGATCTTCGTAGAATATGTAGGAACCAATGTGGACGTCTAGGTCCCGCCATTGGTTATTGAACGTAGAGGTGTCTCGGTCATGTCTACATAGTTCTCGAACCCGCAGGGTCTGCACACTTAAGGTTCGGTGACGTTTCGGTAGTGTAGAGTTATGTATGGTGGTGACCGAAGATTGTTCGGAGTCCCGCATGAGATCCCGGACGTCACGAGGAGCTCCGGAATGGTCCGGAGGTAAAGATTCATATATAGGAAGTCCCAGTTTGGTTTCCGGAAAAGTTTCGGGCTCATCGGTAGTGTACCGGGAGTGCCGGTAGTGTACCGGGAGACCTCCGGGAGGGGTATTTCGACCCTAGAGGGACCATGGGCTGTGGGAAAGTATTAAACAGCCCTTAGTGGGCTGGTAAATCAGCCTAGAAAGGCCCATGGCGCAGGGAGAGAAAAAGGCTAAGGAAAAAAGGTGAAAATCAGCCAATAGGAGGCAATCCTACTCCAACTAGGATTGGAGGTGAAGTAGGATTGCACCCCACCTGCTATTTCGGCTGAACCAAAGGCCTTGACTGCCTCTCCTGTCCTCTCCTCCTATATATACTAGTGGAATAGCTAGGGTTTGGCCAACAATTATGGCCAGATGCTACCCGTTCCACCGGTGCTCCTCTAGATTGGTTTTCTGCAGTGCTTAGGCGAAGCCCTGCCGAAATTGCTCCACTACCACCATCACCGGTGCGCCGTCACGCTGCCGGTGAACTCTCTCTCCTCTCCACCTCCTCTTGCTGGATCAAGATGGAGGAGATCGTCACCAAGCTGCACGTGTGCTGAATGTGGAGGTGCCGTCCGTTCGGCGCTAGATTGGAAGGACCGTGATCGAGATCGCGAGACAGTTCGTGATGAGATCGCGGAACAGATCATGATGAGTTCGCGGGACAGATCGTGATGAGATCGCGGGACGGATCGCGACGAGTTCGCGAGATTGATCGTGATGAGATCGCGGGACGCTCGGCGATTTGGATCGCGAAGATGTTCGACTACACCAACCGCGTTTCTTGACGCTTCCCGCTTAGCGATCTACAAGGGTATGTAGATCCACTCTCCCTCTCGTAGATGCTCATCACCATGGATAGGTTTGCGTGTGCGTAGGAAATTTTTTGTTTCCCATGCGACAATCCCCAACACCTCCGCAAAGGGTGCTTCATCTGGGATAGGGATCGTCCCAAGCCGGGTGGCCGCCGCCACCATGTTCTCGGCCGTATTAGAATAATGACCCGCTGGTGTTGAAAAACCTCCAGGTGAAGTTTGATTATGCTGGGGTGGATGAGTCTCCGGCCGTTCCGCCGGGCGGTTCTCGGGTGCGCCTGCAGCTCGCCCCGTCCCGGGGGTATTAAATAGAATCCTCGCTTCGTAACGTTCTGGCAGACGGGACTGATGCCTCCTCCGGTGTACCGTAGCTGCTGACCTTTGTTCCAGCTCTAGACAGAAAGCTTCTGCCTTGATACGCTCCGCTTCTTCCTCCATCTGGATATTCAGCTCAGCCATCCTTTGTCGTTCCTCTGCCATCCGGCCGTTAATCTATGCAACCTCTAAATTCTGGGCTGCTTGATTATCCGGTGTTACTTCCGTGGCCATGAGAGTCGTAAGCTCATCCATCAGTTCCACGTGAACCTGAGTCGGCGGTGGCGGGCTATCACCCGCGGCGGTGGCTCCCGCAGCTGTATTACCGGCGGCTGGAGCCGATCCCTCCATGAACACCGCCACATGAACCGAAGATCTTGGAGCATCCGACTCAAAGCCCTCCGCCTCAGAATAGGCATCGTCGTAGCCCCCAAGGCCACCATTGCTGATGCGACACACTGACTCTATCTCCCCACTTGAGGACCCATCTTCCGAGCAAACGAGAGTTCCCTGTGACCCAGACGCTTCCAGATCCATACCTTGAGTGAAGCCCACAAAAACATGTTTCTGACCTGGATGGGCGCGGGCAAGCCGCATGTTACTTGCAGATTGGAGACGCCAAGCCGGCTCGACGATGTTGGTGCAGATGTCTGGCCTTGGTGTAGATCCATCAACCTTTCCAATGAAAACCTGGATCCCGCCGACCGGAATCCGGAATCCATACTCCATGAATTCAACATCAAGCCCCCAGCCAGCATCGTCGATGTAGAGCCGGCCGCGGCGAATCTTGCTCATCCTTCCGACGACGTATACCTCGAGCCCTGGGAGAGAGCCCTTTGAGAACTCAACACCACCAAGCGCTATCCCCACGGTGGGTGCCAACTGTCATGGATTTATCACGGAAGATGTCCGGGTGAATGAACTTGGATTCGAGGCCATCACTAACGGGGTGGACTCAAAGGGGTTGATCGGGACGAAAGACACGGGTTTACCCAGGTTCGGCCCCTCAAGTCGAGGTAATAGCCTACGTCCTGCTTGTGTTTGTATTGCTTGTTGTATTGATTACAAGGAGCTAGAGGCTTGACCTAGTTCTCGATCACCTGTCCTCTAAGTTTCCCCGGGTCTGCCTTTATATAGGAGGTCAGGACCACCGGGTCCTTACAGTTAGGTAATCGAGTCTCCTCATATGTCCGAGTCTCTCTCAATATTCCTGTCCAGGTTGTCCCTGAGGCGGCTTACACGCCCGGGTCTTCTCTGTCCGGGCCACCGTGCGGCCCACACTTTGAGCCGTCTATCTTCCTGGGCCTCCAGTCTTACGGCTCACCCTTGGGCCGGCTCACAAGCCACCAAGATGACCCAGAACCTTTAAGGGCGGGTCATCTTGCGGGGTTATATCCCCAACACGTAGGGTCTACACACTTAAGGTTCGACGACACTAGGGTTATAGGGAAATAGTGTACGTGGTTACCGAATCATTAAATGCCAAATGCATGAAAAATACCAAATAAAGTCAGAAAGGGTTGAAAATTGATGATGTGGCTTTGAATGGTGCATTTTGAACACACGAAAAGCCTGGAGTTCAAATAAGTTCAAGAAAATGAAATGCCTTTTGTAACCGATGAGTTTCTGTCTGAAACCCCGATACTTCAAAAGAGACTGTCCGTTTTGTACACGAAGTGCATCCAGCTTTTGCGGTAACCCTCTCAACTTTTTAGCACATGCTATGTGGGTGAAATGATGATACCATGCCAAATTTCAACCATTTCAGAGTTCATTTGTAGTGCTTTTCAATTTCAGGGTCATTTAGCTCAAAAAAATCATTAAATGCATGAAAAATACGAAATGAAGTCAGAAAAGGTTGAAAATTGATGATGTAGCTTTTAATGGTGCATTTTGAACACACGAAAACCTTGGAGTTCAAATAAGTTCAAGAAAATGAAATGCCTTTTGTAACCGATGAGTTTCCGTCCGAAATCCCGATACTTCGAAAGAGACTGTCTATTTTGTACAGGAAGTGCATCCACCTTTTGCCATAACCCCCTCAAATTTTTAGCACATGCTATGTGGGTGAAATGATTATACCATGCCAACTTTCAACCTTTTTAGAGTTCATTTGTAGTGCTTTTCAATTTAAGGGTCATTTAGCTAAAAAAATCATTAAATGCATGAAAAATACCAAATGAAGTCAGAAAGGGTTGAAAGTTGATGATGTGGCTTTGAATGGTGCATTTTGAACACATGAAAACCTTGGAGTTCAAATAAGTTCAAGAAAATGAAATGCCTTTTGTAACCGATGAGTTTCCGTCCGAAACCCCGATACTTCAAAAGAGACTGTCCGTTTTGTACACAAAGTGCATCCAGATTTTGCCGTAACCCTCTCAACTTTTTAGCACATGCTATGTGGGCAAAATGATGATACCATGCCAACTTTCAACCTTTTCAGAGTTTGTAGGGCTTTACATTTCAGGGTCATTTAGCTCAAAAAAATCATTAAATGCATGAAAAATACCAAATGAAGTCAAAAAGGGTTGACAATTGATGATGTGGCTTTGAATGGTGCATTTTGAACGCACGAAAAGCCTGGAGTTCAAATAAGTTCAAGAAAATGAAATGCCTTTTGTAACCGATGAGTTTCCGTCCGAAACCCCGATACTTCGAAAGAGATTGTCCGTTTTGTACACGAAGTGCATCCAGCTTTTTAGCACATGCTATGTGGGTGAAATGATGATACCATGCCAACTTTCAACCTTTTCAGAGTTCATTTGTAGTGCTTTTTAATTTTAGGGTATTTAGCTCAACAAAATCAATAACTAAAATTATAAACCTCTAGTATTTTTGAAACTAAAATTATATAAAACCTAAAAATTACCAAAATTAATATAATGTTAAAGAAAGTAATATTAAATAGCAGGAAAAATAGCAAAGAAATAACATAAAAAATAGCAAAAGTGAAAATAGATGCGTTTACACTGAAATTCAACCTAAATTCAAAGTGCTAGTTAGGCACCTAACTAGCATTTCGAATTTAGGTCAAATTTCGTGTATAAGGGCATCTATTTTCACTATGAGAGGAGCTTGACAGGGGCCTATAAACAGGTGTTGTCTCCCCTCGACTAGCGAGGTGGGACTAAACATCTGTTGCTTCCCCACCGGTCGTCGAAAAGAGACCATTGGTACCGGTTGGTGGCACCAACCGGGACCACTGCCCCCCTTTCGTCCTGGTTGGTGCCACCAACCGGGACAAAAGGGCCTGCTTCCCACCCTTTGGGCTACTGAAAATAGGGCTTTGGTTCCGGTTGGTAGCACCAACCGGGACCAAAGGTCCCTGTTTCCCGCCCTGTGGGCGGCGGAAAACAGGGCTTTGGTCCTGGTTGGTGCCACCAACCGGGACTAAAGGGTCATTGGTCCTGGTTTGAGCCACCAACCGGGACCAATGCTCCTCCTATATGACAAGCACTTAGCAAAATTCATAGTTTTCACTCCACTTCGCACTCGTCGCCGCCCCGAGCCCGCCATCGCCATTCCCGTCCCCGTCGCCGCCCCGTTGCCTCCCTCGCCTCCCCTGTTGCCGCACCGTCGCCTCTGCCGCCACCCCCGTCGCCGCGCACCCCATCGCCTCCCCCGCCGCCCCCGTCGCCGTTCCCGTCGCCGCCCCTCCCCCGTCGCCGCCTCGCCCCGTCGCCGCCCCGCAGCCGTCGCCGCCCCGTCGCCGGTGCCGCCCCGCCCCCATCGCCGCCCCATTGCCGCCCCATCACCGCCCCCTGCTGTGAGCTGCCGCCGCCTCGACTCGTTGCGTTTTTTTAAATATATGTTGATTTTTTTATATGATGAATGTTTATGTTAGATTAGTATGTTTATGTTAGCTAGATTAGTATGTTTATGTTAGCTAGATTAGTATGTATATGTTAGACTAGTATGTTTATGCTTTTTTTGAAAGTAGATTAGTATGTTTATGTTAGATTAGTATGTGTATGTTGATTTTGGGTTTTATGAGAAATTAGTCGACGATGCCCGGTCCGCATCCTCGTCGTCGAGTAGTCTGCGAGAGCCTGCTTGATAGGCGCCATGTCCGGGACTGGGCTCCGCCGGGCTGGCACTAGGAGGTGCTTCCTTCCCGGGCTCGGAGGTTGGTGAGGAATGCAGGTATCGTCATCGATCCGGACCTTCTGTGGTGGCGGTCACGCGGGCCAGTTTCGGTGCGGAGGGAGCTGGCACCTGCAGAGGTGGTACGTCGCCGTGTCAGGGAGGAGGACGAGCACTTCCGTCGCTACATGGCAGCATTGGACGCCCGGTTTGACAATACCTGGTAGATCCTTCAGGGATCTCACTTGAGTTATGATCCCGTGATGGTTCCTTATCTTTGGGAGTCCACCGCCGGCGACTCAGAGACCGCTAGTGAACCGAGTTCACCGTCCTCCATTTTGGATTCTAGGATATTCGAGATGTATTAGTTATTGATGATGCATTAACTGGATTATTTGGGATGATGTATAAGTGATATTATATTCGAGGTCATTATAAATATTAATGTATTAGTGATATTTTATCGGTATAATGCGTGTGTGACTTTCGGTCCGTTGAGGCTTTCCTTAAATAACTTTCATGTGTGTTCTTGATGGAGGAATCCCGACTGTTGTCGTGGGGGGTGCCTCCTCTTTTTTCTCTTCTTTGTGATATACTCGTCGATATATTGCGCAAGAGGAGAAGAGGGGAGGCGTCCATCATCGGCGGTCAAACTATTACTGTGAGAGAGTGTCCACCAACATATATACACCATCGTATAAATGTGAGAGAGTGCGCACCAACACACCATGAGATATGAGAGTTATTTAAGGAAAGCCTCGACGGACCGAAAGTCACACACACATTAATTAAGATCCAAAGTGTGCTGTAATTCTTGAAATGGATTATTTGGTACGATGTATTAGTGATATTATATTCGAAGTCATTATAAATATTAATGTATTAGTGATATTTTATCGGTATAATGCGTGTGTGACTTTCGGTCTGTCGAGGCTTTCCTGAAATAACTCTCATGTGTGTTCTTGATGGAGGAATCCCGACCGTTGTCGTGAGGGGCGCTTCCTCTTTATTCTCTTCTTTGTGATATACTCGTCGATATATTGCGCAAGAAGAGAAGAGGGGAGGCGTCCATCACTGGCGGTCGAACTATTACTGTGAGAGAGTGTCCACCAACCTATATACACCACCGTATCAATGTGAGAGAGTGCGCACCAACACACCATGAGATATGAGAGTTATTTAAGGAAAGTCTCGACGGACCGAAAGTCACACACACATTAAATAAGATCCAAAGCGTGCCGGAATTTGGGATGATGTATTAGTGATATTATATTCAAGTTTATTATAAATGTATTTGTGATTTGCAAGTCATTCCGGCGAAACATAGGGAATTTTTTCTATGTCATTGCTCGATATATGGAATGGGTTGACTTTAGGTCTGTTTCGGCTCCTTGTGTGTCTTTCACTGAGGGAGTGTCCACCATATATAAATATGAGAGAGGAAAAATCCCGACTGTTGTCGTGGGGGTTGCTTCTCCTTCGTTCCCATGTGCTAGACATTTTTTGTAATGCACTCGGAGACGAATGGAGGAACCACCATCACCAACTGTCGCAATATCAGAAAGAGTGCCCACCATATACGTGAGATGAGAGTTTAGCATGGAAAGACTCGACAGACCTAAAGTCAACCTGTTGCATATTGAGTAATAGTGATCTGTGTGTTGATCAGTTTTCTCGTAGTTTCCTTCGATTGATTTTAAATATTTCAACTATGAACATAGGAAATGTCTGACGACGAAAGTGAATTCGGTATGTGCGAATACTGCGAAGACGAGCGCGGCCTGTGTGACAAGACTTTCCTAGTTGATGGTAGGCGCTTCAGCATCATGCTGGATGAGAACTTCGAAGTGGATACATTAAGTCACAATGACAAGTCTTTTTTCGTGATTAAGCATGACTTCTGCTTCTTTTGCTTCAACTTATAATTAATTTTAATTTTTTACCGTTCTACTACCGTATCCCCTGCCATGCAAGAATTGTTGTCTTTGATAAGATTGGTTTCAATACTAAAAAAGATATGGAGGTAAAGATAGTTCACTTGAGGACCGAGCATAGTTTTACTTTTGCGGTAAAATTGTACCACGCAGACACCTATTGCTATTTTGAATGCAAAAGTTGGAAATCACTATGCAAGGCTTATGCATTTGAGCCTAATATGCTTATCACATTTGATATTCGTGCGGAAGATGAAATTGAAGGTAATATCGACATCTGGGTCGATGTGCAGACGCCTCCAGTTCTACCATTATGTGAGTTTCTCAACCATATTTATTAAGTAATTTATATTGTTTATTTAATAATAGTTGACAACTTAGTTGCATTGACAGCTTATTTTCATTCTTCAAAAAATGTACGGAAGATGGTATACAGAACCTACTACTACAGTGATGAAGCAGAATTAACTTATAAGGAGAAAGATCATCTTACCGCATTTCTTAGTCATCTTGAGAATTACAATATTATCAAACTCCTGCACATTATGGTCAATACGTGCCACTAGTGCACGTGGTGAACTACGGTAACATCCATGGAGATTGCATGGTAAGATTTTAATTCTACTATTACGACATGCGTGCATCTTTTGCATAAATTCTTCTAAAACTAATCTACATTGCTAACTAGAAAGTTATTACTATGTTTTTAAACAGAAAATCCCGGAGGATTGTGTGCCTCATCTGATGTTTCCGAGAGGTCGCGTTGTTGTTACAAGCTTAGGGCCACCACGGCCAGGTCAGCTTACGCATCACTCCTGTCCATACCGGATTTCTAAAACCGATGGAGTCATGACAATTAAAGATTGGAAAAAATGTATGATCAATCTTAGAGAGCTACTTGGAAGCAACATTGTGCATAGGCCAAGACTGGGAGACAGGATGATCTCCGTTCTCCGTAATGAAGAGTCAGGGCCAATCTTGTTTTATGATATTGTACCTAAGAGAGGGTACAGTAGGTTCTATGAGATAGGAGTACGTAGGTCCTAGGTACACTATGTTATTATGTGATACAATGTGTTAGAGTTGATGATGATGATGAGGAGGAGGAGTTGTGATTATGACCAATGACTAACTTGTTATATGATGTCTCATTGACGAAAATGATGATTAAATTGTGTCATATGTTTTATCTATAAGTATAGTACGTAGCGTCGTGACCAAGCATGGAGATAAGAGAGATCACTTCTCTCTGTTAGTTAATTAACAAAATATATGAAACCCCTAAATTAACCCTCTAAAACCCTCACCCCCCCTCTTTAAAAAAAACCAGCCACTCGGCTGCTGACGCGTGGACGCTCTTTGGTCCCGGTTGGTGTGACCAACCGGGACCAAAGGCCCTCCTGCCTGGGTCGGCGGAGCAGCAACGTGTAGACCCATCTGTCCCGGTTCGTAAGAGAACCGGGACTAAAGGTCGTGGGCTTTAGTCCCGACACATTAGTTCCGGTTCCAAAACCGGGACAAATGGCCCTTACGAACCGGGACAAATGGGGCTTTTTCCACTAGTGGGAATGTGTTATGTTATAGTAACATATCATGTTACTCAATTTCTCTCTCTTCACATTAATTAGGTGCCACATCATATTTTTTGCTTAGGTGGCATCTATGTTACTACCTATGTTACTCCCATTATGAGTAGTCTTAGAAAAAGGGTTGCACACGTTGTTTCCATTGAAAGGATCATGTCATGCAGTTGCCATTCATGAATTATCGCTCGGTCATTAGAAGCCCATGATCCCCATTAGTTTGTCATGCCAGAGGTCTACTTCCTCCGTTCCTAAATATAAGACTTTTTAAATATTACACTATAAACTACATATAGATGTATATAGACATAATTTAAAGTATAAATTCACTTATTTTGTTTCATATGTAATCTTATAATGATGGTGATGATGGCAACAAGACGACAATAGTGATGATGGGGGCGACAACGGCCGATCCAACACTAACCACAATTCTGATTTAGAATCTGGCCATCATTCCCACTCGGACCATAACTCTAACTTGGCTTTGGTTGTGAACATGAGGATGATAACTCAAAGAGCGGGAAGAAGAAGCCCTCAGCTCTAGCAGGGAGCCATGGGAGGTAACCTCTAAGAAGAATGACAGGGCTACGTAAAGTGACCATATGGGCCTGCGAGCTACCTTCGTCCTTCAAGTCATTACTTGTTTTAAGATCATGAGTGCGGGCTTATATTTATATGTTATCCTCCCTCCATTTCTGATTATAAGTTGGTTTAGTGATCCCACTACCACTAGTAGAAAACATGGCATCAGTCCCGGTTTCAGAAGGCCTTTAGTCCCGGTTCAGCAACCGGACAAAACGATCGGAACTAATACCCATCACTTTTAGTCCCAGTCCTGTTATGAACTAGGACCAAAGGTGCTTCACGTGACCGCTGCGCAGTGCCGAGGCAGGAGGACCTTTAGTCTTGGTTTGTAACACAAACCGGGACAATAAGGCGTTGTTTGTTTTTGGAAATGGCCGTGTTTCATTTTTGTTTTTATTTTCTTTTATATTGATATTGTATTTTCACGTGGTTACACATATTAATATACAACATCATCAGTATAAATTATGGAAAAACATCAAACATCAATACAAATTAGATGGATGCAATAGACCAAGTTGAATTAGAGGAAAATACGTCACAACATTGTATTTTCCTCTAATTCAACTTGGTCTATTGCATCTATCTAATTTGTAATCGGATATGCATATAATAACTCATCATCATCATCTTAATCAACTCTTCATCATTCAACATCCAACAACTCATCATCATCTTAATCAATGATCCTCATTATTGTAGTTATCAAAAGGTTGAAACACTAACTACCGCTAGGCAAAAAAGCATAATAAAGGCGAACTCTGTCATCTCTCAATTGAAGAACACAGATCAACCTATCTCCAACTTGCGGGATGTGCAAGTATTCCGCTCCAAGTGGTAGCGTAAATGCTTGTATTGCATTTCTCCATCCCGTGATTTTCAGGGTTTCTTTTCTTTGAGATATCCTATAGTTATCACTGTAATTAATCGGGAGTGGCCGTAAGGTAACCATTTTCAAATCACCATTTTTGAACATCCATTTAGGTACGGTCTCTGGAGGGAGTACCTATTGAAAAACATTAGTAATAATAACATAGTTAGCAAAATTGTTTTGCTTAAGAACAATGTATAGATGAAAAGATGGACTAGTGATGGAGTGGTAAAAAAGTTCTTACAAAGTTGTTTGAAATGATGTTATGATGGTTCGACTTGTGCACTAGTGGCACATATCCATGATAAATGTTGTCAATCTGATAATGTTTAGCATGATCCTCAACATCATTAATAAATGAGATGAGATGATTTATCTCCAAACTAGTAAGTTTGGAGTCATGACTGTAGTACGTCGGGTCTATCATCTGTCGGGTAGTTCTTGTAGCATGGAAATAAGCTGATAATTAAAAATAAATAAATTTAGTCAGGATGAGTACCAAATACTTTTTAATAATCAATATAAAGTACCTAACAAATCTGTTGACAAACACACCTGGAGATAGCACCGGAATCAAGTCATCCTCCGCATGCACCCAAATATCTATATTATTATCACGAACATCGTCATTACCAAGATCGAAGGTAATGTTCATGTCCTCATCCAACCCATACGTCTTGCAAAATGATCTCCAATTAGAACAACCCAAATATGTGTGATCTTCATTATTTTTCATCTTAACAACAAAAGTGTACTGCTCCGTTTTTAGGTGAGCTATCTTTGGCTCTGTACAATCCTTCTCTTTGAAATGGAACTTGTCCAAGACAATGAATCTTGCATGACAGGGAACGCACTAGTCGAATTGCACAAAAGAAAACTAAAGGTTAATTAAAGCAAAAAAGCACATGTCATATACTTCATTAACAAAAAATACATGTTGTCTTTACATACCGTAATAATACTAAATTCTTCTGTTAGCTTGACGGTGAACGACCTATCATTGTCGAGGTCGGGATAAAGGTCACATATACCCTTGTCATCCCAGCACAAAGGGCAGTGAGGGATCCTATCGTCATCAGACGTTGTCGACATTTCCTGTGTTCTTGATTCTAAGATTAAAAATCGATGGTAATTTTTTTAAGCAAGATCATCATATAATATCACTAATATATATGCTATCAACGACGATCATCGGGGACTCTTCATATAATATTATCATATAATATCACAACATGGAAATATACAACCATGAGAGATGGATTAGTGGCAAACATAGACTTAATATCACGACAAGGAATCATATGCATATGAGCAATGGAATAGTGTCAAACATCATGCAAAGTTCACAAGTTTTATAATAGTCATGCCTTATTGCATCGAATATTATCGCTAATACAACTCGAATATTATCATAAAATATCGTTAACTAATACAGATCGACTTGATGTCTCACGGCACAGGCGGTGGACACCCAGAGAGAAGGAACCATCATCGGATCATAGCTCGGGTGAGATCCCTGAATAACCTTCCAGGTATTGGAGAACCTGGCGTCCAACGCAGCCATGTAGCGGCGGATGTGCTCGTCCTCCTCCCTAACACGACGACGTACCACTTTCACGGGGGTCGGCTCCGTCTCCACCGATAGTGGCCCACACGACCACCACCGAAGAAGCTCCGGGTCGACGACGAGACCCGGATTCCTCACCAAGGTGCGTGCCCCAGAAGGTAGCACCTCCCAGAACCAGCCCGGCAGAGCCCAGTCCCGTACATGTCGCCTCTTAAACTGGTTGTCAGCGCCGAGTCGATGACGAGGATGCGGGATTGGCATCATCAACAGGAACAAATTGTGGCTATATAGCAAATATCATTTTAGTTAACAACAATAATAACAATGCCATATTTAATATGCATTCCTATCCCTACATAGGATTGATTCCTATCCTCCACATTTCAAAGGAAAGCAAAAAAGAGCCTAGAAAATGCTTTCTTCCATTTATCTTAAAACATATCACAATAGCACTGCTACTACTTCTTCTTCTTAGGATAATGCTTTCTTTCTTTTATCTAAAAAAGGATAGTGTTTTCTCATTTCCATGAAAATTCGATTTCCATTGGTTAACTTATTATGCTATGTTTCTCTAGATTCATTGCCAAAAGATACCCTTTCACTACTTGTCGTTGTTACAGGTAGAATACTAATCCAAACTTATTTTTTATTGGTAACAATGAATCAATGTCGCAGTCCAAATTTATAAGGAGAAAGAAGAGGGAGGCCACCACTGCTTCGGCCAGAGACGGACGCGGGCGATGACGGTGACCAAGGGAGGGGGATAGGAGGAGGGGAATGATACGTCTCCAATGTATCTACTTTTCCAAACTCTTTTGCCCTTGTTTTGGACTCTAATTTGCATGATTTGAATGGAACTAACCCGGACTGACGTTGTTTTCAGCAGAACTACCTTGGTGTTATTTTTGTGTGAAAATAAAAGTTCTCGGATTGACCTAAAAATTTACAGAGAATACTTTAAGAATCAACTGCAGGGGGCCAACCACCTGGCCACAAGCCTAGGGGGCGTGCCCACCCTCCTAGGGTGTGCCCCTTTGGCTTGTGGGCCCCCTGTGGCTCCTCCGACCTCATTTCCACTTCTATATATTCCTAGTCAGGGAGAAAAAAATCAAGGAGAAGAGTTCATCGCGTTTCACGATACGGAGCCGACACCACCTCCTGTTCTTCCTCGAGAGACCAGATTTGGAGTCCGTTTTGGGCCCAGAGAGGGGAAATCGACGCGTTCGTCATCGCCAACCATCCTTCATCACCAATTTCATGATTCTCTCCACCAATCCTGAGTAATTCCATCATAGGTTTGTTGTATGGTGATGGGTTGGATGAGATTTACCATGTAATCGAGTTAGTTTTGTTAGGGTTTGATCCCTAGTATCCACTATGTTTTGAGATTGATGTTGCTATGACTTTGCTATGCTTAATGCTTGTCAATAGGGCCTGAGTGCCATGATTTCAGATCTAAACCTATTATGTTATCATGAATATATATGTGTTCTTGATCCTATCTTGCAAGTTATAGACACCTATTACGAGTTATGATCCGCATCCCCCAGGGTGACAATAACTAGGATTCTTTCCGGTGATTACCTTAGTTTGAGGAGTTCATGTATTCACTAAGTGCTAATGCTTTGGTCCGGTTCTCTATTAAAAGGAGGCCTTAATATCCCTTAGTTTCCATTAGGACCCCGCTGCCTCGGGAGGGTAGGACAAAATATGTCATGCAAGTTCTTTTCCATAAGCACGTATGACTATATATGGAATACATGCCTACATTACATTGATGAATTGGAGCTAGTTCTGTGTCACCCTATTTTATAACCGTTGCATGATGAATGTCATCCGACATAATTATCCATCACTGATCTATTTCCTACGAGCTTACCACATATTGATCCTTGCTAAGTTACTTCTCCGCTGTTACTATTACAATCACTACAAACTTCTACTGTTAGTCTGTTACTTTGCCACCGTTATCGTTACGTCCATCTTACTTTGCTATTGTATACTTTGCTGTAGATATTAAGTCTTTCAGGTGTAGTTGAATTGACAACTCAGCTCCTAATACTCAAGAATATTCTTTGGCTCCCCTTGTGTTGAATCAATGATTTTGGGTTGAATACTCTACCCTTGAAAACTGTTGCAATCCCCTATACTTGTGGGTTATCAAGACCTTTTTTCTGGCACAGTTGTCGAGGAGCATAGCTCTATTCTCTGAGTCACTTGGGATATATATATGTTTATCACTATGAAGAATATGAAGATGCTAAAACTAAGATCTACCCCTCAACTACGAGGACGGGTAAGGAAATGTCATATAGCTCTGAACTTGATTCACCTTCTGTTATGAGTAAATTTGCGACACCGCCACCTGCTAGTAATTATGATATGTCACAAGTAATTGATGATGCTACTTCTGTTATGCATGATGCTCATGATGATACTTTGCTTGATACCACTATGCCACTAGGTAAGTTCCTTGATGAACAAATTGCTAGAGTCAATACTGAAACTGATGATATTTCTGAATTTGATGAAATTATTGAAACAGAACACTACGAGACACCTGCTAGGTCTAGCTCTCCTAGATATGAATTGCCTGATATACCTGAGGGTTATGTTATGGAAGGAGAGGTAGCTAGGGACTTTCTTGCTTGTAAGGATAGAGATGATCTTAAGAAATTGCTTCGCAAGTCGAAGGAAAAATCTTTGAATGCTAGAATGCAATATGATCCTCAGTTTGCTACTTCACCTATCTTTGTTGCTGATAAGGATTATGAATTCTCTGTCGATCCTGAGTTAATTACTTTGGTTGAATCTGATCCTTTCCATGGTTATGAATCTGAAACTGTTGTGGCACATCTTACCAAATTGAATGATATCGCCACCCTATTTACTCATGAGGAAAAAATTTGCTATTACTATATTCTTAAGTTGTTTCCTTTCTCATTAAAGGGTGATTCTAAGATTTGGTTTAATTCTCTTGCTCCTGGTTGCGTACGTAGTCCCTAGGATATGATTTATTACTTCTCTGGAAAATATTTTGCTGCCCATAAGAAACAAGCTGCCCTGCAGGAAATATTTAACTTTGTGCAAATTGAAGAACAGAGTCTCCCACAAGCTTGGGGAGGCTTCTCCAGTTACTTAATGCTTTCCCTAATCATCCTCTCATGAAAAACGAAATACTTGATATCTTTTATAATGGACTAACCAATGCTTCTAGGGATCACCTAGATAGTCGTGCTAGTTGTGTTTTCAGGGAATAGACTGTTGAACAAGCTGAGCTGCTATTGAACAATATATTCAGCAATGATAATGATTGTACTATTCCCGAGCCACCTCCAAAGCCAATTCCTAAGAAAAGAGGTATTCTATTTCTTAGTCCTGAAGATATGCAACAGGCACAGAAATCTATGAAAGAAAAAGGTATTAAAGCTAAAGATGTTAAGAATCTACCACCTATTGAAGAAATGCATGGTCTTGATAACCCAACACAGGTAGTAGAGGTGAATTCTCTCCATAGATTTGATGAAGATGATATTCCTTATAATAAGCCTGCTAGCCAATGCTTGGATGAATTTGATAACTTTGTAGTCAAGCAAGAAAAATTTAATGCTTATGTTAGTAGACAATTGAAACATAATGCTTATATGCTTGATCGCTTGGGTGATTATTTGAGTAGAATTGTCAATGATCTTAAGCTTATTAGTAAACATGCTTCCATGGTAATTACTCAAGTAGAACAAGTACTAGAGGCGCAGAATGATTTACTTAATGAGATGAATAGTAAGAACGATGATCATTCTATTAAAGTTGTGACTAGAAGTGGTAGAATGACTCAAGAACCTTTGTATCCCGAGGGCCGCCCTAAGAGAATTGAGCAAGATTCTCAAAGATTTAATATTGATGCACCTATTCGTTCCAGTAAGAGTAGGAAAAGGAATGACAATAGTACTTTGCATGCTCCTAGTGAACCTATTATAGATATACCTGAGAACCCAAATGATCTTTCTGTTTCTGATGCTGAGACACAATCTAGTGATGAACATGAGCCTAGTGATAATATTAATAATGATGTTCACATTGATGCTCAACCTAGTAAAGATAATGATGTGGAGATTGAACCTGCTGTTGATCTTGATAACCCACAACCTAAGAATAAGATATATGATAAAAGAGACTTTGTTGCTAGGAAACATGGTAGAGAAAGAGAACCATGGGTTCAGAAACCCATGCCCTTTACCCCTAAGCCATCCAAGAAAAAGGATGATGAAGATTTTGAGTGCTTTGTTGAAATGCTTAGACCTGTCTTTCTACATATGCATTTGACTGATATTCTAAAAATGTCTCCTTATGCTAAGTATATGAAAGATACTGTGACAAATAAAAGAAAAATACCGGAAGCTGAGATTTCCACCATGCTTGCTAATTATACCTTTAAGGGTGGAATACCAAAGAAACTAGGAGACCCCAGAGTACCTACTATACCATGCTCTATTAAAGGAAATTATTTTAAAACTGCTTTATGTGACCTTGGAGCTAGTGTTAGTGTTTTGCCTTTGTCTTTATATCATAGATTTGATTTGAATAAGTTGACACCTACTGAAATCTCCTTGCAAATGGCTGATAAATCAACTTCTTTATCCATCGGTATTTGTGAGGATGTGCCTGTCGTAGTTGCGAATGTTACTATCTTAATGGACTTTGTTCTCCTTGATATTCCCGAGGACGCCAATATGTCTATCATCCTTGGTAGACCCTTTCTGAATACTGTAGGGGCTATTATTGATTGCAACAAGGGCAATGCCAATTTTTATGTTAATCGTAATGAGCATACAGTGCATTTTCCGAAGAAACAACCTCAAGTTCATAGTGTCAACTCCATTGAAAAGGTTTCCATGATTATTATCGGAGGCTTTGAATTCCCTCTTCCAACTTTCAAGAGGAAATATGATATACTTATTGTTGGGGACATGCATATACCCATTGAGGTAACCTAGTGTTATTCGAAAATTCTCCGGTTCCGTGTCATTCGAAAAAGTTTGTCAATAAGACTTGATCAATTGATGCTCTTTGCCGTGTACTGACCCAGGGCAAAGATGCCCCTTGTCATCTGCTATCACAAAGCAGACTACAAAGAACTGGCACATGGCAAAGGCACTGTTTGCCATGTGCCAGTTCTTTGCCGTCTGCCCCCAGACGGCAAAGAGAGACAGGGCAGACAGCAAAGAGCTAAGGTGGGTCCCTGCTACTTCTTGAGCTTGTGTTGGTTTTTCCCTTGAAGAGGAAAGGGTGATGCAGCAAAGTAGAGATAAGTATTTCCCTCAGTTTGAGAACCAAGGTATCAATCCAGTAGGAGTATCAAGATGAGGCACCAAGGCACCTGCACAAAAACAAACCCTTGCACCCAACGCGATAAAGGGGTTGTCAATCCTGTTACGATTACTTGCAAGGTGAGATCTGATAGTGATAATAGGTAAATATAAATAAGTAAATAAAAGTGCAGCAAGGTATTTTTGATATTTTTATATGGAGAACTGAATATATAATGTGTAAAATAGACCCGGGGGCCATAGTGTTCACTAGAAGCTTCTATCATGATAGCAAGTATTACGGTGGGTGAACAAATTACTGTCGAGCAACTAATAGAATCGCGCAAAGTCATGACGATATCTAAGGCAATGATCATACATATAGGCATCACATACGAGACAAGTAGACCGATACTTTCTGCATCTACTACTATTACTCCACACATCGACCGCTATCCAGCATGCATCTAGTGTATTAAGTTCATAACAAACAGAGTAACGCCTTAAGCAAGATGACATGATGTAGAGGGATAGATTCATGCAATATGATATAAACCCCATCTTTTTACCCTTCATGGAAACAACACGATGCGTGCCTTGCTACCCCTTCTGTCACTAGGTGAGGACACCGCACGGTATGAACACAAAACCAAGCACTTCTCCCATTGCAAGAACTATAGATCAAGTTGGCCAAACGAAACCCATAACTCGAAGAGACTTACAAGGATATGAAATCATGCATATAAGAAAGCAGAGGAGACTCAAATAATATTCATAGATAATCTGATCATAAATCCACAATTCATCGGATCTCGACAAACACACCGCAAAAGAGAATTACATCGGATAGGTCTCCATGAAGATAATGGAGAACTTTGTTTTGAAGATCAAGGAGAGAGAAGAAGCCATCTAGCTACTAGCTATGGACCAGAAGGTCTATGGTGAACTACTCACGCATCATCGGAGAGGCAATGGTGTTGATGAAGATGGCCACCGGAGATGGATTCCCCTGCGCAAGAGTGCTGGAACGGTCTCCCGATTGGTTTTTGGTGGCTACGGAGGCTTGCGGCGGAAGAACTTGTGATCTAGGTTTAGTTCTGGAGGTTTCCGTATTTATAAGAATGTATGGCGTCGAGAACAAGTCAAGAGGGGCCACGAGGAGGTCATGAGCCCCCTAGCCACGCCCTAGGGGGAGGCGCCTCCCAGGCTCATGACTCCCTCGGGCCGCCTCTCGGGTATTTTTGATATTTTCCATAAAAAATCACGGCGAAAGTTTTATTCCGTTTGGACTCCGTTTGATATTCCTATCTGAAAAAGGTCAAAAACACGAAAAAAACAGAAACTGGCACTGGGCACGGAGTTAATAAGTTAGTCCCAAAAATAATATAAAATAGCATATTCATGCATATAAAACATCCAAAGTTGATAATATAATAGCATGGAACAATCAAAAATTATAGATACGTTGGATACGTATCAAGCATCCCCAAGCTTAACTCCTGCTCGTCCTCGAGTAGGGAAGTGATATAGACCGAATTTTTTATGTGGAATGCTACCTAACATATTTGTTCTATGTAACCTCTTTATTGTGGCATGAATGTTCAGATCCATAAGATTCAAAACAATAGTTTAATATTGACATGAAAACAATAATACTTCAAGTATAATAGCAAAGTAATCATGAACTTTTGAAATAACAAGGCCAAAGAAAGTTATCCCTACAAAATCATATAGTCTGGATATGCTCCATCATCCCCACACAACGAATTTAAATCATGCACAACATCGGTATTGGCCAAGTAATTGTTTTCACACTCTTACTTTCTCAAACTTTTTTCAACACTCACGCAATACATGAGCGTGAGCCATGGATATAGCACTATAGGTGGAATAGAGTGGGGTGGAGGTTGTGAGGCAAAAAGGAGTAGATGGTCACATCGACTCGGCGTATCAATGGGCTATGGAGATGCCCATCAATAGATATCAATGTGAATGAGTAGGGATTGCCATGCAACAGATGCACTAAAGCTATAAGTCTATGAAAGCTCGAAAATAAAAACTAGTGGGTGTGCACCCAACTTGCTTGATCACGAAAACCTAGGGCAATTTGAGGAAGCCCATCATTGGAATATACAAGCCAAGTTATATAATGAAGATTCCCACTAGCATATGAAAGTGACAAAACAAGAGACTCTCTATCATGAAGAACATGGTGCTATTTTGAAGCACAAGTGTGGAAAAAGATAGTAGCATTGTCCCTTCTCTCTTTTTCTCTCATTTTTTTGTTTGGGCTCTTTGGCCTCTCTTTTTTTGTTGGGCATCTTTGGCCTATTTTTTTATTTCCTCACATGGTACAATTCTCTAATATAGATGACCATAACAATTTTATTTACTTACAACTCGATACTTAGAATAATGACTCTATATGAATGAAAGTGATGGCACATGTCATGAGATGGAACGGTGGAAGTTGCATGGCAATATATCTTGGAATGGCTATGAAAATGCCATAATATGTAGGTATGGTGGCTGTTTTGAGGAAGGTATATGGTGGGTTTGTGCACCGGCGAAAGTTGCGTGGCACTAGAGAGGCTAGCAATGGTGGAAGGGCGAGAGTGCATCTATACCATGGACTCACATTAGTCATGAAGAACTCATATACTTATTGCAAAAGTTTTATTAGTAATCGAAACAAAGTGCTAAACGCATACTCCTAGGGGAAGGGTTGGTAGGAGTTAACCATCGCACAATCCCGACCGCCACACAAAGGATGACAATCAATAAATCAATTATGCTCCGACTTCCCAACATAGTGGTTCACCATATATGCATGCTATGGGAATCACTAACCTCAACACAAGTATTTCTAGATTCACAACACCCTACTATCATAACTCTAATATTATCACCTCCATATCTCAAAACTAATCGTGAGGAATCAAACTTCTCTTACTAATCAATGCACTTGAATATGAAGGTTTTTATTATATCCTCTTTGGATGCCTATCATATTTAGGACTAATTTCATAACACACGCAAATTACCAAGTTACTTAGAGAGAGCACTCTCAAAATGATATAAGTGAAGTTCGAGAGTTTTTATTTCTAGAAAATATGACACCGTCGTGCTCTACAAAGATTTAAGTGAAGCACTAGAGCAAAATTATCTAGCTAAAAAGATATAAGTGAAGCTCATGGCAGCAAAATTACCAAGCTCAAAAGATATAAGTGAAGCACATGTGAGCTAAATTACTAAGCTCAAAATATATAACTGAAGAACATGGGAGAACAATTATCAATCTCAAAAGATATAAGTGAAGCACACGTGAGCTAAATTGCCTAACTCAAAAGATATAAGTGAAGCTCATTGAGTTTTCTAACAAATTCACGATGAGTGCATGTCCCTCTAAAAAGGTGTGCAGGAAGGATGATTGTGATAAAACAAAAAGCAAAGACTTCTATAATACACGACGCTCCAAGCAAAACATATATCATGTGGTGAATAAAAATATAGCTCCAAGTAACATTACCGATGGATTGAAGACGAAAGAGGGGATGCCTTCCCGGGGCATCCCCAAGCTTAGGATTTTTGGTGTCCTTGAATTTGGCTTGGGATAACTTGTTCATCCCCAAGCTTAGGCTCTTTCCACTCTTTATTCCATTGTCCATAAGAACATCACCCAAAACTTGAAAACTTCACAACACAAAACTTAAATAGAAACTCGTGATAGCATTAGCATAAGAAAATAAACCACCAACTTATTAGGTACTGTAGTAAACTTAGTTTACATTTAGATTGATGTTATATTACTGTATTCACACTTTTCCATGGCTCTTACCCCCCAATACAAACCGTAGTTTCATCAAAATAAGCAATCAACACAACAAAAACAGAATCTGTCAAAAACAGAACAGTCTGTAGCAATCTGTATATTTCTTATACGTCTGCTAACCCAAAAATTCTGAACAAATTATAAAAATTAGGGAAATTTGTTTATCAATCAGAATCAAAAAGAATCAACTCAAAATCTCTTTCTGGATAGGATTTAAAAATAATGTCGTGAGCACAAGGTTTCTGTCTTTTTTCAGCGTGATTAAACAACTATCACCGAAACTAATCATAAAGGTTCTACTTGGCACAAACATTAATTAAAACATAAAAAACACAATCATAACAGAATCATTATGGTTTGGACTCAAAAAAACATAAAGTAAAAAATAAAAAAGAAATCTATTCATTGGGTTGCCTCCCAACAAGCGCTATCGTTTAACGCCCTTAGCTAGGCGTAAGGCAATAGAATCAAGTATTGCCATCTTTAGGGCTCAAACCATAAGTATCTCTCATAGTGGATTCATAAAGGCAATTTTATTCTCTTTCTAGGACAGTGGTCCATTCCCTTCTTTAATGGAAATTGAAATTTAATATGAATAACAGCACCAATAGTCCTAAGGAAAGGTCTACCAAGAATGATGGGACATGTCGGATTGCAATCAATATCAAGCACAATGAAATCTACGGGCACATAGTTCCTATTTTCAATAATAAGAACATCATTAATACTTCCCATAGGTTTTTTTAATAGTAGAATCCACAAGATGCAAATTAAGAGAGCACTCATCAATCTCATTGAAACCTAGAACATCACATAAAGATCTTGGAATTGTGGAAACACTAGCACCCAAATCACACAAAGCATGGCATTCATAATTTTTAATCTTTATTTTTATAGTAGGTTCCCACTCATCATGAAGTTTTGTAGAAATAGATATTTCCAACTCAAGTTTCTCTTCAAGAGATTTCATCATAGCATCAACGATATGTTTAGTAAAAGCCTTATTTTGGCTATAAGCATGTGGAGAGTTTAGCATGGATTGCATCAAGGAAATACATTAAATCAAAGAGAAACTATCATAATTAAATTCCTTGAAATCCAAAGTAGTAATTTCATCACTATTCAAAGTTTTGATATCCTCTACTCCACTTCTAGTATTTTTAGCATCAAGATAAATAGACTCCGAATCATTGGGGTGTTTCTCAACCAAAGTGGATTCACATCCAGACCCATCATCATTAAGACTGACATTAGAAAACAAGCATTCAATAGGAGTCACACCAAGCACTTTAAGATCTTCATGATTCTCATCACATATTTCAGGTTTAGCAGCCATTTTATTGACTAAGGTAGCTTGTGTATCGAAAATCTGGCCTACCAATTTTTCAAGACGAGCAAATTGAGTATTTAACGCAAGGAATTCTTTGGCCATATCACCAACCTCTTTATTCATATATGCCATAAAAGAATTTTGCTCCCTTAGCTCTCTATGAAAGTAACTACTATGATCAAACTGTGTAGACATGAAGCTTTTGACATTAGTTTCAATTTCTTCCAACTTTTTATAGTAAGCATCATAATCATTTGGTTGGGACATGAGGATAAATAAAATAGCACACACGAGCAAAATGAAAGCAAGCGAAAGAAAAGGGCGAACGAAAAAGGCAAATAAAGAAAGGCAAATATTCTTGTAAATTTTGTTTTATAAGTGGGGGAGAGGAAAACGAGAGGGAAATGGCAAATAATGTAAATGCAAGAAATGAGTTTGTGATAGGTACTTGGTAGATATGCTTCACTTGAATACTCCCCGGCAACGGCGCCAGAAATTCTTCCTGCTACTTCTTGAGCTTGCTTTGGTTTTTCCCTTGAAGAGGAAAGGGTGATGCAGCAAAGTAGAGATAAGTATTTCCCTTAGTTTGAGAACCAAGGTATCAATCCAGTAGGATTATCAAGATGAGGCACCAAGGCACCTGCACAAAAACAAACAAACTTGCACCCAACGCGATAAAGGGGTTGTCAATCCCTTTACGATTACTTACAAGGTGAGATCTCATAGTGATAATAGGTAAATATAAATAAGTAAATAAAAGTGCAGCAAGTTATTATTGGTATTTTTATATGTAGAACTGAATATATAATGTGTAAAAGAGACCCGGGGCCATAGTGTTCACTAGAGGCTTCACTCATGATAGCAAGTATTACGGTGGGTGAACAAATTACTGTCGAGCAATTGATAGAATCGCGCAATGTCATGACGATATCGAAGGCAATGATCATACATATAGGCATCACGTCCGAGACAAGTAGACCGATACTTTCTGCATCTACTACTATTACTCCACACATCGACTGCTATCCAGCATGCATCTAGTGTATTAAGTTCATAGCAAACAGAGTATCGCCTTAAGCAAGATGACATGATGTAGAGGGATAGATTCATGCAATATGATATAAACCCCATCTTTTAACCCTTGATGGCAACAACACGATGTGTGCCTCGCTACCCCTTCTGTCACTAGGTGAGGACACCGCACGGTATGAACCCCAAACCAAGCACTTCTCCCATTGCAAGAATTATAGATCAAGTTGGCCAAACGAAACCCATAACTCGAAGAGACTTACAAGGATATGAAATCATGCATATAAGAAATCATAGGAGACTCAAATAATATTCATAGATAATCTGATCATAAATCCACAATTCATCGGATCTCGAAAAACACACCGCAAAAGAGAATTACATCAGATAGATCTCCATGAAGATCATGGAGAACTTTGTATTGAAGATCAAAGAGAGACAAGACGCCATCTATCTACTAGCTATGGACCCGAAGGTTTGTGGTGAACTACTCACGCATCATCGGAGAGGCAATGGTGTTGATAAAGATGGCCACCGGAGATGGATTCCCCTCCGGTAGGGTGCCGGAATGGTCTCCCGATTGGGTTTTGGTGGCTACGGAGGCTTGCGGCGGTGAAACTTTTGATCTAGGTTTAGTTCTGGAGGTTTTTGTATTTATAAGACCAAATGGCGTCGAGAACAAGTCAGGAGGGCCCACGAGGGAGTCATGAGCCCCCTAGGCGCACCTAGGGGGGAGGCCGTGCCTCCCAGGCTCGTGGCTTCCTCGGTCCTCCTCTCCGGTATCTTTTTCTTATGGTATTTTTGATATTTTCCATAAAAAATCACGGCGAAAGTTTTATTCCGTTTGGACTCCGTTTGATATTCCTATCTGAAAAAGGTCAAAAACACGGAAAAAACAGAAACTGGCATTGGGCTCTAGGTCAATAGGTTAGTCCCAAAAATAATATGAAATAGTGTATTCATGCATATAAAACATCCAAAGTTGATAATATAATAGCATGGAACAATCAAAAATTATAGATACGTTGGAGACGTATCAGTCCCACCGGACCTTGGGCCTGGCCAGGTCCAAACGGACGGGGTCTTTGCCGTCTGGGCCTCCTTTGCCGTCGGCCCTGGCTCTCTTTGCCGTCTGGGGGCAGACGGCAAAGGAGATGCCCTACTAACGTATGTCCTTGCCACCCACTCCTATCTCTCACTCTCTCCCTCCCTCACTCTCTCCTGCCTCCCCCTGCAACCGCCACCACCAGCCACCTCCCCACGCCACACCTCCCCCGGTCGGCCCCTCCCCCGACCGCCCCTCCCCCGCGCCGCACCTCTCCCGACCGGCCCCGCGCCCGACTACCCCTCCCCTGTGCCGCACCTCCCCCGACCTGCCCCGCCCCCGGCCGCCCCTCCCCCGCGCCGCCCCTCCACCGGCCGGCCCCGCCCCCGGCCGCCCCTCCCCCGGCCGGCCCCGCCCCCGGTCGGTCCTTGCCCGGCCTCCCCTCCCCTAGCCAGCCCCGCCCCCAGGCCGCCCCTCCCCCGGCCATGCCCCCGGTCGGCCCCGGTCACGCCCCCACTCTGGTGTCGGCCTCCGCCACCTCCACCAACGCAGGCCTCCACCTCCCCCACTCTGGTGAGCCCCCTCCCCCTCTCTGTTTTTTCTTTTGTTTTAGTAATTTTTCTATTTTGTTTTAGTATTTTTTAGTTTTAGTTAGTTAATTAGTTGTAGTTTGTTGTAGAAGATGTAAAAAATATAGTTTAGTTGTAGTTAGTAAGATTTTAGGAATTAGGGTTACTTACCTTATTTAGTTAGGTCTAGCATTAGTTAAATTTTAGTCCTACTATTAGTTAAATTTAGTTTAGTGTTAATTTTGTGTAGGTTTAGGTTTAGGTTTAGATAATTAGATAATTAGAAGAGGGGAAAAGGATAAGAGGGGAAAGAAGAGGAAAAAGTAAAAGAAGAAGAGGAAGAAGAAAGAAGAAGAAAAATAGGAGAAATAAGAAGAGGAGAAGAAGAGGAAAAACAGAAGAAGAGGAGAAAGGAGAAGAAAAGGAGGAGAAGAAGAAGAGGAGAAAGAAGAATAAAAAGAGGAGAAGAAGAAGAGGAAAAAATAGAAGAAGAGGAGAAAGAATAAGAAAAAGAGGAGAAGAAGAACAAAAGAAGAAGAAGAAGAAGAAGAAAAATAGGAGAAAGAAGAGGAGGAGAAGAAGATATAGACGAGAAAAAGAACAAAACAGATGTGGAAAAGTAGTAGTTATATATATATATATAATATAGATTTTCTATCAGGTTTGAACATTCTTATTGATCACATAGATTTAAATGTGAAGTGCTTTCATGGAGGAGAAGGAGAAGACGATGGGTGATCATGCTTGGATGTACATTGGTCACCCTAGTCAGAAAGACAGGACCAATGAATGGTTAACAAAAACCAAGCGTTGGTGAGAGCTGCATTTGCAAATGGCCAGCAAAAAACATGGTGCCCCCATTCCAAATGCGACAACTTTAAAAAGTGGACAGAGTTTGAAATGGGTAAACACCTGTAGAAGAGGGGTTTTACGCCTAATTATACGGTGTGGACTTTTCATGGCGAGTCTGACCAACATGCTAGTGCTAAGGTGGTTCTTTGTCGCAGCGACGAGCATGGTACCGGGATCGAAGACATGGTGCAAGACTTTGATGATGCTCGGGATTCGGACGATGAGATGGAGGAATCTGCAAAGGCCTTCTAAGAAATGTTGGAGTCTTCAAAACGTCCTCTCCACGAGCACACTGAGCTTTATTAGTTGGATGCCATCGCGCAAGTAATGGCTCTGAAGGCTCAATTCAACCTAGGCAGAGAATGCTACGACGCGATGATGACAATATTTGGAAGTTTTCTACCCAAAGGCCACTTACTGCCTGCAAACCTGTACCAGTCAGACAAAATCCTCCATGTACTTAAGATGCCCTATGAGAAGATACATGCCCGTGAGAATGGATGCGCCTTATTTAGGCTTGAGTATGCGTCCTTGAACTATTGCCCCATTTGCAATTCTTCCAGGTATATTGTGGTAGACAATGGTATGGGTGAGAAGATTCATACCAAAATCCCCAATAATGTTCTTCGTTATCTGCCAATCATACCAAGACCTCAATGTATTTTCATGGTCGAAGGGACGGCCAGACAGATGACATGGCACAAATTGGGCAAAAGAACCGAACTAGATGCAGATGGGAACAAGATGTTGGTACACACTTCAGATGCTTTTGCGTGGAAGCACTTCAATGCATTACATAAGGATAAATTTGCAGATCCTAGGCATCCTCGAATTGCCATCAGCATGGATGGGTTCAATGTGTATGGTATGCCGGCATCACAATACAGTTGTTGGCCTATATTTGTCATTCCACTCAATCTCCCCCAGAGAGATTATGAAAAGAAAGAACATTTTCCTGACGTTGATAATTCTAGGGCCCAAATATCCGGGGAAGAATATGAATATGTACATGCAGCCGCTTAAGGATGAATTGCAAGAAGCCTGGGATAATGGGATCAAGACATACGACGCCGCTACCAAAAAAACTTCAACATGCATGTGTGGTACATGTACTCGATGCATGAGTATCTGGCGTATGCACTATTCGTTGGTTGGTGTGTGCATGGAAGGTTCCTGTGCCCCACATGCAAGGCAGCTCTTCAGTTCTGTTGGCTGCAGACGGGTCACAAGTTTTCTTGCTTCGACATGAATATACATTTCCTAGATCCTGACCATAAGTTCAGAAAAGACAAGAAGAATGTCATTAAAGGTAGAGTTGTCAAAAACACTACACCACCTGCCTTGACAGGCCAACAGACCATTGATCAGTTAAACACTCTCGAGCCTAATCCTTTGCGTCCAGGGTATTTCAAAGGGTATAATACGGAATGTGCCTGGACTCACAAGTCATGCTTATGGGATCTGCCTTACTTCAAAGAACTCATTTGCCCACACAACATCGACATGATGCACACTGAAAAGAATATGGCGGAGGCCATTTTTGGTACATTGTTCGGCATAGAGGGGAAGTCAAAGGATAATCCTAAGGCTAGAATCGACCAAGAGGCTCTATGAGAAAGACCATTACAAAACTTGCGACAACGAAAAGGAAAGCAAAGCATAGCGAAGCCAAAGGCATGCTTAAATCTTGGAAGGCCAGCTATGAGGGAAATGCTATTGTGGGTTGCTACTTCTTGAGTTTGCGTTGGTTTTTCCCTTGAAGAGGAAAGGGTGATGCAGCAAAGTAGAGATAAGTATTTACCTCAGTTTGAGAACCAAGGTATCAATCCAGTAGGAGTATCAAGATGAGGCACCAAGGAACCTGCACAAAAACAAACAAACTTGCACCCAACGCGATAAAGGGGTTGTCAATCCCTTTACGATTACTTGCAAGGTGAGATCCGATAGTGATAATAGGTAAATATAAATAAGTAATTAAAAGTTCAGCAAGGTATTTTTGGTGTTTTTATATTTAGATCTGAATATATAATATGTAAAATAGACCCGGGGGCCATAGTGTTAACTAGAGGCTTCTCTCATGATAGCAAGTATTACGGTGGGTGAACAAATTACTGTCGAGCAATTGATACAATCGCGCAAAGTCATGACGATATCTAAGGCAATGATCATACATATAGGCATCACGTCTGAGACAAGTATACCGATACTGTCTACATCTACTACTATTACTCCACACATCGACCGCTATCCAGCATGCATCTAGTGTATTAAGTTCATAACAAATGGAGTAACGCTTTAAGCAAGATGACATGATGTAGAAGGATATATTCATGCAATATGATATAAACCACATCTTTTTACCCTTGATGGCAACAACACGATCCGTGCCTCGCTACCCTTTCTATCACTAGGTGAGGACACCGCACGTTATGAACCCAAAACCAAGCACTTCTCCCATTGCAAGAACTATAGATCAAGTTGGCCAAACGAAACCCATAACTCGAAGAGACTTACAAGGATATGAAATCATGCATATAAGAAATCAGAGGAGAATCAAATAATATTCATAGATAATCTGATCATAAATCCACAATTCATCGGATCTCGACAAACACACCATAAAAGAGAATTACATCGGATAGATCTCCATGAAGATCATGGAGAACTTTGTATTGAAGATCAAAGAGAGACAAGAAGCCATCTAGCTACTAGCTATGGACCCGAAGGTCTATGGTGAACTGCTCACGCATCATCGGAGAGGCCATTGTGTTGATGAAGATGGCCATGGGAGATGGATTCCCCTCCGGCAGAGTGCCGGAACGGTCTCCCGATTGGTTTTTGGTGGCTACGGAGGCTTTCGGCGGCGGAACTTGCGATCTAGGTTTAGTTCTGGAGGTTTTCGTATTTATAAGACCATATGGCATCGAGAACAAGTCAAGAGGGGCCACGAGGAGGTCACGAGCCCCCTAGCCGTGCCCTAGGGGGGTGCCTCCCAGGCTCGTGACTCCCTTGGGCCACCTCTCCGGTATCTTTTCCTTCTCGTATTTTTGATATTTTCCATAAAAAATCACGACGAAAGTTTTATTCCGTTTGGACTCCGTTTGATATTCCTATCTGAAAAGGTCAAAAACACGGAAAAAAACAGAAACCGGCACTGGGCACTGAGTTAATAAGTTAGTCCCAAAAATAATATAAAATAGAATATTCATGCATATAAAACATCCAAAGTTGATAATATAATAGCATGGAACAATCAAAAATTATAGATACGTTGGAGACGTATCAAGCATCCCCAAGCTTAACTCCTGCTCGTCCTCGAGTAGGGAAGTGATAAAGACTGAATTTTTGATGTGGAAATTCTACCTAACATATTTCTTCTTTGTAACTTCTTTATTGTGGCATGAATGTTCAGATCCATAAGAATCAAAACAATATTTTAATATTGACATGAAAACAATAATACTTCACGTATAATAGCAAAGTAATCATGAACTTTTGAAATAACAAGGCCAAAGAAAGTTATCCCTACAAAATCATATAGTCTAGATATGCTCCATCATCCCCACACAACGAATTTAAATCATGCACAACGTCGGTAGTGGCCAAGTAATTGTTTTCGCACTCTTACTTTCTCAAACTTTTTTCAACACTCACGCAATACATGAGCGTGAGCCATGGATATAGCACTATAGGTGGAATAGAGTGTGGTGGAGGTTGTGAGGCAAAAACGAGGAGATGGTCACATCGACTCGGCATATCAATGGGCTATGGAGATGCCCATCAATAGAAAACAATGTGAATGAGTAGGGATTGCCATGCAATGGATGCACTAACGCTATAAGTGTATGAAAGCTCAAAAATAAAAACTAGTGGGTGTGCACCCAACTTGCTTGCTCACGAAGACCTAGGGCAATTTTAGGAAGCCCATCATTGGAATATACAAGCCAAGTTATATAATGAAGATTCCCACTAGCATATGAAAGTGACAAAACAAGAGACTCTCCATCATGAAGAACATGGTGCTATTTTGAAGCACAAGTGTGGAAAAAGATAGTAGCATTGTCCCTTCTCTCTTTTTCTCTCATTTTTTGTTTGGGCTCTTTGGCCTCTCTTTTTGTTTGGACTCTTTGGCCTTTTTTATTTCCTCACATGGGACAATTCTCTAATAATGATGATCGTCACACTTTTATTTACTTACAACTCGATACTTAGAACAACAATGACTCTATATGAATGAAAGTGATGGCACATGTCATGAGACGGAACGGTGGAAGTTGCATGGCAATATACCTCGGAATGGCTATGAAAATGCCATAATAGGTAGGTAAGGTGGATGTTTTGAGGAAGGTACATGGTGGGTTTGTGCACCGGCGAAAGTTGTGCGGCACTAGAGAGGGTAGCAATGGTGGAAAGGTGAAAGTGCGTCTATACCATGGACTCACATTAGTCACGAAGAACTCATATACTTATTGCGAAAGTTTTATTAGTAATCGAAACAAAGTGCTAAACGCATACTCCTAGGGGAAGGGTTGGTAGGAGTTAACCATCGCGCGATCCCAACCGCCACACAAAGGATGACAATCAATAAATCAATTATGCTCCGACTTCCTAACATAGCGGTTCACCATACGTGCATGCTACGAGATTCACTAACCTCAACACAAGTATTTCTAGATTCACAACACCCTACTATCATAACTCTAATATTATCACCTCCATAACTCAAAACTAATCGCGAGGAATCAAACTTCTCTTACTAATCAATGCACTTGAATATGAAAGTTTTTATTATATCCTCTTTGGATGCCTATCATATTTAGGACTAATTTCATAACGCACGTCAATTACCAAGTTACTTAGGGAGAGCACTCTAAAAATGATATAAGTGAAGATTCGAGAGTTTTTATTTCTACAAAATATGACACCACCGTGCTCGACAAAGATTTAAGTGAAGCACTAGAGCAAAATTACTAAGATCCAAAGATATAAGTGAAGCATATGGGAGCAAAATTACCAAGCTCAAAAGATATAAGTGAAGCACATGTGAGAAAAATTATCAACCTCAAAATATATAAGTGAATCACATGGGAGCAAAATTATCAAGCTCAAAAGATATAAGTGAAGCACATGTGAGCAAAATTGCCTAACTCAAAAGATATAAGTGAAGCTCATTGAGTATTCTAACAAATTCATGATGAGTGCATGTCCCTCTCGAAAGGTGTGCAGCAAGGATGATTGTGACAAAACAAAAATCAAAGACTCCTATAATACACGACGCTCCAAGCAAAACACATATCATGTGGTGAATAAATATATAGCTCCAAGTAACGTTACCGATGGATTGAAGAAGAAAGAGGGGATGCCTTCCCGGGGCATCCCCAAGCTTAGGCTTTTTGGTGTCCTTGAATTTGGCTTGGGATGTCATGGGAATTCCCAAGATTAGGCTATTTCCACTCTTTATTCCATTGTCCATAAGAACATCACCCAAAACTTCAAAACTTCAAAACACAAAACTTAAATAGAAACTCGTGATAATTTTTTAGGTACTGTAGTAAACTTAATTTCCATTTAGATTTATGTTATATTACTGTATTCTCACTTTTCCATGGCTCACACCCCCAGATACTAACCATAGTTTAATCAAAATAAGCAATCAACACAACAAAAACAGAATCTGTCAAAAACAGAACAGTCTGTAAAAATCTGTATATTTCGTACACCTATGCTAACTCAAAAATTATGAAAAAAATTTGAAATTAGGGAAATTTGCATATAAATTAGAAGAAAAAATAATCAACTCAAAATCAATTTCTGGATAGGAATGAAAAATAATTTCGTGAGCACAAAATTTCTGTCTTTTTTCAGCATGATTAAACAACTATCACCAAAACTAATCATAAAGGTTCTACTTGGCACAAACACTAAATAAAACATAAAAAACACAATCATAAAAGAATAATGATGGTGTGGACTCAAAAAACATAAAGTAAAAAAGCAATAATAAATCTATTCATTGGGTTGCCTCCCAACAAGCGCTATCGATTAACGCCCTTAGCTAGGCGTAAGGCAATAGAACAAGTATTGTCATCTTTCTGTCTTTGGAAACAAGGGGAGACCTTTTTGCCGAGAGCATCTATCTTCCTATTTTGTGAAAGTACATGACCATTTATAGCGGAAGAAAGATTAATCACATTATGAAAGTTCGTGCCTAAACTAGCCTTCATTTCTTTTACTGATTCATTTTGGTAGAAACAAATGAGGGTAGTGGTCTCATTTTCTCCCTTGGGATGCCCAAATATAGCTTTCATTTTTTCATAAGTGTCAAAGGCATCTCCTACAAGGAAACCCTTATCAAATATAGAATCCAAGATTTGTTTAAATGAGTGGGGCAATCCGGCGTAAAAGCTTTTTAAATATAACTCAATATGATAAGGAGGGATATGACTAGTTTGAATTCTCAGCAGCCTGTCCCAAGCGTCTTTTAAGGATTCATTAAGCGAATAGTGAAAAAGTACAGGATCCCCATTATCAATATTACTGAAAGTATCTCTAGCAACCTCAGGACGTCTTCCCATAGACTCATAATTTGTGAGTTTGGGGAGGACAGAGGGGCTATCCCAGGCATTAAACCTAGGCAGAGTAATCTTGTGTTTGAATGATTCAGACATGGTGACTTAGCAAGCAGACTAGCACACAAGCAAACAGAAAGCAAGCGAAAGAAAAGGGCGAACGAAAAAGGCAAATAAAGAAAGGCAAATATTTTTGTAAATTTTTTGTTTTAGAAGTGGGGGAGAGGAAAACGAGAGGCAAATGGAAAATAATGTAAATGCAAGAGATGAGTTTGCGATAGGTACTTGGTAGATATGCTTCACTTGAATACTCCCCGGCAACGGCGCCAGAAATTCTTCCTGCTACTTCTTAAGCTTGCGTTGGTTTTTCCCTTGAAGAGGATAGGGTGATGCAGCAAAGTAGAGATAAGTATTTCCCTAAGTTTGAGAAGCAAGGTATAAATCCAGTAGGAGTATCAAGATGTGGCACCAAGGAACTTGCTCAAAAACAAACAAACTTGCACCCAACGCGATAAAGGGGTTGTCTATCCCTTTACGATTACTTGCAAGGTGAGATCTGATAGTGATAATAGGTAAATATAAATAAGTAAATAAAAGTGCAGCAAGGTATTTTTGGTGTTTTTATATTTAGATCTGAATATATAATACGTAAAATAGACCCGGGGGCCATAGTGTTCACTAGAGGCTTATCTCATGATAGCAAGTATTACGGTGGGTGAACAAATTACTGTCGAGCAATTGATACAATCACGCAAAGTCATGATGATATCTAAGGCAATGATCATACATATAGGCATCATGTCCGAGACAACTAGACTGATACTGTCTGCATCTACTACTATTACTCCACACATCGACCGCTATCCAGCATGCATCTAGTGTATTAAGTTCATAACAAACGGAGTAACGCTTTAAGCAAGATGACATGATGTAGAAGGATAAATTCATGCAATATTATATAAACCCCATATTTTTACCCTTGATGGCAACAACACGATTCGTGCCTCGCTACCCCTTTTGTCACTAGGTGAGGACACCGCACGGTATGAACCCAAAACCAAGCACTTCTCCCATTGCAAGAATCATAGATCAAGTTGGCCAAACGAAACCCATAGCTCGAAGAGAGTTACAAGGATATGAAATCATGCATATAAGAAATCATAGGAGAATCAAATAATATTCATAGATAAGCTGATCATAAATCCACAATTCATCAGATCTCAACAAACACACCGCCAAAGAGAATTACATCGGATAGATCACCATGAAGATCATGGAGAACTTTGTATTGAAGATCAAAGAGAGAGAAGAAGCCATCTAGCTACTAGGTATGGACCCGATGGTCTGATCTGAACTACTCACGCATCATCGGAGAGGCAAGGATGTTGATGAAGATGGCCTCCGGAGATGGATTCCCCTCCGGCAGGATGCTGGAATGGTCTCCCGATTGGTTTTTGGTGGTTCTGGAGGCTTGCGGCGGTGGAACTTGCGATCTAGGTCTATTTCTATGCGTTTGGCTATTTATAAGACCGGATGGTGGCGGAAACAAGTGGAGATGGGCCACGAGGAGGCCACGAGCCCCCTAGTCGTGGTCTAGGGGGGCGCCTCCCAGGCTCGTGGCTCCCTCGGCCCACTTCTCTCATATTTCTTCCTTCAGGTATTTTTTATATTTTTCACAAAAATTCACGGCGAAAGTTTGATTCCATTTGGACTCCGTTTGATATTCCTATCTGAAAAAGATCAAAAACACGGAAAAAACAGGAACTGGCACTGGGCACTTAGTTAATAAGTTAGTCCCAAAAATCATATAAAATAGCATATTCATGCATATAAAACATCCAAAGTTTATAATATAATAGCATGGAACAATCAAAAATTATAGATATATTGGATACGTATCAGTTGGCTTTAATTTGTCATACAGCAGGGGTTGGATTGTTGCCAAGGCTGTCTGCAAGCCCAACAGCGTCCTTGGTGTGCTTTGCCCGCAAAACTTCCACGGGTTTGTTACGTTGACCGGTCGGGGTCGAGAGGTAGGAATGACCTGGGAGCACTACTTGGGTACCCCGGCCCCGCTAGAGGTGGAGATCGACGGTGTTTTGTGCCACACGAGGGCCGACATGGTGATCAGACAATTCTGGGTAATTTCTCCTTTACACAATTAAAAATCAACAATAGCTAGTTATTGTACTAATCAGTGTTGTCTCGTTTGCAGACCTTCTCTAGGTGTGAGGAGGGATACGAGGAGGCCGCGACAAAGGTTATCGAAACCGAATGCCGCCGCCTACTTCAAAACTGGCGGCACGAGGCTCGGGTGCAAGATGTTCAAGACTACTATGCCTCACGGCGTATTAGGAAGGAAAAGGCGAAGTGCCTCGATTCTAAGATGGAGAAGGATCATTACATGAAGTTAATTACATATTATTAAGGCCTTGTAGTTAGTTTCCTTGATTTGATTCTTACACATGGCGCTCAAATTTCTCTTTATTAACTTAGGTGCCCCCGAGATGGTGTAACATCCCAAAATTTCATTTTTGGAATGTTATGAAATATAGCTATGCATCATCATCATTTCTTGAATGAATGGAATAGTTGAAGTGTTTCCCTTGATATTCTGAAATGAGCACATTCATTTTTTTACTATATTGGTTTCACCTATTTAAAAATCTCTGGAAAGTTGAAAGGAAGAGGGGAGTAACATGACACTCCACACCAAGGACATCTTGGTGAAATATTTGAACAATAAAACTAGGGGGTCTTCTGAAAAATATTTGCAAAAGGTTTTAAAACCAAATAGGCATTTTTTGAAAATAATTATTTTTTCAAAGTATTCAAATGACAAAGGAAAAATGTTCAATAAATGGAATTAATTCTCGTGATCATCTTGATATATGTTTATCCTATGTTTGGAAATGTTTTGAATGCATTAAAAAGGTTTTAAATGCTCTGGAAAAATAGAAAAGGAAAAATATTTAAAGCCTTTAAATACCGGTCGGCCCACCTGCTCTTTATACCCCTCCCGACTTTCCTTATTAACAGCCAACCGACACTCCCGCAAACCTCTCGCTCTCGCTGACAAATGGGACCCATCATCGCTCCCACTCATCGCGCGGTCACCTTCTTCTTCCCCGCGCCGGAACCTCGCCGGAGATCTCTTCCCACGCGGATCTCTCTCCCCTGCCTTCCCCGCACCCACCTGAGCACCCTATATAAAGCCACACACCCTCCACACTCCATTCCGCCTGAAACCGCTCTCTCTCCCTCACCGGAACGCTGCCGCACAAGCTCGCCGGAGCTCTGCCCACTCCCGAACCTCCCCACGCCACTGCTCGCGGCTTCACTCCACCCCACTACCCACCGTCACCACCAATCGACGTCGGACGCCCTCTGCCGTCGCTTGGACCTCTCGGACGTCGCCCCCGACCACTGGAGCACCCTCCCCGACCACCTCCTGCTTCCGGCCGCCGTCGTCGTCACCGGAGATCACCCCGACCACCATTGTAAGCTGTCGCCCCTCCCGTAGCCGTCGGATCTGTAGTCAACAAGCCATATTAGATCATTTAAATAAACGAACCGGTATCCTCTACTAATTGGCCATCCGCCCGCAAGCACTCCCGCGCACGCTCCCTCAGCCAATAGGAAGCTGCCACGTAGCCCTGTCCGTCCATTAGGTTTTTCTTTTCTTTCCTATTTTGTTTTAGAAAACAGAATGTGTTATGTTTTTCTTTTTATTATATATTTTAAACTACTTAGTGTTTTTAGTTGATTATTTTTGCATTAGGTCACAAATTACTTGTAGTTCATGTCTGTAGTTTTAGATTTCAAATTTGAACTCTAAAATTTGAATCTAACCAGATTTGCTTAAATTACAAAAATCTGCTTAACTTGAGTTTAAAATTATATTTTTGAGTAATTCTTTTTGCCACTACTTTTTATTTGTTAGGTTTATCATACAACACTATTTGGAAAAAAAATTGAAAATTTAAAATGATAGTTTTCAACAGAAACATAATCTGTTTAGTTCTTTATATAGTTTAGATAGTTTAAATTTTAGTTAGTTTAAATCTGAGTTAGTCTAGAATTTGTTTTAGTTTTCATTAGGTTCTGTTGTTTTAACATTTGGTGATTTACTTGCTGTTAAAAAAAATGTTTAGTCTTATACTTTATTGTTATAGGAAATGTTATTCTTGTCATTAGGTATAGTTTTATACAACAATTTAGTTTTAGTTTTCACAAACATTTTAGGAATTTTAATTCTGTTTTCTAATAAAGAATTTTTAGTAATTCTTTTCTGTTAATAAATGTTGTGTGAACAAATAGTTTAGTTTACTTCATATCCTACTGTTAGAGGAAACTATAACCTATCCTACTAAGTAGTGTTTTATAAAACAAATTAACTTTAGTAGCATTTTTTTCACAAAAGTTTTAGTTGATTTAATTCTGCTAATAATAAAAAAATATTATTCTTTTTCTTTTAGCTATTGTTTTGATAAAAAAATAGTTTTTTGTCTTATTTTGTAGTAGTAGTAGTTTTGACACTAAAAATTTATGAGTCAAACTTTTGTCTTGATTTCTTTCTCTTGATTGTAACTATTGAATTGTTTTAGTATTGTTATTTTAACCTTGCTGATTGTGTGTGTGGTATTATTGGATGTATGCTTATTGAGTGCTCTTGGTTGATTCGTTAGATCACCCGGAGTGCAAGGCTTGTTACCTAGAGTCACTCGAGTACGAAGATCGTCAACCAGGCAAGTCACTTTGACCATGTTTTACCCATGTTTTAATGCATTAGTTCTACCATCTCCCCATTTGCATGCCAAGTAGGTAATTTGGAAATTTGGTTACTTGATGTAGAATCATGTGGTAGGCACCCGTCAACCCTTTGATACTTTGGCCCCGGGAAACGTTGAGTTAATTTTTGCTACACTATTAGTAGACGGGGTTGGTTGTGTGATTCATGAGAGTTGTGAGTTAATAATTTCAAGACCTACATGATGATCAAGACTTCCAAGTTTTCAACATACCTATGGGTGGATGATGGTTGAACGGCGCCCTGGAGAAGCCAGAGGTTAGCCTAGGTGTTGCTGGAGATGTGCCAGTATTCACGCGGAAAGGTCCACCCAGGCACAAAGAGATGGATGGATGATTCAAGACCCAAGGCTTACCTGCACAGCCACAAGCCATTATGGGCTCTGGCTTGGTTGGATATTGTGGCGACATTGAACAGGCGGTGCTACGAGATATAGAAGAACGGTAGGAAAGGATGGGCACCGACAAAGTCTTAGTGGAGCCCCTTAGAAGACCATGTTTTGGTCATCCGTTCCTCAAACATCCTGAAGTGCGAGGAATCCAACGGAGGCGATCCAAAATTGTGGGGAATGTGTGCAAAACTCTGCAGAGTACAAAAAACCCTAATCGATTAGCCGTGTCCATGGTCATGGACGACTTGAGCCAAAGGAATTGAAACTTCTGGAATTCTCAACACAATTAATATGATGATGTGGGTATTAATAACTTGGGTATGAGAATTGCTTGGTGGAACCATCTCATTAATCAACAAACTTAGTAATTAATTCTTTTGCTTAGCCCCTCTCTTGATGTAGGAAAAATTGGCTTTACGCAAAAACTTACTACCCCACCTGCCATATATGCATGTAGATTAGATGATTATTTTTTCACCCCTCTCTTGTGTGACTTTGCCGGCATATTCAATATGCTGACCTACACGGCTGCAATGTATCATGTTGCAGAGTACTTTTCCGACCAGGAGTGAGGATGCGCTCTATGCTCGGTGAGATGCCCTTGGAGTCAGATGGACTCAAATACCTTTGAAGTTTCCGCAAGATTTAGTTATTCTCATGAGTTGGCCTTCAGACACTTTATTGTAATCCTTATGGTAATAAAGGACTCGATATGAGATTTCGATTAATTAATGATGTGTGATTTACCTTTGATATATACATTGATGAACCGTGTGTGTACCAGCACGATCTTGGGATGGTACGGAAACATAGGAGATTCGACCTTTCAGGTCGGGTCGCTACAGATGGTGTGTGGATAATATGGATTGTAGGGAGGTCTTGGTGGATCAGTGGTGCTCCGAAAAGTGGGAGGCCAGTCACAACAATGCCAAGGAGAGGCCTGGCAAAATGGTTGGTGTGCCACGCCATCAAGGGATCGTCAACTTAAATCAGTTTGGTGAGAACTGGGTATGTGGTTTGCTTCATGACTCATGCAATTCATTCTTAATGCTATCTTGAGCCCTTTACTGATACTTTTTTCCTCTCTCTTTTAGGCGCGTCACAATAAGACGGAGGTGCTAGAGATGTACGACCTCTATGCGATGGCCCATACTGCCTCGTACAAGAAGGTAAAGGCATTCTCTGAGTCTAACCTCGATCATCCCGAAAACTTCACCAACATCTCCTCCCACCACAAGCTCGTGAAGTATAGAGATCATGGGAAGGCGAGGAAAGGGGAGGACTTTAACCCGAGCCAGGGTCCTATTGATCCAAAGCTGGTGATGATAGCTGGCAATGGGGGGCCCCGTGGCTTGATCACCATTGGAGACGGACTTATAAATTGTCCTATACTCGCCGGCAAATAAAGGCACACCAAACGAGCTCCTATCCTGAAATAACACCCCGTCCACGACCAGTCGAGCTCGCCATCGAGGTTAGTTTAATGGACGCAACTATCTTTCCGCATTACGTTGTGTGTGCGAACCAATATGATTACAATGCTAACAATGAGTTGTGTTGCAAGCTGCTATTCTAAAAGAGAGAGAGGCAATGCAGGCGCTTTTGGGGGCGAAGGATAAGCAGATGAAGGAGATGGAGGAGAGCACAGCTGTGTTGATGGAGGTGGAGAGGGCACGAAACGATGCATCTAACAGGGCCATGTACGAGCTCTTCGTGCTAAGTTTCTATTTCATATTTGTCAAATCTTGCATTTTAATGTTCATTTCATTAATAACTACAAAGTTTGACTTGTCGAAACCAAATGTACAGTCTATGTGCGAGAAGACCGGCCATGTCCCTCCGGCGATGCCAGTCATTAACATGGTGGGGACGGTGAGTTTGATTTCAATGTAGTGATCTTTTGAGTGTCATCATGCTAACGACACATTGCAAATGATGTTTCACGCAGAATATCTCCCTAAACGCATCGCACAACCCTTCTACAGGGCAGCCTTCTCCAAGTGAAACAAGCCAGAGCCACCGTGCTTCACCTCCGTGGTGACGAGAATGGTATATTTTTCTAGTGTTTTTATTAACAATCGCATAATTATGCTTACTTACCTTACCTTAGCTCCAAAATGACATATTTTACCCAAGTTAGCTCTAAAATGACCTATACTTAGCTTAGTTTCCTCCTAAATGACATAATAAGCTTAGTTAGCTCCAAACTTGCATAATAAGCTTAGTTAGCTCCAAAATGACCTATTTTACCCAAGTTATCTATAAAATGATCTATAATTAGCTTAGTTAGCTCCAAAATGGCATAATAAGCTTAGCTACCTCCCAAATGATCTATTTTACCAAAGTTAGCTATTAAATGACCTATTATTAGCTTAGTTAGCTCCAAAATGGCATAATAAGCATAGTTAGCTCCTAAATGGCCTATTTTTACCTAAGTTGGCTATAAAATGACATATATTTAGCTTAGTTTCCTCCTAAATGACACACACTAGTAGAAAACAGGGCATTCGTTTCAGGCCGGGCCATGCCATTAGTCCCGGTTCAGTCACGAACCAGGACTAATGGGAGCAATAGTCCCGGTTCGTGAGGCCAGGAGGGCGGGCGGGCCACGTGGGGCATTGGTCCCGGTTTGTAGGACACCTTTGGTCCCAGTTCCAGACACGAACTGGGACTAATGTGCCTCGCTCCTAGTCCACAACCATCGGTCCCGGTTCGTGGCTGGAACCGGGACCAAAGGGTTGACCGTTCCCCTCCTACGAGCCCATTTAGTCCCTTATGGTGGCTCAAACCGGGACTAAAGGTTCGAACGGTTCGCATCCACGACGCTTCACGCTCGGAGAAAGAGGCAACCGTTCCTCGCAGAGCGCTACAATCAGTTCGTCCATTTCTCTTCCTCTCCTCCTTTCTCCTCTCTTCTTCTCCTCCATTCTCCTCTCTTCTCCCCCATATCTTCTACCATGAATCCAATCACTCGCTATGGGGAGGTGCTCGCACATGGCTCGACCAATCTCGATGTCATCTACACGAACGACAGCGCCATGGTGCCACGTTTTTTCCCTTTTGCAGAAATGCCTTGAAGTGGCGGATGAGAAAGACAAGTTCATAGGGCTTGATCTCGAGTACACGGCCAAGCAAGAAGATGTTGCCGTCATCCAACTATGTTTCAAGAAATATGTCATTATCTTCCAATGGGCAAGGTGAGTTTTGAGGGTTTTCTTTGACCAATTAATAATTTGTAGATTATTATGAAAATTGCATCGGATAGAAATATGTTACATTTTGAATCCTATGGGAAAGATCAATATTTCTTTTAAGTTTGTAGTGAAACAATTTTCCTTGTTGCAAAACGTGGAGAACATATATGTGATATAGTTAATTTAGGGTTTCTTCATCAATTCAAGTGATATGAAAATTCCATATATATATATATATATATATATATGTATATATAGATAGATAGATAGATAGATAGATAGATAGGATATAGCAATATATATGTTCTATTTTGAATCCTATGGCAAAGATCAATTTCTCTTAAGTTGTAGTGAAATAATTTTCGATTTTTTTATGAAAATTCCGCGTCTTCCTCTTTTGTTGCAGCAAAATAATTTTCCTTTATATAGTTGCATATTATAATTATGCTGAAATATACTTGTTGCAGCAGTATTTAACATTTGTTCCATTTTAATTTGTTGATGTTGTAGTACTGACAAGCACAACCCAGCACTCATGGACTTCCTACGTAGCGGCATACATTTTGCTAGCATTGATGTAAGTAATGACGAGCTGAAGATGAGGTGCAGCTTCGGTATTGGGATACCAGCTGGCTGCCTTATTAATATCCAAGACATATTCAGGCTTCAGTATGCGAGGACTTCGATGGTTTTTAGGGCAGCCGCCTTGATCGACGACTCTTACGGAGATATGAAGACCAAATTCCCCCCGGCGCAGCACAAAGAGTGGGAGAGGACCCGACTTCAGCCGATCAACATTGAGTATGAAGCAAAAGATGCATACGTTGCATATGAGTTGTACCGCAAGATTCGAACCGTGAACTATGGGCAGCGTCACCTCGCACCACCACTTACACCATGGGAATATTCTTCTGATTCAGACTAGCTAGTAGTGTTCGCTTGGACGAGTACTTTCTATAATGGATATCTGAACTATTATATATTACATATCTCTCTAGCTATTATATATTTGTAGTGCTTTTCAATACAAGTTTTTCTTAAATTCCGACTGTGGCTGAGAACAAAATGCAACAAAAAAGTGGGTTGTCATCGTTGGCAAGCACCTTGTGTATGTGATATTTTATCGATATAATGCGTGTGGGGGGCGCCTCTTCTTTCTTCTCTGAGGGAGAGTGTGTCCACCATATATAAATACGAGAGAGGAAGAATCCTGACTGTTGTCGTGGGGGTCGCTTCTCCTTCATTCTCGTGTGCTAGACATTTTGGTGTAATGCACTCGGGGACGAATGGAGGAGCCACCATCACCAACTGTCACAATATCAAAAGGAGTGCCCACCATATAAGTGAGATGAGAGTTTTGGAAGGAAAGACACGAAGGGGTTAAAAATTGATGAAGTGGCTTTGAATGGTGCATTTTGAACACACGAAAAGCCTAGAGTTAAAATAAGTTCAATAAAATGAAAAGCCTTTTGTAACCGATGAGTTTCCATCCGAAACCCCAATACGTCGAAAGAGACTGTAAGTTTTGTACACGAAGTGCATCCAGCTTTTGCGTAACCCTCTCAACTTTTTAACACATGCTATGTGGGAGAAATTTTGATACCATGCCAACTTTCAACCTTTTCAGAGTTCATTTGTAGTGCTTTTCAATTTTGGGGTCATAATTAGCTCAAACAAATCATTAAATGCACGAAAAATACCAAATAAAGTCGGAAAGGGTTGAAAATTGATGAAGTGGCTTTGAATGGTGCATTTTGAACACACGAAAAGCCTGAAGTTCAAATAAGTTCAAGAAAATGAAATGCCTTTTGTAACCGATGAGTTTCCGTCTGAAACCCCGATACATCGAAAGAGACTGTCCGTTTTGTACACAAAGTGCATCCAACTTTTTTCGTAACCCTCTTAACTTTTTAGCACATGCTATGTGGGTGAAATGTTGACACCACGCCAACTTTCAACCTTTTCAGAGTTCATTTGTAGTGGTTTTCAATTTCAGGATCATAATTAGCTCAAACAAATAATTAATTGCATGAAAAATACCAAATGAAGTCGGAAAGGCTTGAAAATTTATGAAGTGGCTTTGAATGGTGCATTTTGAACACACGAAAAGCCTGGAGTTCAAATATTTTCAAGAAAATGAAATGCCGTTTGTAACTGATGAGTTTCCGTGCGAAACCCCGATACTTCGATAGACACTGTCCGTTTTGTACACAAAGTGCATCCAGCTTTTGCCGTAACCCTCTCAACTTTTTAGCACATGATATGTGGGTGAAATTTTGATACCATACCAACTTTCAACCTTTTCAGAGTTCATTTGTAGTGCTTTTCAATTTGAAGGTCATAATTAGCTCAAACAAATCATTAAATGCATGAAAAATACCAAATGAAGTCGAAAGGGTTGAAAATTGATGAAGTGGCTTTGAATGGTGCATATTGAACACACGAAAAGCCTAGAGTTGAAATAAGTTCAAGAAAATTAAATGCCTTTTGTAACCGATGAGTTTCCGTCCGAAACCACGATACTTCGATAGAGATTGTCCGTTTTGTACACGAAGTGTATCCAGCTTTTGCCGTAACCCTCTCAACTTTTTAGCACATTTTATGTGGGTGAAATGTTGACACCATGCCAACTTTCAACCTTTTCAGAGTTCATTTGTAGTGCTTTTCAATTTCAGGGTCATAATTAGCTCAAATAAATCATTAAATGCATGAAAAATACCAAATGAAGTCGGAAAGGGTTGAAAATTGATGAAGTGGCTTTGAATGGTGCATTTTGAACACACGAAAAGCCTGGAGTTCAAATAAGTTCAAGAAAATGAAATGCCTTTTGTAACCGATGAGTTTCCGTGTGAAACCCCGATACTTCGATAGAGACTGTCCGTTTTGTACAGGAAGTGCATCCAGCTTTTGCCGTAACCCTCTCAACATTTTAGCACATGCTATGTGGGAGAAATGTTGATACCATGCCAACTTTCAACCTTTTCAGAGTTCATTTGTAGTGATTTTCCATTTCAAGGTCATAATTAGCTCAAACAAATCATTAAATGCATGAAAAATACCAAAGGAAGTCTAACTAGCAAAAGTAAAAATAGATGCGCTTACACTAAAAATAAGTGCTAGTTAGGCGCCTAACTAGCATTTTGAATTTAGGCTCAACGTAACAGCCGCGGTGGGGCTTATAAGCACGTTCAGGCAACCTTCGCTTGGCGAGGTGGGACTAAACTCTCACCACACCATTGTGCAAGGCCATTGGTCCCGGTTGGAGGCACCAATCGGGACCAATTCCCCCCTTTCGTCCTGGTTTGTGGCGCCAACCAGGACCAATGGGCCTGTTTCCCGCCATTTGGGCTGCTGAAAACAGGGCTTTGGTCCCGGTTGGTGGTACCAACCGGGACCAAAGGTCCCTGTTTCGCGCCCTTTGGGCGGCGGAAATCAGGGCTTTGGTCCCGGTTGGTGCCACCAACCGGGACTAAAGGTGTCATAGGTCCCGGTTGGTGCCACCAACCGGGACCAATGGCCCTCTATTGGACGAGAACTACGCAAATTTGGCAGTTTTTATTCCACTTCGCGCCATCATCGCCACCCCGAGCCCGCCGTCGCCGTTCCCGTCCCCGTCACCGCCACCGTCGCCCTGTCGCCTTCCCCGCCGTTCCCGTTACCGCCTCCCCCGCCGCCCCCGTCACCGCCCCGCCCCGTCGCCGCCCCGCCGTCCCCATCGCCGCCCCTCCTCCCCCCCCCCCCCCGTTGCCTCCCCCCGCCCCCTTCGCTGCCCCTCCCCCGTCGCCTCCCCCGTTACCCCTCCCCTGTCGCGTCCCCTGCCGCCCCCGTCGCCGTGCCGCCCCGCCCCCATCGCCGTCGCCGTCACCGCCCCACCCCGTCACCGCCCCACCCCGTCGTCGCCCCGTCGCCGTCGCCGCCCCGGTGTGAGCCGCCGTCGCTCGGATCGTTGCATTTTTTAACATATGTTGATTTTTATGCTTTTTTAGTATGTGTATGTTAAATTAATTAGTATGTGTATGTTAGATTAGTATGTTTATGCTTTTTTAAAGTAGATTAATATGTCTATGTTAGATTCGTATATGTGTATGTTGATTTTGGGTTTTATGTAAAATTAGTCGACGATGCCCGGCCTGCACCCTCGTCGTCGAGTAGTCTGCGAGAGCCTGCTTGATAGGCGCCATGTCCGGGACTGGGCTCCGCCGGGCTGGCACTGGGAGGTGCTACCTTCCTGGGCTCGGAGGTTGGTGAGGAATGCAGGTATCGACGTCGACCCAGACCTTCTATGGTGGCGGTCACGTAGGCCACTTTCGGTGCGGAGGGAGCTGGCACCCGCGAAGGTGGTACGTCATCGTGTCAGGGAGGAGGATGAGCACGTCCGTCGCTACATGGCGGCGTTGGACGCCCGGTTTGACAATACCTTGCAGATCCTTTAGGGATCTCACTTGAGTTATGATCCCGTGATGGTTCCTTATCTTTGGGTGTCCACCACCCGTGACCCAGGAACCGTTAGCGACTTAGATTATTCGATAGTATTCGATCTGAATTAGTGATCTTATATGATAATATTCGAGGTGTATTAGTTAATATTTGGTGATGCATTAACTGGATTATTCGGGATGATGTATTAGTGATATTATATTTGAGGACATTATGAATATTAATATATTAGTGATATTTTATCGGTATAATGCGTGTGTGACTTTCGGTTCGTCGAGGCATTAATTAAGATCCAAAGCGTGCCATAATTCTTGAACTGCATTATTCGAGATGATGTATTAGTGATATTATATTTGAGGTCATTATAAATGTATTTGTGATTTGCAAGTCATTCCGGCAAAACAACCTCTAATTTTTTCTATGTCATTGCTCGATATAAGGAATGGGTTGACTTTAGGTCTGTTTCGGCTCCTTGAGTGTCTTTCACTGAGGGAGAGTGTCCACCATATATAAATACGAGAGAGAAAGAATCCCAACAATTGTCATGGGGGTCGCTTCTCCTTCGTTCCCGTGTGCTAGACATTTTGGTGTAATGCACTCGGGGACGAATGGAGGAGACACCATCACCGACTGTCGCAATATCAGAAGAGTGCCCACCATATACGTGAGATGAGAGTTTAGGAAGGAAAGAATCGACAAACCTAAAGTCAACCTGTTGCGTATTGAGTAATAGTGATCTATGTGTTGATGTGTTTTCTCATAGTTACCTTCGATCGGTTTTAAATGTTTCAACTATGAACATAGGAAATGTCTAACGACAAAAGTGAATTCGGTATTCGCGAATACTGCGAAGACGAGCGCGGCCTCTGTGACAAGACTTTCCTAGATGATGGTAGGCGCTTCAGCATCATGCTGGATGAGAACTTTGAAGTGGATACAATAGGTCACAATGACAAGTCTTTTTTCGGGATTAAGCATGACTTCTGCCTCTTTTGCTTCAACTTATAATTAATTTTAATTTTTTACTCTTCTACTAGTGTATCCCCTGCCATGCAAGAATTGTTGTCTTGGATAAGATTGGTTTCAATACTAAAAAAGAAATGGAGGTAAAGATAGTTCACTTGAGGATCGAGCATGGTTTTACTTTTGTGGTAAAATTGTTCCATGCAGACACCTATTGCTATTTTGAATGAAAAAATTGGCAAGCACTATGCAAGGCTTATGCATTTGAGCCTAATAAGTTTATCACCTTTGATATTCGTTCGGAAGATGAAATAGAAGGTAATATCGACATCTGGGTCAATGTGCAGACGCCTCCAGTTCTACCATTATGTGAGTTTCTCAACCATATTTATTAAGTAATTGATATTGTTTTAAAAATAGTTGACAATTTATTTGCATTTACAGCTTATTTTCATTCTTTAAAAAATGTACGGGAGATGGTAGACAGAACCTACTACTACAATGATGAAGCAGAATTAACTTATAAGGAGAAAGATCATCTTACCGCATTTCTTAGACATCTTGAGAATTACAATAGCTATTATCAAACTCCTGCACATTATGGTCAATACGTGCCACTAGTGCATGTGGTGAACTACGGTAACATCCATGAAGATTGCATGGTAAGATTTTAATTCTACTATTACGACATCCGTGCATCTTTTGCATAAATTCTTCTAAAACTAAACTACATTGCTAACTAGAAAGTTATTACTATGTTTTTCAACAGAAAATCTCGGAGGATTGTGTGCCTCATCTGATGTTTTCGAGAGGCCGCGTTGTTGTTACGAGCATAGGGCCACCACGGCCAGGTCAGCCTACGCATCACTCCTGTCCATACCGGATTTCTAAAACCGATGGAGCCATGACAATCAAAGATTGGAAAAAATGTATGCTCAATCGTAGAGAGCTATTTGGAAGCAACATTGTGTGTAGGCAAAGACTGGGAGACATGATGATCTCCGTTCTCCATAATGGAGAGTTAGGGCCTATTTTGTTTTATGATATTGTACCTAAGAGAGGGTAGAGTAGGTCCTAGCTAGGTACAATGTGTTATTATGTGCTACAATGTGTTAGAGTTGATGATGATGAGGAGGAGGAGGAGTTGTGATTATGACTAGTGACCAACTTTTTATATGATGTCTCATTGACGAAAATGATGATTAAATTGTGTCATATGTTCTATCTACAAGTATAGTACGTAGCGTTGTGACCAAGCACGGAGATAAGAGAGATCACTTCTCTCTATTAGCTATCTAACAAAAAATATGAAACCCCTAAATTAACCCTCCAAAACCCTCAAAATCCCACCTCTTTCAAAAAAACAGCCACTCAGCTGCTGACGTGTGGATGCTCTTTGGTCCCGGTTGGTGTTACAAACCGGGACCCAAGGTGCTCCTGCCCGGGCTCGGCGGAGCGGCCACGTGTAGCCCCATTTGTCCCGGTTCGTAAGCGAACCGGGACTAAAGCTTTTGGGCTTTAGTCCCAACCCTTTAGTCCCGGTTCCGGAGTTAGGACAAAAGGCCCTTATGAACCGGGACAAATGGGGCCTTTTCCACTAGTGATAGTAAGCTAAATTAGCTCCAAAATGGCCTATTTTATCAAAGATGACATATACTTAGGTTAGTTTCCTCCCAAATGACATAGTAAGCTAAATTAGCTCCAAAATGGCCTATTTTATCAAAATGACCATACTTATCTTAGTTCTTTCCTAAATGACATAATAAGCTTACCAAGCTCCAAAATGACCTATTCTACCTAGCTTAGTGTCGTCGTTTTCTCATGACAGATGCCATAGGGTGGCTTATCATAGGTGGTTGGGGCCGAAGGACCCTGACGGGCTTCAGGTGCGAGATTGGGCACAAGCAGTGTCGACACACGATGTACCCAGGTTCAGGGCCCTCCGGAGGAGGTAATACCCGTCGTCCTGCTTGGTTTAGTTGGATGGATGGGTATAGATACAGTGGTGCTCCTGGAGCTGTGTCTAGAGGAGGAAGAAGGGGCAGCCGGCTCTTATAGTATGTTCTAAGTACAAAGGTTGGGGGACCCGACTGGCAGTCTCTCCGGCTTGCCAGAGGGTCCTGCCATTCGTGTCGTCTCGTCGTTGGTGGGGTCCGCCGACCGAGCGGTCCCATCTCCCGTTGGGGCCCGCTAGCAGGCTCTATAATTGGCCCTCGCCTACCTGTCGTGGCACGGGTCGCCCGGGGGGACGTCGTCTAGCGCCAGCCGGCTGAAGTCTTCGGTACGGCCGGACGTGCTGTAGCCATGCCGAGGTGAGTAATCGAGTGGCAAGGGCATGCCCGCACTGTTCCCATGCCCAATCACGCTCGCCGAGGTCAGCGGCTAGGACGGTTGGACTGTAGCCACGCTCAGCAATGCGTCAGCAGCCACTGTAGCCACAGGGCCACCCGTCGTGCCGGTCTCCTCGCGTCATCATACCCGCGCGCGGAGGGACGGGACGTCGCATGTTCGTTCCAAGGTCAACGGAAGAGCCGGCCCAGAGGCAGCCGACCATGCCCAGCCAGCCGAGGGTCCAACCGGCTCCTTGACCAACCAGCGGGGGCGCGAGCTGGCACCCGCTCGTGCCGGACGTCCTCCAGCCGGCCACGGCCAGCCGGCCGCGTTATTATTCTTCAAAGTCAAAGGGGGAAGACCGCGTTGCTTTGGCCTACCTAGGGTTAATAACCACGTCATTTAGCTATTAAATGACCTATACTTACCTTAGTTAGCTTCAAAATGACATAATAAGCATGGTTGGCTCCTAAATGACCTATTTATACCTAACACTAGTAGAAAATAGGGCATTGGTTCGGGCCTCCTAATCCCATTAATCCCGGTTTGCTCACGAACCAGGACCAAAGGTGGCAACCATCCCGGTTTGTGAGCCCAAGGGGCCAGATGGGCCACGTGGGCCATTGGTCCCAGTTCGTCTGGCCCCTTTGGTCCCAGTTCCAGGCAAAAACCGGGACCAATGCGCCTGGCTCCTAGCCCACGACCATTGGTCCCGGTTCGTGGATGGAACCGGGACCAAAGGGAGACCTATTCTCCTGGTTCCGTCCATGAACCCAGACCAATGATCTGCCTATATAAACCCTCGCTCGCCGCTAGCAGAGCTGTGGAGTGCTCTGTTTTTCTAGGACAACAGTGTTAGAGCTTTGTGGTGCTCTAGCTCACCTCCTATGCACATGAGGTGTTCGATGAAATGCCCGAGCCACACTCAAGCTTTCTCCTCTCGAAGCTCCTTGTCCAAACTCCAATTTCGTCAAGATTTGTCTAGGTTTGGTGGGTCATCATGTCCCGTCCCCGTCCTGAAACCGCCGTCGATCGCCCACGTGTGGTGAGCCTCTTGATCTTATCTTCTTTCTAAAAGAAAATATACTTACTCGTATGATTTTCTTACTTTTATTATTGTTTGTTATTATATAGTGCCATGGTTTGGTTTTAATGTGATGATGAACTTCTATTAATTTGGTCACCTCTGTATTCCTGATATTATGTAATGGTTTTTGACACACTTAATTATATATAATGCACGCAGATGAACCGGCAACGGATGTATGGTAATAGACGCACCGAAGAGTACATTAAGGGGGTGCATCATTTTCTCGAAGTGGCCGAGGCAAACAAGAAGAATGGTTTTATGTGTTGTCCATGCCCTACATGTGGGAATTTGAAGTCTTACTCTGACCAGAAAATCCTTCACAGCCACCTATTTGTGACGGGTTTCATGCCACACTATAATGTTTGGACCAAGCACGGAAAAATAGGGGTTATGATGGAAGACGGTGAAGAAGAAGAGGATGATGACAACTATGTGCCCCCTGAATACGGTGATGCTGCAACTGGGGAAGCTGAAGATCAAGAGGAACCAGATGATGTGCCTAATGATGATCTTTGTCAGGTCATTGTTGATGCAAAGAGACAGTGCGAAACTGAAAAGGAGAAGCTGAAGTTCGATCGCATGTTAGAGGATCACAAAAAAGGGTTGTACCCCAATTGCGAAGATGGCAACACAAAGCTCGGTACCACACTGGAATTGTTGCAGTGGAAGGCAGAGAATGGTGTACCTGACAAAGGATTTGAGAAGCTACTGAAAATATTGAAGAAGAAGCTTCCAAAGGATAACGAATTGCCCGACACTACGTACGCAACAAAGAAGGTTGTATGCCCTCTAGGATTGGAGGTGCAGAAGATACATGCATGCCCTAATGACTGCATCCTGTACCGTGGTGAGTACGAGGAATGGAACGCATGCCCAGTATGCGGTGCATTGCGCTATAAGATCAGACGCGATGACCCTGGTGATGTCGAGGGCGAGCGCCCCAGGAAGAGGGTTGCTACCAAGATGATGTGGTATGCTACTATAATACCATGGTTGAAACGTCTATTCAGAAACAAAGAGCATGCCAAGAATATGCGATGGCACAGAGAGGACCGTAAGAAAGACGGGAAGTTGAGAGCACCCGCTGATGAGTCATAGTGGAGAAAAATCGAGAGAAAGTACTGGAAGGAGTTTGCAGGTGACGCAAGAAATGTATGGTTTGGTTAAAGCACGGATGGTATTAATCCTTTTGGGGAACAGAGCAGCAATCACAGCACCTGGCCCGTGACTCTATGTATCTATAACCTTCCTCCTTCGTTGTGCATGAAGCGCAAGTTCATTATGATGCCAGTTCTCATCCAAGGCCCTAAGTAAGCCGGCAACGACATTGATGTGTACCTAAGGCCATTAATTGAAGAACTTTTATAGCTGCAGAATGGAAACGGTGTGCGCGTGTGGGATGAGCACAAACAAGAGGATTTTGACCTGCATGCGTTGCTGTTTGTAACCATCAATGATTGGCCTGCTCTCAGTAATCTTTCAGGACAGACAAACAAGGGATACCACGCATGCACACACTGTTTAGATGACACCGAAAGTATATACCTAGACAATTGCAGGAAGAATGTGTACCTGGGGCATCGTCGATTTCTTCCGACGAACCATCAATGTCGAAAGAAAGGCAAGCATTTCAAAGGCGAGGCAGATCACCGGAACAAGCCCGCCATCTGTATCGGTGATCACATACTTGCTATGGTCAATGATTTACAAGTAATATTTGGAAAGGGTCCTGACGGACTATTTGTTCTGAATGACGTTGAGGGATGAGCACCCATGTGGATGAAGAAATCTATATTTGGGGACCTACCCTACTGGAATGACCTAGAGGTCCTCTCTGCAATCAACGTGATGCACGTGATGAAGAATCTTTGTGTGAACCTGCTAGGCTTCTTGGGTGTGTATGGGAAGACAAAAGATACACCGGAGGCATGGGAGGACTAGCAACGTGTTCACGAAAAAGACGACATGCCTCCAAAGCAGTATGAAGGTCCTGCCAGCTATGCTCTTACCAAAGAAGAGAAGGAAATCTTCTTTGAATGCCTTCTCAGTATGAAGGTCCCATCTGGCTTCTCATCGAAAATAAAGGGAATGATAAATAAGGCATAGAAAAAGTTCCAGAACCTAAAGTATCATGACTGCCACGTGACTATGACGCAACTGCTTCCAGTTGCATTGAGGGGGTTCTATCGGAAAACATTCGATTAGCCATTGTGAAGCTATGTGCATTCCTCAATGAAATCTCTCAAAAGGTGATCGATCCAGAAATCCTACCAAGGTTAAGGAGTGATGTAGCGCAATGTCTTGTTAGTTTCGAGCTGGTGTTCCCACCATCCTTCTTCAATATCATGACGCACGTCCTAGTTCATCTAGTCGACGAGATTGTCGTTTTGGGCCTTGTATTTCTACACAATATGTTCCCCTTTGAGAAGTTCATGGGATTCCTAAAGAAATATGTTCATAACCACGCTAGGCTAGAAGGAAGCATCTCCATGGGCCATCAAATAGAGGATGTCATTGGGTTTTGTGTTGACTTCATTCCTGACCTTAAGAAGATTGATCTCCCTCAATCGTGGTACGAGGGGAGACTGAGTGGAAAAGGCACGCTAGGAGCAAAGTCAATAATATGTGGGGACGGGCATTCTTGGTCTCAAGCACACTACACAGTTCTACAAAATTCTACCTCGATGACCCCGTATGTCGCTCAACACAAGAACATTTTGTGCTCCAAACACCCAGATCAGTGTGACGACTAGATTACATGTGAACACATCAAGACTTTCGGCAGTTGGTTGCAAACACGTCTCAGGTGTGACAACACTGTTTCTGATGAGCTGTACTGGTTGGCCAGGAGACCATCTTTGACTCTATTGAGTTACAAAGGGTACGAGATATATGGGAATACATTTTACATGATCGCCCAAGATCAAAGGAGCACCAACCAAAACAGCGATGTCCACTTTGATGCGGCAACGACCAATGGGAAGGTTGACACATATTATGGTTACATAGAGAAGATATGGGAACTTGACTATGGACATGATTTGACGGTCCCTTTGTTTCCATGCAAATGGGTCAATCTTACAAGAGGCGGGGTACAGGTAGACTCGCATTACGGAATGACAACAGTGGATCTCAACAATCTTGGGTACACAGACGAACCATTTGTCCTAGCCAATGATGTGGCGTAGGTTTTCTATGTTAAGGACATGTCTACCAAACCGAGAAAAATAAAAGATAAGGAAGCGAATACATCATACAATGAGCCAAAGCATCACATAGTTCTTTCAGGCAAAAGAGACATCGTGGCATTGGAGGATAAGACAGACATGTCTGAAGATTATGAAAAGTTTCAGGAAATTTCTCCCTTGAAAGTCAAGGCTCACCCAAGCACCCTGTTAAACAATGAAGATTATCCATGGTTACGGCGCAATAAGCAAAGGACACAAGCAAAGAAAAGTGAAGACTTTCTCTCCAGAACTATTATGATGATGCCTTTGATCTAGAATATCACTACAGTTACATCTGAATAAATGAAATGCCTTTTGTAACAGATGAGTTTCCGTCCGAAACCGTGATACTTCGAAAGAGACTATCCGTTTTGTACACGAAGTGCATCCAGCTTTTGCCGTAACCCTATCAACTTTTTAGCACATGCTATGTGGATGAAATGATGATACCATGCCAACGTTCAACCTTTTCAGAGTTCATTTGTAGTGCTTTTCAATTTCAGGGTCATTTAGCTCAAAAAAATCAATAACTGCATGAAAAATAACAAATGAAGTCAGAAAGGGTTGAAAATTGATGATGTGGCTTTGAATGGTGCATTTTGAATACACAAAAACTCTGGAGTTCAAATAAGTTCAACAAAATGAAATCCGTTTGTAATAGATGAGTTTTCATCCGAAACCCTGATACTTCGAAAGAGACTGTCCGTTTTGTACACGAAGTGCATCTAGCTTTTGCTGTAACCCTCTCAACTTTTTAGCACATGCTATGTGGGTGAAATGATGATACCATACCAACTTTCAACCATTTCAGAGTTCATTTGTAGTGCTTTTCAATTTCAGGGTTATTTAGCTCAAAGAATGAACTAATAACAAAAACAATCAACTAAAAAACTTTTATGAAACCCTAATAGCAAAAACAATGAACTAAAAATACTCAATTTAAATATTATTTTATGAACTATAATATTCTTCAATAGCAAAAAGAATTTTTATAAAGAATTTTTTGTTAGAAACTTTAATAGCAAACTAAAATAACAAAAACTATTTTTGATTTAAACAACCATTTAAAATAACCTAAAAACTACCTAATTGAATAAAATGCTAAAACAAAGTAATATTAAATAGCAGGAAAAAATAATCACTCAAAAATCTATTTTTATAGTAAAGTTATTCACAAACTAGTGATTCACACAAATTTCAAAGAATTCAAATTTAAACTATTCGAATTTGAAAACTAATGGCACTAACACAAAGCTTATAATTTTTGTGACCTAAAAGCAAAAAGAATCACTGAAAAACTATAAGTAGAAACAAAAGAAAATAAATAAAGCAAAAAACAAAACAAAAAAAAGGAATTTTTAAAAAAAATGCCGCCTACTGGGCCACCATGGCGTGAATACGACTAGAAACCCAACAAATAGTTGGGCTAGGATTCAGGCCCGTAGAAGGACCAGTAGGCCCACATGCAGAGGAGTGTGCGATTAGGCCCGTAAGCCTGGAGTTGAGAGGAGCTCAAGAGGGTTGGCGTAGCAGCGCTTATAAACCACTCTCGAGCCCTATCAGCTAGCGAGGTGGGACTAAACATTTGTCCCCGGGGAGCACCAACCTTTCGTCCCGGTTGGTGTAACCAACCGGGACTAATACCCATCTTTGGTCCTGGTTGGTGGCACCAACCGAGACCAAAGGTCCCTGTTTCCCGCCGGCTGACGAAAAGGGACCATTGGTCCCAGTTGATGGCACCAACCGGGACCAATGCCCCCCTTTGGTCCGGGTTGGTGCCACCAACTGGGACCAAAGGTCCTTTTTTCCCGCCCTTTGGGCTGCTAAAAATAGAGCATTGGTCCCGGTTGCTGCCACGAACCGGGACCAATGCTCCCTGTATATAAGCAAACACTTAGCAGTTTTTGACCCATTCTCTCCCCCGAAGGCCAGATCCCACCCCCACACCGTCAGGCTGCCCGAATCTCGCACGCTCTCCGTCGTTGTCGCCACCGCCAGCCGCCCTCCCCCATCGCCTCGCCCGCCGCCCCCATTGCCGCCCCACCGTCGTCGCCGCCCCGCCCCTGTCGCCGCCCCGTCGCCTCCGCGCTACCTCCGTCGCCCCTGCTGTGAGCTGTCACCGCCCCTGCTCTGTGGATTTATGTTTTATTTAATGAATGTTTATGTTTATGTTTATGTTTATATGATGAATTTTTATGTTTTAGTTGTTTTATGTTTTATTTAATTATTAGGAGTCCTAGGAAAAAATAGTATGTGTATGTTAGATTATAGAAAAAATTTGGATTTTATGAAAAATTAGTAATTAAACGATAAGTAAACGCTCTCATAGGAATTTGTCGATGTTGCCCGGCCCGCATCCTCGTCGTCGAGTAGTCCGCGAGAGCCTACTTGATAGGCACCATGTCCAGGACTGGGCTTCGCCGGGCTGGCATTGGGAGGTGCTACCTTCCCGGGCTCGGAGCTTGGTGAGGAATCCAGGTCTCGTCGTCGACCCGGACATTATGTGGTGGCGGTCATGCGGGCTACTTTCGGTGTGGAGGGAGCGGGCCCCCGCGGAGGTGGTATATCACCGTGTCAGGGAGGAGGACGAGCATGCCCGTCGCTACATGGCGGCGTTGGACGCCCGGTTCTACAATACGTGGCAGATCCTTCAGGTATCTCACCCGAGTTATGATCCCGTGATGGTTCCTTATCTTTGGGTGTCCACCGCCGGTGACTCAGAGATCGCTAGTGAACCGAGTTCACCGTCCTCCACTTTGGATTCTAGGATATTCGATCTGTATTAGTGATCTTATACGATAATATTCGAGATGTCTTAATTAATATTTGATGATGCATTAACTGGATTATTCGGGATGATGTATTAGTGATATTATATTTGAGTTCATTATAAATGTGTTTGTGATTTGCAAGTCATTCCGGTAAAACATAGGGAATTTTTTCTATGTTATTGCTCGATATATGAAACGGGTTGACTTTAGGTCTGTTTCGCCTCCTTGTGTGTCTTTCAGTGAGGGAGAGTGTCCACCATATATATATATATATATATATATATATGAGAGAGAGAGAGGAAGAATCCGGACCGTTGTCATGGGGGTCGCTTCTCCTTCTTTTCCTTGTACTAGATATTTGTAATGCACTAGGTAAAGGAGGAGTAGCGACCATCACCGTCGTTCGAAATATGAGAGAGGAAGAATCCCGACTGTTGTCGTGGGGGTCGCTTCTCCTTCATTCTAGTGTGCTAGACATTTTGGTGTAATGCACTCTAGGATGAATGGAGGACCCACCATCACCGACGGTCGCAATATCAGAGGGAGTGCCCACCATATACGTGAGATGAGAGTTTAGGAAGGAAAGACTCGACAGATCTAAAGTCAACCCGTTGCATATTGAGTAATAGTGATCTATGTGTTGATCAGTTTTCTCATAGTTTCCTTCCATCGATTTTAAATGTTTCAACTATGAACATAGGAAATGTCTGACGACGAAAGGGAATTCGCTATGTGCGAATACTGCGAAGACGAGCGCGACCTGTGTGACAAGCCTTTCCTAGTTGATGGTAGGTGCTTTAGCATCATGCTGGATGAGAACTTCGAAGTGGATACAGTAAGTCACAACGACAAGTATTTTTCCGTAATTAAGCATGACTTCTTCTTCTTTTTCTTCAACTTATAATTTTAATTTTTTACTATTCTACTAGCGTATCCCCTGCCATGCAAGAATTGATGGCCTGGATACGATTGGTTTCAATACTAAAAAAATTATGGAGGTAAAGATAGTTCACTTGAGGACCGAGCATGGTTATACTTTTGCCGTAAAATTGTACAATGCAGACACCTACTTTTGAATGCAAAAGTTGGAGAGCACTATGCAAGGCTTATGAATTTGAGCCTAATATGCTTATCACCTTTGATATTCGTCCGAAAGATGAAATTGAAGGTAATATCGACATCTGGGTCGATGTGGAGATGCCTCCAGTTCTACCATTATGTGAGTTTCTCAACCATATTTATTAAGTAATTTTAATTGTTTATTTAAAAATAGTTGACAACTTATTTCCATTGACAGCTTATTTTCATTTTTCAAAAATGTACGTAAGATGGTATAGAGAACCTACTACTACGATGATGAAGCAGAATTAACTTATAAGGAGAAAGATCATCTTACTGCATTTCTTAATCATCTTGAGAATTACAATAGATATTATCAAACTCCTCCACATTATGGCCAATACGTGCCACTAGTGCACGTGGTGAACTACGGTAACATCCATGGAGATTGCATGGTAAGAATTTTCTACTATTACAACATTCGTGCATCTTTTGCATAAATTCTTCTAAAAATAAACTACATTGCTAACTACAAAGTTATTACTATGTTTTTCAACAAAAAATCCCGAAGAATTGTGTGCCTCATCTGATGTTTCTGAGAGGTTGCGTTGTTGTTATGAGCTTAGGGCCACCACGGCCAGGTCAGCCTACGCATCACTCCTGTCCATACCAGATTTCTAAAACCGATGAATACATGACAATCAAAGATCGGAAAAATGTATGGTCAATCGTAGAGAGCTACTTGGAAGCAACATTATGCGTAGGCCAGGAATTGGAGACAGGATTATCTCCATTCTCCATAATGGAGAGTCAGGGCCTATCTTGTTTTATGATATTGTACCTAAGAGAGGGTAGAGTAGGTCCTATGAGAGAGGACTAGGTCTTAGGTACAATGTGTTATTATGTGCTACAATGTGTCAGAGTTGATGATGAGGAGGAGGAGGAGGAGTTGTGATTATGACTAGTGACCAACTTGTTATATGATGTCTCATTGACGAAAATGATGATTAAATAGTGTTATATGTTCTCTCTATACGTATAGTACGTAGCGTCGCAACCAAGCACGGAGATAAGAGAGGTCACTTCTCTCTATTAGCTAGCTAACAAAATATATGAAACTCCTAAATTAAACCTCTAAAACCCTCAAACACCCCCCCTATTTCAAAAATACATCTCCTTAGCCACTGATGCGTGGACGCTCTTTGGTCCCGGTTGGTGTTACCAACCGGGACCAAAGGCCCTCCTGCCTGGACTCGGCGGAGCAGCCACGTGTAGCCCCCCGGTTCATAAGTGAACCGGGACTAAAGGTCATGGGATTTAGTCCCGACCCTTTAGTCCCGGGTCCAGAACAGGGATAGACGGGCCTCTAGAACCGCGACAAATGGGCCTTTTTCCACTAGTGTAAGTTAGCTCTAAAATGACATATAGTTAGCTTAGTTTCCTCCTAAATGACATAGTAAGCTAAATTAGCTCCAAGATGGCATAATAAGCATAGTTAGCTCCTAAATGACCTATTTATACCTAAGTCAGCTCTAAAATTACATATAGTTAGCTTAGTTTCCTCCTAAATGATGTAGTAAGCTAAATTAGCTCCAAAATGGCCTATTCAATCAAAAATGACCTATACTTCGCTTAGTTAGCTCAAAAATGGCATAATAAACTTAGCTACCTCTAAAATGACCTATTTTACCAAATTTAGCTATTAAATGACCTATAATTAGCTTACTTAGCTTCAAAATGGCATAATAAGCATAGTTAGCTCCTAAATGACCTATTTTTACCTAAGTTAGCTCTAAAATGACATATATTTAGCTTAGTTTCCTCCTAAATGACATAGTAAGCTAAATTAGCTCCAAAATGGCCTATTTTATGAAAAATGACATATACTTAGCTTAGTTTCCTCCTAAATGACATAGCAAGCTAAATTAGCTCCAAAATGACCTATTTTATCAAAAATGGCCTATACTTAGCTTAGTCTCTCCTAAATGACATAATAAGCTTACCTAGTTCCAAAATGACCTATTGTACCTATCTTAGCTAAAATTTCCTATACTTAGCTTAGTTAGCTCCAAAAATGGCATAATAAGCATACATAGCTCCTAAATGACCTATTTTTACCTAAGTTAGCTCTAAAATGACATATAGTTAGCATAGTTTCCTCCTAAATGATGTAGTAAGCTAAATTAGCTCCAAAATAGCCTATTTTATCAAAAAAAATGAGCTATACTTCACTTAGTTAGCTCCAAAATGGCATAATAAGCTTAGCTAGCTCTAAAATGGCTTATTTTACCAAAGTTAGCTATTAAATGACCTATAATTAGCTTAGTTAGCTTCAAAATGGCATAATAAGCATAGTTAGCTCCTAGATGGCCTATTTTTACCTAAGTTAGCTCTAAAATGACATATATTTAGCTTAGTTATGTCCTAAATGACATAGTAAGCTAAATTAGCTCCAAAATGGCCTATTTTATCAAACATGTCCTATACTTAGCTTAGTTCTCTCCTAAATGACATAATAAGCTTACCTAGCTCCAAAATGACCTATTTTACCCAACTTAGCTATTAAATGACCTACAATTAGCTTAGTTAGCTCCAAATGGCATAATAAGCATAGTTAACTCCAAAATGACCTATTTTATCGAAGTTTGCTCTAAAATGACATATAGTTAGCTTAGTTTCCTCCTAAATGACGTAGTAAGCTAAATTAGCTCCAAAATGGCCTATTTTATCAAAAATTACTTATACTTAGCTATGTTCTCTCATGAATGACATAATAAGCTTACTTAGTTCTCTTCTTCATCTAGTCTTCTTCTTCTAATTTTCTTATTTCCCATTTTGTAGATTACATTCACTTCACGGAAGTTTGCATTGATGGAGTGCTTGGGTTACTTGTATTTTTTTATTTTGTATCGATGAACAATGTGACACTTGCTACATATGGATATGAAACTAGTATGTACGGATGAAACTATTGTAATATGGTTTGGTAAGGATGAAACTTGCATAATATGTTTGTATGTATGGATGAAACTTATTTTAATATGGTTATCAGTATGGCAACAACATTATTTCTATGATATATATATATCATATATTGCTTTGAAAATTGTTATAATAAAAAATAAAATAAAAGGGACATTTTAGTTACTCTTTGTCGTCTGTCCACGGACGGCAAAGGGGGGCCTAAGGCAGACGGCAAAGGGGGGACCCCATGCGGCAAAGGGCCTTAAATCCATGCTCCCTAAGGCTTCTTTGTCGTCAGCCCACAGACGGCAAAGGGGGGCCTAATGAAGACGGCAAAGGGTGGACCCCAGGCGAACGGCAAAGACTGTCGTTAACACTTGATGGCCCTAACCCCGTGGGTCTGCCGTCCATGCTCATTGTTGTCTGCTCCCCCACGACAAAGATTCTTTGCCGTCCATGGGCAATAGGCGGACGGAAAAGGACCTCTTTATCGTATTTTTCTTTGCCGTAATATTTGTCATCTGCTGACGGACGGCAAAGGCCTTTGCCGTTCGGGGTCCTGCCCTTTGCCGTCAGCCATGGCAGACGGCAAAATCCCTGATTCCTGTAGTGAACCCTGTTGATGGATTCTTTTTGATGAATGTCAGATTGATGGATTTAGAAAGCACTACCTTCTATATCCAACTTTTATTATCTGTTCCTTAGTTCATTCTAGTAAAATGCTATTATTTTCCTATTTTGTGTTTTATTCATGCATTATAAAAATGACCTGAAAATAGAAGTCCCCAGAATGCCCTGAAAATTTAGTATGATTTTTTCTGGAATACTTAAGAATTTTTGGCACTACGTATGCATCTAGGGCTTACACTAGTGGGCCACAAGCCTGCAGGGCTTGTGGGTCCCACGTGGGGCCCCCTCACTTATTCCAGCACCCATCCACTTCGTCTTCCTCTAGAAAAATCCCATCGTTGCTCAGACTTGTGTTTTAGCTCATCTTGCTGCCATTTTCAATCTCCTTGTTCAAAGCTCCATTTGCAAAACTATTTTAGGGGATTGCTCATCGGTATGTGACTCCTCCATTTTTGATCTCCTTGTTCAAATTTTTGTTCTAGTGACTCCTCCATCGATTATATATTGCAAATTTTTGTTGTTGTGGTGACCTTATTATTGAGCTTGCATGTCAAATTTGTATGGTCCCAGGTAGTTTTGATGCATGATATAGTCTCTAGGCACCTGTGGGAGTAGTTGTTATGAGTTTTGTTCAGAGTCACTAAAAATTTCAGAAATTTTTCAGAGAAAGAAAAGATGTTGAGGAGAATGTACCAAGGTGGTTCCTCGAGCAAGAAAACTCCGAGACTCGCGTTACATGATTCCGATTTCGAACCACCGAGGGAAGCTCGAGTACTGCCTTGTGAATGGCCGTCGGATCAATTCATGGACAACGTCGGGTTCAAGGAAGAGTTTTGCGTACCTAAGGAATGTTGGCCTTGAGGATTTTATTTCAGACCGATGCAAGCAATATTATCAACTCACTGATTCCTTCATGCGGAGGTTTGAATTTTCATCGAGGCGTAATTCTCACTCTATTCTATTTAATCTTTATGATAAGTCCTATACCATGGACCTAGATGATTTTAATGATGCATGCAAAATTCCATAGTGGGGTAGCCCTAGCGATCCTCATAAAAATGAATATAATGGTTTCCTTGCTAGCATGATGGTGGGAGAAACTATAATCATTACACAAGCTACTTTAGGGAGCATTCACTTTCCGGCTATACATTATTTTGCTCTCTTTGTAGGTAGATGTATTAACAATGAACATGATCATAGCCACCTTTGCGTGCCTGATCTGAGTATTCTTAAGAGTGTTGTATTGGTAGATAGACGATATAACTTAGGGTCCATTATTGCCAGGAGGTTGCATCTTAATGCTAAGGATGGAGATTTCTTTGGTGGAATTTATGCCACCCGTGTAGCTAAGTATCTTGGGGTACGCATAAAGAGAAGGATATTGAGTTACCCCTTGCTTTTCCTTATTATGAGGCTTTGGTGCACTAACAATTTCTTCTAAGGAACGAACAATCCCTCCAGCACCAACTAATTTTTGATAGACAACGTGTTGTCCATGTTACCCTTCCTGCTCCTACCTCCTTTAACTTTCAGGAAAAAATCACTCGTAGAAAACACGGCTTTCGTCACAGCTCGATCTGCACATTAGGCCCGGTTGCATTACAAACCGGGACTAATGTGATCATTAGTCCCGGTTCGAGCGGCTAGGGCACTGACCAGGCATTAGTCCCGGTTCAAATGGGACCTTTAGTCTCGGTTGGAGACACCAACCGGGACTAAAGGGGCTGATACCCTTTAGTCCCAGTTGGTGTCTCCAACCAGGACTAAAGGCTTCACCTTTAGTCCCGGTTGGAGACACCAACTGGGACTAAAGGGGTTGGGGCTTTAGTCCCAGTTGGTGTCTCCAACCGGGACTAGACCTTTAGTCCCGGTTGGAGATACGAACCGGGACTAAAGGGTTTTGAAAGTTTCTTTTTTCTTTTTACTATTTGTTTTCTGTTTTAAATTGCTTATATCTTTTAGGATATTTGATGTTTTTGAGTGACTCTTTTTCATTAGATTCAAAATTTTGCCTAGTTTGTGTTTGTGCAATTAGTTTTCAAATTTGAATGGTTTAAATTTGAATTTGTTCAAATTTCCTTCAAACCCTAGATTGTGAATAACTTGAGTTTAAAAATTGGTTTTAATTTCAATTTTTTTGCTCGTAGGCACATGTTAGATGGTAAATGTTGTAGCACAAAAAGTCTGAGTTGCACTCATGGAAAAAGGCCCATTTGTCCCGGTTCGTAAGGCCCATTTGTCCCGGTTCTGGAATCGGGATTAATGTGTCGGGACTAAAGCCCACGACCTTTAGTCCCGGTTCGCTTACGAACCGGGACAGATGGGACTACACGTGGCCGCTCCGTCGAGCCCAGGCAGGAGAGCCTTTGGTTCCGGTTGGTAACACCAACCAGGACCATAGAGCGTCCATGCGTCAGTAGCTGAGGAGCTGTTTTTTTTAAAGAGGGGGGGGGTTTGAGGGTTTTGGAGGGTTAATTTAGGGGTTTCATATATTTTGTTAGATAGCTAATAGAGAGAAGTGATCTCTCTTATCTTCGTGCTTGGTCACGACGCTACGTACTATACTTATAGATAGAACATATAACACAATTTAATTATCATTTTCGTCAATGAGACATCATATAACAAGTTGGTCACTAGTCATAATCACAACTCCTCCTCCTCCTCATCATCATCATCAACTCTAACACATTGTATCACATAATAACACATTGTACCTAGGACCTACGTACTTCTATCTCGTAGGACCTACTCTACCCAATCTTAGGTACAATATCATAAAACAAGATAGGCCCTGACTCTCCATTATGGAGAAGGGAGATCATCATGTCTCCCATTCTTGGCCTACGCACAATGTTGCCTCCAAGCAGATCTCTACGATTGAGCATACATTTTTTCCAATCTTTGATTGTCATGACTCCGTCGGTTTTAGAAATCCAATATGGATAGGAGTGATGCATAGGCTGACCTGGCCGTGGTGGCCCTAAGCCGGTAACAACAACACGAACTCTCGGAAACATCAGATGAGACACACAATCCCCCAGGATTTTCTGTTGAAAAACATAGTAATAACTTTGTAGTTAGCAATGTAGTTTAGTTTTAGAAGAATTTATGCAAAAGATGCACGACTGTCGTAATAGTAGAATTAAAATCTTACCATGCAATCTCCATGGATGTTACCGTAGTTCACCACGTGCACTAGTGGCATGTATTGACCATAATGTGCAGGAGTTTGATAATAGCTATTGTAATTCTCATGATGACTAAGAAATGCGGTAAGATGATCTTTCTCCTTATAAGTTAATTCTGCTTTATCACTGTAGTAGTAGGTTCTGTCTACCATCTTCCGTACATTTTTTGAAGAATGAAAATAAGCTGTCAATGCAAATAAATTGTCAACTAATTTTAAATAAACAATATAAATTACTTACTAAATATTGTTGAGAAACTAACATAATGGTAGAACTGGAGGCATCTGCACATCGACTCAGATGTCGATATTACCTTCAATTTCATCTTCCGGACAAATATCAAAGGTGATAAGCATATTAGGCTCAAATGCATAAGGCTTGCATAGTGCTTGACGACTTTTGCATTCAAAATAGCAATAGGTGTCGGCATGGTACACTTTTACCACAAAAGTAAAACCATGCTCAGTCCTCAAGTGAACTATCTTTACCTCCATATCTTTTTTAGTATTGAAATCAATCTTATCCAAGACAGCAATTCTTGCATGGCACGGGATATGCTAGTAGAACAGTAAAAAAATAATTATAAGTTGAACCAAAAGAGGTAGAAGTCATGCTTAATCACGAAAAAAGACTTGTCATTGTGACTTATTGTATCCACTTCGAAGGTCTCATCCAGCATGATGCTGAAGCGCCTACCATCAACTAGGAAAGTCTTGTCACACACGTCGCGCTCGTCTTTGTAGTATTCGGACATAGCGAATTCCCTTTCGTCGTTAGACATTTCCTATGTTCATAGTTGAAACATTTAAAATCGATTGAAGGAAACTATGAGAAAACTGATGAACACACAGATCACTATTACTCAATATGCTACAGGTTGACTTTAGGCCTGTCGAGTCTTTCCTTCCTAAACTATCATCTCATGTATATGGTGGGCACTCCCTCTGATATTGCGACCGTCGGTGATGGTGGCTCCTCCATTCGTCCCAGGGTGCATTACACAAAAATGTCTAGCACACTGGAACGAAGGAGAAGCGACCCCACGACAACAGTCGAGATTCTTCCTCTCTCTCTCTCTCTCTCATATATATATATATATATGGTGGACACTCTCCCTCACTGAAAGACACACAATGAGCCGAAACAGACCTAAAGTCAACCCGTTTCATATATCGAGCAATGACATAGAAAAAAATCCCTATGTTTTACCGGAATGACTTGCAAATCATAAATACATTTATCATGAACTCGAATATAATATCACTAATACATCATCCCGAATAAGCCAGTTCAAAAATTATGGCACGCTTTGGATCCTAATGCGTGTGTGACTTTCGGTCCGTCGAGGCTTTCCTTAAGTAACTCTCATATCTCATGGTTGTGTTGGTGCGCTCTCTCTCACACTGATATGGTGGTGTATATATGTTGGTGGGCAATCTCTCACAATAATAGTTTGACCGCCGGTGATGGACGCCCCCCCTCTTCTCTTCTTGCGCATTATACCGACGAGTATATTTCAAAGAAGAGAAGAAAGAGGAGGCACCCCCCATGACAACAGTCGGGATTCCTCCATCAAGAACACACATGAAAGTCACACAAGGAGCAATGACAGACCGAAAGTCACACACGTATTATACCGATAAAATATCACAAATACATTAATATTTATAATAACGTCGAATATAATATCACTAATACATCATCCCGAATAATCCAGTTAATGCATCATCAAATATTAACTAATACGTCTCGAATATTATCATATAAGATCACTAATATAGACCGAATATCCTAGAATCCAAAGTGGAGGACGGTGAACTCGGTTCACTAGTGGTCTCTGAGTCGCCGGCGGTGGACACCCAAAGATAAGGAACCATCACGGGATCATAACTCGGGTGAGATCCCTGAAAGATCTGCCACGTATTGTAGAACCGAGCGTCCAATGCTGCCATGTAGCGACAGGCGTGCTCGTCCTCCTCCCTGACACGGCGATATACCACCTCCGCGGGGGGGCGCTCCCTCCCCACCGAAAGTGGCTCGCGTGACCGCCACCATAGAAGGTCCGGGTCGAGGACGAGACCTGGATTCCTCACCAAGCTCCGAGCCCGGGAAGGTAGCACCTCCCAGTGCCAGCCCGGCGGAGCCCAGTCCCGGACATGGTGCCTATCAAGCAGGCTCTCGCGGACTACTCGACGACGAGGATGCGGGCCGGGCATCATCGACAAATTCCTATGAGAACGTTTTCTTATCGTTTAATCACTATTTTTTCATAAAACCCAAAAAAAAATTGTAATCTAACATACACATACTAATTTTTCCTAGGACTCCTAATAATTAAATAAAACATAAAACAACATACTAATCTAACATAAACATTCATCATACACATACTAATCTAACATAAACATTCATCATTAACATTCATCATAAAAAATTTCTGTAATCTAACATACACATACTAATCTAAATATAAAAAATCAACATATATTTTAAAAATAAATTGCATAGAGCCGGGGTGGCGGCGGCTCACGGCGGGGGCGGCGATGGGGCGGCGACGGGGGCGAGGCGGTGACGGTGACGGGGCGGCGACGGGGGCGGCGGGGGAGGCGACGGGGGAGGCGACGGGGGAGGGGCGGCGGCGGGAGCGGGGCGGTGACGGGGGAGGCAACGGGGACGGGGCAGCGATGGGGCGGCGGGGGAGGCGACGGGGGAGGTGCGGCGACGGGGGCGGCGAAGGCGGCGACGAGGGCGGGGCGGCGACGGGGGTGATAGGGGAGACGACGGGGATGGGGCAGCAACGAGGAGGGGGTGACAACGGCGGGGGCGGCGATAGGGAGGCAACGGGGGCGGCTATGGGGACGGGGACGCCGACGGCAGGCTCGGGGCGGGAAGCAACGACGGGGACGAGGATGGCGGGCTCGGCGAAGTGGCAATGAAAACTGCGAAATTTCCTAAGTGCTTCTTATATAGAAGAAGCATTGGTGCCGGTTGGTGGCACGAACCGGTACCAATTCCCCCCTTTAGTCCAGGTTGGTCCCACCAACCACGACCAAAGCCCTGTTTTCAACAGCCCAAATGGCGGTAAACAGGGACCTTTGGTCCCGGTTGGTGGCACCAACCAGGACGAAAGGGGGACATTAGTCCCGGTTGGTGCCACCAACCGGGACCAAAGCTCTGTTTTCAGCAGGCCAAAGAGCGGGAAACAGGGACCTTTGGTCCCGGTTGGTGGAACCAACCGGAACGAAAGGGGGGCATTGGTCCCGGTTGGGGTCACCAACCGAGACCACTGGTCCCTTTTCGTCGGCCGGCTAGGAAGCAGCAGATGTTTAGTCCCACCTCATTAGTCGAGGGGAGACAACACCTGTTTATAAGCCCCGATGCGCTTGACCTGTCAAGCTCCTCTCATAGTGAAAATAGATGCCCTTATACACGAAATTTGACCTAAATTCAAAATGCTAGTTAGGTGCCTAACTAGCACTTTGAATTTAGGTTGAATTTTAGTGTAAGCGCATCTATTTTCCTATTTTTTATGTTATTTCTTCGCTATTTTTCCTCCTATTTAATATTACTTTGTTTTAACATTATATTCAATTTGGTAATTTTTAGGTTTTATATAATTTTAGTTTCAAAAATACTAGAGGTTTATAATTTTAGTTATTGATTTTTTTGAGCTAAATGACCCTGAAATTGAAAAGCACTACAAATGAACTCTGAAAAGGTTAAAAGTTGGCATGGTATCATCATTTCACCCACATAGCATGTGCTAAAAAGTTGGGAGGGTTGCGGCAAAAGCTGGATGCACTTCGTGTACAAAACGGGCAGTCTCTTTCGAAGTATCAGGGTTTCGGACGGAAACTCATGTGTTACAAAAGGCATTTCATTTTCTTGAACTTATTTGAACTCCAGGCTTTTTGCGTGTTCAAAATGCACCATTCAAAGCCACAACATCAATTTTCAACCCTTTCTGACTTCATTTGTTATTTTTCATGCATTTAATGATTTTTTTACCTAAATGACCCTTAAATTGAAAAGCACTACAAATGAACTCTGAAAAGGTTGAAAGTTGGCATGGTATCATCATTGCACCCACATAGCATGTTCTAAAATGTTGAGAGGGTTACGACAAAAATTGGATGCACTTCGTGTACAAAACAGACAGTCTCTTTCGAAGTATCAGGGTTTCGGACGGAAACTCATGTGTTACAAAAGGCATTTCATTTTCATGAAGAGTGAAGTTAGACGATTTGGAATGAGGAGTGATTAGAGATTAAATTGTCAAATAAATTCAAGAGCAGTGAGGAGGGGTGATTAAAGATTAAGTTGTCAAATAATTCAAAGATTTGAATTGAGAAACAAAAATAAAAAATAAATTCGAAAAAATATAAAAAAATATTTAAAAAATACCTTTAGTCCCGGTTGATGTTACCAACCGGGACTAAAGGTCCCGCTCCAGAAAGCTGCCACGCGGAGCCCCTTTAGTTCCGGTTCGTAATCCAACCGGGACTAAAAGTGGAGGCCTTTAGTCCCGGTTCCAGAACCGAGACTAAAGGCCCTTACGAACCGGGACTAAAGGCCCATTTTCTACTAGTGAACAGAGATACTTTATAACCATAGAGGAGGCAAACGAGTATGAGAGGAACGCGAAATCAGCTCGCCTTCACGCTGTAGTCGTTCAGGCGGTAGCCGCCGCAGCCCAATACGGCCCCAACTATGACTTCGGATATTATCCGGGCTAGTCGTGGCCCTAGACCAACTTAGGCCAAAATCCTAAGCTTGGGGGAGTACGTATTTCTCACCGACATTAAATTCATGTTCGCACACTCATTTGAGTTGTCGGTGTTCATACTTTTTCATTGTACTATCCATGGTAGTTTATTTCTTCATTATGCTTTCTTCTTGTGTGTTTGATTATTCTTTAAGAAAATCCAAAAAAAATCTAGCTTTACCTTCTAGTTTGTTTAGTTGTAGCATTAAAAGAAAACACAAAAATATTTCTCGTTCTTCTTTTGCTTGTTGGGAGTTTTCCCGTGTAAATAGTTTTCCTCGTTCTTGCTTTGAAACTTCTTTTCTTTGGGTCGTAAGGAGAAGACCACGATGAAGTGTCAAGTGGCTCTCTTATGCATTATTGTTTATCTTACATAGAGCCCATATTGCCTTGTCTTCTCTTTTGAGTTATTGCTTGCAGATTCTAGCTTAGTCCAATGCATGTGCACTCTTATTATTCACATCATTCAGTCGTGCAAGTGAAAGGCAATAATGATGATATATGATGAAATGACCGAGATGGAGAAAAGTTGGTACGAACTCTAACTATCTTGTTTTTGTATATATGATTAGCTCATCGTTCGGGATTCAGCTCATTTTGGGTTGAACATGTTTGCAATGACAATTAGAGATTATAGTTATTCATGCCATGCTTAATTAGCTAAGAGTTAATAATGGTTTGTCTTGAGTGCCAACATGCATATTAAAATAGTTGTGATGTAGTATGATAGAATGGTATCCTCCTTTGAATGATTCGAGTGGATTGACTTGGCACATGTTCATGCATGTAGTTCAAACAAAACCAACATAGCATGCACGATGTTTATGTTCATGGTGATTTATATCCTACTCATGCTTGAATTTAATGTTGGTCAATCTCAAAGCATGTTTATGATTGTTGTCGCTCTCTAGTTGGTCGCTCCCCAGTCTTTTGCTAGCCTTCACTTGTACTAAGTGGGAATGTTGCTTGTGCATCCATCTCCATAAACCCAAAGTTGTTCCATATGAGTCCATCACACATACCTATATGCGGTATTTTCCTACCGTCCCAAGTAAATTTGCAATGAAAGCATACCGCTCAAAATTATTATTCATCCTTGTTTTAAAAATTCGAGCTCTGGCACCTCTGCAAATCAATGCTTCCCTCTGTGAAGGGCCTATCTATTTTATTTTACTGCCGAGTCATCATCCTCTTATAAAAGGCACCAGTTAGAGAGCACCACCGTCATTTGTATGCTTTGCTATTAATTGATGTTGAGTATGAGTGTGATTGGATCTCTTTCATCATGAATTACAATGTCTAGACAGTCCTTGTTCTCCAGAGGTGCTCTACATTTATGTTTTGCAGTCTCATAAAGGGCTAGCGAGATACCATTATGTCATATTGTATCATGATTATTTTGATAAAACTGTTGTCATCCGAGACTTATTATTATTGCTCGCTAATTGATTATGCCATTGATATGAGTAAATGTAGACATAAATGTTATTGTGAATGTGGTTAGTTCATAATCTTTGCTGAAAACCTGAACATAAGTTAGACATATTTACAACAACAAGATCAAACAGAGTTTGTAGAAGTTTTTCTTTACCACTTTTAGTTTATCAACTGAATTGCTTGAGGACAAGCAAAGGTTTAAGCTTGGGGGAGTTGATACGTCTCCATCGTATCTACTTTTCCAAACTCTTTTGCCCTTGTTTTGGACTCTAATTTGCATGATTTGAATGGAACTAACTCGGACTGACGCTGTTTTCAGCAGAATTGACATGGTGTTATTTTTGTGCAGAAATAAAAGTGCTCGGATTGTCCTGAAATTTTATGGAGAATACTTTTGGAATTAATTAAAAATATTGGCGAAAGAATCAACTGCAGGGGCCCACCACATGGCCACAAGCCTGGGGGGCGTGCCCACCCCCCTAGGGCGCGCTCCTATGGCTTGTCGGCTCCCCGTGGCTCCTCCGACCTTGTTTCCACTTCTATATATTCCTATTCAGGGAGAGAAAAAATCAAGGAGAAGAGTTCATCGCGTTTCACGATACGGAGTCGCTGCCACCTCCTGTTCTTCCTTGGGAGACCAGATCTGGAGTCTGTTTTGGGATCCGGAGAGAGGAAATCGACGCCTTCATCATCACCAACCATCCTTCATCACCAATTTCATGATGCTCTCCACCATTCGTGAGTAATTCCATCGCAAGCTTGCTGGACGATGATGGGTTGGATGAGATTTACCATGTAATCGAGTTAGTTTTGTTAGGGTTTGATCCCTAGTATCCACTATGTTTTGAGATTGATGTTGATATGACTTTGCTATGCTTAATTCTTGTCACTAGGGCCCGAGTGCCATGATTTCAGATCTCAACCAATTATGTTATCATGAATATATATGTGTTCTTGATCCTATCTTGCAAGTTGTAGACACCTATTATGAGTTATGATCCGCATCCCCCAGGGTAACAATAACTGGGATTCTTTCCTGTGATTACCTAGTTTGAGGAGTTCATGTATTCACTAAGTGCTAATGCTTTGGTCTGGTTCTCTATTAAAAGGAGGTCTTAATATCCCTTAGTTTCCATTAGGACCCCGCTGCCACGGGAGGGTAGGACAAAAGATGTCATGCAAGTTCTTTTCCATAAGCACGTATGACTATATATGGAATACATGCCTACACTACATTGATGAATTGGAGCTAGTTCTGTGTCACCCTATTTTATAACCGTTGCATGATGAATGCCATCCGACATAATTATCCATCATTGATCTATTGCCTACGAGCTTACCACATATTGATCCTTGCTAAGTTACTTCTCCGCTGTTACTGTTACAATCACTACAAACTTCTACTGTTAGTCTGTTACTTTGCCACTGTTACCGTTACTTCCATATTACTTTTCTATTGTATACTTTGATGTAGATATTAAGTCTTTCAGGTGCAGTTGAATTGACAACTCAGCTCCTAATACTCAAGAATATTCTTTGGTCCCCCTTGTGTTGAATCAATAATTTTGGGTTGAATACTCTACCCTTGAAAACTGTTGCGATCCCCTATACTTGTGGGTTATCAGGGAATAATGTTGTGTCCAGCGACTCACCTAGGAGGAGGAGGGGAGCGGGCTCGGGCGGCGACGGGGATGGCGACGAGGGCGGCGCGACGAGGAGCAGGCTTGGGGAGGTGAGACGCGGTCTGGCGGCGTCGAGGTGGTCTCCGACGCTGTTGGGGGAGATGGAGAACGAAAACTATATATAGATTTTGATCCACTTATATACCCCCAACATCTAGTCTCGGCTGGTGGTATGAACCGGGACTAAAGACCTCCCCTTTAGTCCCGGTTCGTACCACCAATCGCCGATTGGTGGTACGAACCGGGACTAAAGGGGGGGGTCTTTAGTCCCGGTTGGAGCCACCAACTGGGACTAAAGCCCCATTCCTGGCATGGTGGGAGTTTAATCCCACTTCGCCGAGTGAGGAGCGCTCATACTGGTTTATAAGCTCGGCTGCAGCTACCGTCTCGAGCTTCTCTCTATCGCACGCATTGCATGCCTAACTTTCTCTGCCCTCTATAGCCTACTTGTCCCGTGGGCCTACGTCCTGACCCATGTATATTGGGTTACTAGTCGTATGCATGCCATGCTGGCCTAGTAGGCGGGCATTTTTTATATTATTATTTTTGCATATTAAAAGTTCTTGACAAAAAATATTTTATGAAATTTTTTGCTATTAATTTTTTTAACAAAAAATACTTTATGAATATTCTTTTTGGTATTGATTTTTTTAACAAAAATAACTTTGATAATTTTAGTTGCATAAATTTTATATATTAAGTTAAATAACTTTCATGAGAGAAAACTCATCTATTACAAAGGGATTTCATTTTTAATATATTTTAGCTCAAGATTTTTCTACATTCGATATGCACCATTCAAAGCCACATCAACACTTTTCAACCCTTTTCTGACTTCATTTGCTATTTTTCATGCATTTCATGATTTATTTTGAGCTAAAATGACCCTGGATTGAAAAATACAACAAATGAACACCGAAAAGGTCAAAAGTTTGCATGGTATCATAATTTCACCCACATAACATGTGCTAAAAGGTTGAGAGGGTTATGGGAAAAACCGAATGCACTTCGTGTACAAACTGGATAATCTCTTTCGAAGTATCACGTTTTCGGACGAAAACTCGTCTATTACAAAGGGATTTTATTTTTTAACAAATTTTAACTCAAGACTTTTTCTGGATTCAATATGCACCATTCAAATCCATATCATCACTTTTGAACCCTTTGATGACTTTGTTTGCTATTTTCATGCATTTCATGATTTATTTTGAGCTAAAATGACCCTGAATTTGAAAAGCATTGCAAATAAACTCTGAAATGGCTGAACATTGGCATGGTATCATAATTTCACCCACATAACATGTGCTAAAACGTTGAGAGGGTTACAGGTAATACTGGATGCACTTCATGTACAAATTGGACAATCTTTTTCGAAGTATCGGGGTTTTAGACGAAAACTTGTCTATTACAAAGGGATTTCGTTTTTTAAAATATATTTTAACAAGAATTTTTCTGCGTTCAACATGCACCATTCAAAGCCACATCATCACTTTTCAACCCTTTTCTGACTTCATTTGCTATTTTTCATGCATTTCATGATTTATTTTGAGCTAAAATGACCCTAAATTGAAAAACACTGCAAATGAACTCTGAAATGGTTCAAATTTGGCATGGTGTCATAATTTCACCCACATAGCATGTGCTAAAAAGTTGAGAGGGTTATAGGAAAAACTGGATGCACTTCGTGTATAAACTGGACAATCTCTTTCAAAGTATCACAGTTTTAGATGAAAACTCGTCTATTACAAAAGGATTTCATTTCTAGATGAAAATCATCATCAGAATAGTTGTGGAGAGAAAGGCTTCACTTTTTCTTCGCGTCTGTCCCTTGCTTATTGCGCCGTAACCATGGATAATCTTTATTGTTTAACAAGATGCTTGGGTAAGCCTTCACTTTGAAGGGAGGAATTTCATGAAACTTTTCATAATCTTTAGACATGTTTGTCTTACCCTCCACTCCCACGATGTTTATTTTCCCTGAAAGAACTATGTTTCGCTTTGGCTCATCATTTTATGTATCCGCTTCCTTATCTTTTTTTCTCAGTTTGGTAGACATGTCCGTCACATAGAAAACCTGCGCCACATCGTTGGCTAGAACGAATGGTTCGTTTGTGTACCCAAGATTGTTGAGATCCACTATTGTCATTCCGTACAGGGGGTCTAACTGTACCCCGCCTCCTGATAGATTGACCCATTTGCACCGAAACAAAGGGACCTTAAATTCATGCCCGTAGTCAAGTTCCCATATCTCCTCTATGTAACCATAATATGTGTCCTTTGCCCTATTGGTGATTGTTGTATCAAAGCGTACACCATTGTTTTGGTTAGTGTTCTTTTTATCTTGGGCGATCATGTAAAATGTATTACCATTTATCTCGTTGTGATAGCCTGGCATATTAGGGATGATAGACTACTCATACAATAAGGAATTCCTTCTTTTCCGGGAGCCCATTCAAACAGAACTCCCAGGTTAAGTGTGCTTGGCTTGGAGTAGTTCTAGGATGGGTGAACGACCGGGAAGTTGGTCCCCAGTGCGCATGAGTGAGGAAAAAGTGCGTAGAAAAGACTAGTATTGATTTGTGAGGCCAGTCTAGATCCTGCCAGGAGTAACGACTACCGACGGGTGTGTCCGGGGTGTTACACTCGTACCCTTGGTAAGTCAATATAGTCGAAGATGGTGTCCTGGCCAACAAGTACATGTCATCCCCAATAGTGTTGTTACACATGAGATGCATTTGCAACCAACCATCAAAAGTCCCGATGTGTTCACATGTAATCCAGTCGTCAGACTGCTCCGGGTGTGTCCAGCATAGAATATTCTTGTGTTCATTCATATACAGGGCCACCAAGGTAGAATTATGTAGAACTGTGTAGTGTGCTTGCGCCCAAGAATGCCCATACCTAGATATTATTGATTTCGCTCCAAGCGTGCCTTTTCTACTCAGTCTTCCCTCATACTACGATTTAGAGACACCAATCAGCTGAAGGTCAGGAAAAAAGTCAACGCAAAACCCAATGACCTCCTATGTTTGATAGCCCGTGGAGATACTTCTTTCTGTCCTAGCACGATTATGAACATATATATTCAAGACTCCCATGAACCTCTCAAAGGGGAACATATTGTGTAGAAATACAGGACCCAAAATGGCAATATCGTCGACTAGATGAACTAGGACGTGAGTGATGATATTGAAGAAGGATGGTGGGAACACCAACTCGAAGCTGACAAGACATTGCACCAAACCATGCCGTAACATTGTTAGGATTTCTGGATCGATTTCCTTTTGAGAGATTGCATTGAGGAATGCACATAGCTTCACAATGGCTAATCGAATGTTTTCCGGTAGAAGCCCCCTTAATGCAACCGGAAGTAATTGCGTCATAATCACATGGAAGTCATGAGACTTTAGGTTCTGGATTTTTTTTCTCTGCCATGTTTATTATTCCCTTTATATTCGATGAGAAGTCAGACGGGACCTTCATACTGAGCATGCATTAAAGAATATTTCCTTCTCTTCTTTGGTAAGAGCGTAGCTGGCAGGACCTTGATACTGCTTTGGATGCATGCCGTCGTTTTCGTGCACACGTTGCTGGTCCTCCCGTGCCTCCGGTGTATCTTTTGTATTCCCATACACGTCCAAGAATCCTAGCAGGTTCACGCAAAGATTATTCGTCACGTGCATCACGTCGATTATAGAGCACACCTCTAGGTCTTTCCAATAGGGTAGGTCCCAATTGTAGGGAGACGTAGTAGTAAATCAAAATTTTCCTACGTTCACCAAGATCAATCTATGGAGAAAACCAGAAACGAGTGGGGAGAGATTGGATCTTCATACCTTTGAAGATCGCTAAGCGGAAGCGTTACAAGAACGCGGTTGATGGAGTCGTACTCGTAGCGATTCAGATCGCGGTAGATCCGATCAAGTGCCGAACGGACGGCACCTCCGCGTTCAACACACGTGCAGCCCGGTGACGTCTCCTACACCTTGATCCAGCAAGGAGGAAGGAGAGGTTGGGGAAGATCTCCAGCAGCAGCACGACGGCGTGGTGGTGGTGGAGTAGTAGGGTATCCCGGCAGGGCTTCGCCTAAGCACTGCGGAGGAGGAAGAAGCAGGATAGGGCTGCAGCGAGAGAGAGAGAGTTCGTCGTCCCAAACCTGCCCAAACCCTTGCATATATATAGGAGGAAGGAGAGGGAGGGCTGGCTTGGCCCCTCCTCCAAGGAGGAGCTTCGGCCGAACCAAGGGGGAAGAGTCCACCTCCCATACGGGAGGTGGATCTCCTCCTTTTAAATCCTTTCTCCCTTTATCTCTTGTCCCTGGCGCATGGGCCCTTTCTAGGAGGTCTTGGCTGGCCCAATATGGGCTGGCACACCTCTTCTAAGGGCCCATGAGGTCCTTTGGTCGTCACCCCCTTCCCGGGGTCCTCCGGCACCCTCCCGGCACTCCCGGTACAATACCGATGAGCCCGAAAACTTTCCGGTGACCAAAACTGGACTTCTTATATATCAATCTTTACCTCCGGACCATTCCGGAGCTCCTCGTGACGTCCGGGATCTCATCCGGGACTCCGAACAACCTTCGGTAATCACGTATACCTTTTCCCTATAACCCTAGCGTCATCGAACCTTAAGTGTGTAGACCCTACGGGTTCGGGAGACACGTAGACATGACCGAGACACCTCTCCGGCCAATAACCAACAGCGGGATCTAGATACCCATGTTGGCTCCCACGTACTCCACGATGATCTCATCGGATGAACCACGATGTCAGGGATTCAATCAATCCCGTATACAATACCCTTTGTCTATCGGTATTGTACTTGCCCGAGATTCGATCGTCGGTATCGCCATACCTTGTTCAATCTCGTTACTGGCAAGTCTCTTTACTCGTTCCGTAACACATCATCCCGTGGCTAACTCCTTAGTCACATTGAGCTCATCATGATGATGTCTTACCGAGTGGGCCCAGAGATACCTCTCCGTCACACGGAGTGACAAATCCCAGTCTCGATTCGTGTCAACCCAACAGACACTTTCGGAGATACCCGTAGCGTACCTTTATAGCCACCCAGTTACGTTGTGACGTTTGGCACACCCAAAGCATTCCTACGGTATCCGGGAGTTACACAATCTCATGGTCTAAGGAAATGATACTTGACATTGAAAAGCTTTAGCAAACGAACTACACGATCTTGTGCTGTGCTTAGGATTGGGTCTTGTCCATCACATCATTCTCCTAATGATGTGATCCCGTTATCAACGACATCCAATGTCCATGGTCATGAAACCGTGACCATCTATTGATCAACGAGCTAGCCAACTAGAGGCTCACTAGGGACATGTGGTGGTCTATGTATTCACACATGTATTACGGTTTCTGGTTAACACAATTGTAGCATGAATAATAGACAATTATCATGAACTAGGAAATACAATAATAACCATTTTATTATTGCCTCTAGGGCATATTTCCAACAGTCTCCCACTTGCACTAGAGTCAATAATCTAGTTACATTGTGATGAATCGAACACCCATAGCGTTCTGGTGTTGATCATGTTTTGCTCGTGAGAGAGGTTTAGTCAACGGATCTGCGACATTCAGATCCGTATGCACTTTACAAATATCTATGTCTCCCTCCTGAATGTAATCACGGATGGAGTTGAAGCGGCGCTTGTTGTGTCTTGTCTTCTTGTGAAACCTGGGCTCCTTCGCAAGGGCAATAGCTCCAGTGTTGTCACAAAGTAGAGTCATCGGGCCCGACACATTTGGAATCACTCCTAGGTCGGTGATGAACTCCTTCATCCAGACTCCCTCCTTTGCTGCTTCCGAAGCAGCTATGTACTCCGCTTCACATGTAGATGCCGCCACGACGCTTTGCTTGCTGCTGCTCCAGCTGACTGCCCCTCCATTCAAAATATACACGTATCCGGTTTGCGACTTAGAGTCGTCCGGATCTGTGTCGAAGCTAGCGTCGACGTAACCCTTTACGACGAGCTCTTCGGCACCTCCATATACGAGAAACATGTCCTTTGTCCTTTTCAGGTACTTCAGGATATTCTTGACCGCTGTCCAGTGTTCCGCTCCGGGATCACTTTGGTACCTCCCTACCAAACTCATGGCAAGGTTCACATCAGGTCTGGTACACAGCATGGCATACATGATAGAGCCTATGGCTGAAGCATAGGGGATGACACTCATCTCTTCTCTATCCTTTGCCGTGGTCGGGCATTGAGTCGTACTCAATCTCACACCTTGCAACACAGGCAAGAACCCCTTCTTGGACTGATCCATATTGAACTTCTTCAATATCTTTTCAAGGTATGTGCTTTGTGAAAGACCAATGAGGCGTTTCGATCTATCTCTATAGATCTTAATACCTAATATGTAAGCAGCTTCTCCAAGGTCCTTCATTGAAAAACACTTATTCAAATAGGCCTTTATACTTTCCAAGAGTTCTATATTATTTCCCATTATCAGCATGTCATCCACATACAGGATAAGAAATGCTATAGAGCTCCCACTCACTTTCTTGTAAATACAGGGTTCTCCATAAACCTGTACAAACCCAAACGCTTTAATCACCTCATTAAAACGAATGTTCCAACTCCGAGATGCTTGCACCAGCCCATAGATGGAGCGCTGGAGCTTGCATACTTTGTTAGCATCTTTAGGATCGACAAAACCTTCCGGCTGCATCATATACAGTTCTTCCTTGAGGAAGCCATTAAGGAATGCCGTTTTGACGTCCATTTGCCAGATCTCATAATCATAAAATGCGGCAACTGCTAACATGATTCGGACTGACTTTAGCATCGCTACGGGTGAGAAAGTCTCATCGTAGTCAACTCCTTGAACTTGTCGATAACCCTTAGCGACAAGCCGAGCTTTATAGGCGGTGACATTACCGTCCGCGTCAGTCTTCTTCTTAAAGATCCATTTGTTTTCAATGGCTCGCTTATCATTAGGCAAGTCCACCAAAGTCCATACTTTGTTCTCATACATGGATCCTATCTCGGATTTCATGGCCTCAAGCCATTTGTTGGAATCCGGGCCCGCCATCGCTTCTTCATAGTTCGAAGGTTCACCGTTGTCCAACAACATGATCTCTAGGACAGGATTGCCGTACCACTCTGGTGCGGAACGTGTCCTGGTGGACCTTCGAATAGCAACTTGATCTGAAGTTTCATGATCATCATCATTAACTTCCTCTCTAGCCGGTGTAGGCTCCACAGAAACAACTTCCTGTGCTGCGCTACTCTCCGGTTCGAGTGGAGGTACAATTACCTCATCAAGTTCTATTTTCTTCCCACTTACTTCTTTCGAGAGAAACTCTTTCTCGAGAAAGGATCCATTCTTGGCAACAAAGACTTTGCCTTCGGATCGTAGGTAGAAGGTATACCCAATAGTCTCCTTGGGATATCCTATGAAGACGCACTTTTCCGCTTTGGGTTCGAGCTTCTCAGGTTGAAGTTTCTTCACATAAGCATCGCATCCCCAAACTTTTAGAAACGACAGCTTAGGTTTCTTTCCAAACCACAATTCATACGGTGTCGTCTCAACGGATTTAGACGGTGCCCTATTTAAAGTGAATGCGGCAGTCTCTAATGCATATCCCCAAAATGATAGCGGTAAGTCGGTAAGAGACATCATAGATCGCACCATATCCAATAGAGTGCGATTACGACGTTCAGACACACCATTTCGCTGGGGTGTGCCGGGCGGCGTGAGTTGTGAAACAATTCCACATTTCCTAAGGTGCGTGCCAAACTCGTGACTTAAATATTCTCCGCCACGATCAGATCGTAGGCATTTTATTTTCCTGTCACGTTGATTCTCGACCTCACTCTGAAATTCCTTGAACCTTTCAAAAGTTTCAGACTTGTGTTTCATTAAGTAGACATAACCATATCTACTCAAGTCATCAGTGAGGGTGAGAACATAACGGTAGCCACCGCGAGCCTCGACGCTCATTGGACCGCATACATCGGTATGTATTATTTCCAACAAGTCAGTTGCTCGCTCCATTGTTCCGGAGAACGGACTCTTGGTCATCTTGCCCATGAGGCATGGTTCGCATGTGTCAAATGATTCGAAATCAAGTGACTCCAAAATTCCATCAGCATGGAGCTTCTTCATGCGTTTGACACCAATATGGCCAAGACGGCAGTGCCACATGTAAGTGGGACTATCGTTATCAACTTTACACTTTTTGGTACTCACACTATGGACATGTGTAACATCACGTTCGAGATTCATCAAAAATAAACCATTGACCAGCGGGGCATGAGCATAAAACATTTCTCTCATATAAATAGAACAACCATTATTCTCGGATTTAAATGAGTAGCCATCTCGCATCAAGCGAGATCCAGATACAATGTTCATGCTCAAAGCTGGTACTAAATAACAATTATTAAGGTTTAAAACTAATCCCGAAGGTAGATGTAGAGGTAACGTGCCGACGGCGATCACATCGACCTTGGAACCATTCCCGACGCGCATCGTCACCTCATCCTTGGCCAGCCTCCGCTTATTTCGCAGCTCCTGCTTGGAGTTACAAATGTGAGCAACTGCACCGGTATCAAATACCCAGGAGCTACTACGAGCGCTGGTCAAGTACACATCAATAACAAGTATATCACATATACCTTTAATGTTGCCGTCCTTCTTATCCGCTAAATACTTGGGGCAGTTCCGCTTCCAGTGACCGGTACCCTTGCAATAAAAGCACTCAGTCTCAGGCTTGGGTCCATTTTTCTTCTTCTTCCCAGCAACTTGCTTACCGGGCGCGGCAACAGCTTTGCCGTCCTTCTTGAAGTTCTTCTTACCCTTGCCTTTCTTGAAACTAGTGGTCTTATTCACCATCAACACTTGATGCTCCTTTTTGATCTCGACCTCCGCTGATTTTAGCATCGAGTACAACTCAGGAATGGACTTCTCCATACCTTGCATGTTGTAGTTCATCACAAAGCTCTTGAAGCTAGGTGGAAGCGACTGGAGGATTCTGTCAATGACCGAGTCATCCGGGATATTAACCCCCAGCTGAGTCAAGCGGCTGTGTAGCCCAGACATCTTGAGGATGTGCTCACTGACAGAACTATTCTCCTCCATCTTACAGCTGAAGAACTTGTCGGAGACATCATATCTCTCGACCCGGGCATGAGCTTGAAAAACCAGTTTCAGCTCCTGGAACATCTCATATGCTCCGTGTTGCTCAAAACGCTTTTGGAGCCCCGGTTCTAGACTGTAAAGCATGCCGCACTGAACAAGGGAGTAATCATCGCAGCGTGATTGCCAAGTGTTCATAACATCTTGTTCCGCTGGGAGAACGGGTGCGTCACCTAGCGGTGCATCTAGGACATACAATCTCTTGGAAGCTATGAGGATGATCCTCAAGCTACGGACCCAGTCCGCATAGTTGCTTCCATCATCTTTCAGCTTGGTTTTCTCTAGGAACGCGTTGAAATTGAGGGTGACATTCGCGTTGGCCATTGGATCTACATCATAGATTGTAAAGACAATTTTAGACTAAGTTCATGATAATTAAGTTCACTTAATCAAATTAATGAACTCCCACTTAGACAGACATCTCTCTAGTCTTCCAAGTGATACATGATCCATGTCAACTAGCCCGTGTCCGATCATCACGTGAGATGGACTAGTCATCCATGGTGAACATCTTCATGTTGATCGTATCTTCTATACGACTCATGTTCGACCTTTCGGTCTTCCGTGTTCCGAGGTCATGTCTGTACATGCTAGGCTCGTCAAGTCAACCTAAGTGTTTCGCGTGTGTAAATCTGGCTTACACCCGTTGTATGCGAACGTTAGAACCTATCACACCCGATCATCACGTGGTGCTTCGGAACAACGATCCTTAGCAACGGTGCACAGTTAGGGTGAACACTTCTCTTGAAATTTTATTGAGAGATCATCTTATTTACTACCGTCGTTCTAAGCAAATAAGATGTAGACATGATAAACATCACATGCAATCAATATAGTGACATGATATGGCCAATATCATCTTGCTCCTATGATCTCCATCTTCGGGGCACCATGATCATCACTGTCACCGGCACGACACCATGATCTCCATCATCATGATATCCATCATTGTGTCTTCATGAAGTTGTCTCGCCAACTATTACTTCTACTACTATGGCTAACGCTTAGCAATAAAGTAAAGTAATTACATGGCGTTTATGATTGACACGCAGGTCATACAATAAAATAGGACAACTCCTACGGCTCCCGCCGGTTGTCATAGTCATCGACATGCAGGTCGTGAATCCTATTACAAGAACATGATCAATCTCATACATCACAATGCATCACATCACATCCTTTGGCCATATCACATCACAAGGCACATGCTGCAAAAACAAGTTAGACGTCCTCTAATTTGTAGTTGCAAGTTTTTACGTGGCTGCTATAGGTTACTAGCAAGAACGTTTCTTACCTACGTCAACACCACAACGTGATTTGCCAATTGCTATTTACCCTTCATAAGGACCCTTTTCATCGAATCCGATCCGACTAAGGTAGGAGAGACAGACACCCGCTAGCCACCTTATGCATCTAGTGCATGTCAGGCGGTGGAACCGGTCTCACGTAAGCGTACGTGTAAAGTTGGTCCGGGCCGCTTCATCCCACAATACCGCCGAATCAAGATAAGACTAGTAGCGGCAAGCAAATTAACAAACTCGACGCCCACAACTGCTTTGTGTTCTACTCGTGCATAGATTCTACGCATAGACCTAGCTCCGATACCACTGTAGGGAGACGTAGTAGTAAATCAAAATTTTCCTACGTTCACCAAGATCAATCTATGGAGAAAACCAGCAACGAGTGGGGAGAGATTGGATCTTCATACCTTTGAAGATCGCTAAGCGGAAGCGTTACAAGAACGCGGTTGATGGAGTCGTACTCGTAGTGATTCAGATCGCGGTAGATCCGATCAAGTGCCGAACGGACGGCACCTCCGCGTTCAACACACGTGCAGCCCGGTGACGTCTCCTACACCTTGATCCAGCAAGGAGGAAGGAGAGGTTGGGGAAGATCTCCAGCAGCAGCACGACGGCGTGGTGGTGGTGGAGTAGTAGGGTATCCCGGCAGGGCTTCGCCTAAGCACTGCGGAGGAGGAAGAAGCAGGATAGGGCTGCAGCGAGAGAGAGAGAGTTCGTCGTCCCAAACCTGCCCAAACCCTTGCATATATATAGGAGGAAGGAGAGGGAGGGCTGGCTTGGCCCCTCCTCCAAGGAGGAGCTTCGGCCGAACCAAGGGGGAAGAGTCCACCTCCCATACGGGAGGTGGATCTCCTCCTTTTAAATCCTTTCTCCCTTTATCTCTTGTCCCTGGCGCATGGGCCCTTTCTAGGAGGTCTTGGCTGGCCCAATATGGGCTGGCACACCTCTTCTAAGGGCCCATGAGGTCCTTTGGTCGTCACCCCCTTCCCGGGGTCCTCCGGCACCCTCCCGGCACTCCCGGTACAATACCGATGAGCCCGAAAACTTTCCGGTGACCAAAACTGGACTTCCTATATATCAATCTTTACCTCCGGACCATTCCGGAGCTCCTCGTGACGTCCGGGATCTCATCCGGGACTCCGAACAACCTTCGGTAATCACGTATACCTTTTCCCTATAACCCTAGCGTCATCGAACCTTAAGTGTGTAGACCCTACGGGTTCGGGAGACACGTAGACATGACCGAGACACCTCTCCGGCCAATAACCAACAGCGGGATCTGGATACCCATGTTGGCTCCCACGTACTCCACGATGATCTCATCGGATGAACCACGATGTCAGGGATTCAATCAATCCCGTATACAATACCCTTTGTCTATCGGTATTGTACTTGCCCGAGATTCGATCGTCGGTATCGCCATACCTTGTTCAATCTCGTTACTGGCAAGTCTCTTTACTCGTTCCGTAACACATCATCCCGTGGCTAACTCCTTAGTCACATTGAGCTCATCATGATGATGTCTTACCGAGTGGGCCCAGAGATACCTCTCCGTCACACGGAGTGACAAATCCCAGTCTCGATTCGTGTCAACCCAACAGACACTTTCGGAGATACCCGTAGCGTACCTTTATAGCCACCCAGTTACGTTGTGACGTTTGGCACACCCAAAGCATTCCTACGGTATCCGGGAGTTACACAATCTCATGGTCTAAGGAAATGATACTTGACATTGAAAAGCTTTAGCAAACGAACTACACGATCTTGTGCTGTGCTTAGGATTGGGTCTTGTCCATCACATCATTCTCCTAATGATGTGATCCCGTTATCAACGACATCCAATGTCCATGGTCATGAAACCGTGACCATCTATTGATCAACGAGCTAGCCAACTAGAGGCTCACTAGGGACATGTGGTGGTCTATGTATTCACACATGTATTACGGTTTCTGGTTAACACAATTGTAGCATGAATAATAGACAATTATCATGAACTAGGAAATACAATAATAACCATTTTATTATTGCCTCTAGGGCATATTTCCAACACCAATATATATATTTCTTCTTCCACATGGGTGCACGTCACTCAGTGTCAGTCGGAACAGATTGTTCGCCAGGACCCTTTCCAAAGATTACTTTTAAATCCTTGACCATATAAAGTATGTCATCACCAGTATGAAGGACGGGAATCTTCTGGTGATCATCCTCATCTTTGAAATGCTTGCCTTTCTTTCTTAAGGCATGCTTGGTCGGAAGAAATCGACGATGTCCTAGGTACACATTCTTCTTGCATTTGTCCAAATATATACTTTGGGTATCATCTAAATAGTGTGTGCATGCGGTATATTCCTTGTTTGCCTGTCCCAAAAGATTACTAAGAGCAGGCCAATCATTGATGGTTACAAACAACAACCCTCGTAGGTCAAATTCCTCTTGTTCACGCTCATCCCACACACGTACACCTTTTCCATTCCATAGCTGTAAAAGTTCTTCAACTAATGGCCTTAGGTACACATCAATGTCGTTTCCAGGTTGCTTAGGGCCTTGGATGAGCACTGGCATCATAATGAACTTCCGCTTCATGCACAACCAAGGAGGAAGGTTATAGATACATAGAGTCACGGGCCAGGTGCTATGATTGTTTCTTTGCTCCCCGAAAGGATTAATGCCATCTGTACTTAAACCAAAACATATGTTCCTTGCGTCACCTGCGAAGTCCTCCTACTTTCTCTCATTTTTCTCTACTGCGACCCGTCAGCGGGTGCTCTCAACTTCCCGTCTTTGTTACGGTCTTTTCTATGCCATTGCAACAACTTGACATGCTCTTTGTTTCTGAACAGAGGTTTCAACCGTGGTATTATAGGAGCATACTACATCACCTTGGCAGGAACCCTCTTCCTAGGGCGCTCGCTCTCAACATCACTAGGGTCATCTCGTCTGTTCTTACACCGCAATGCACTGGATACCGGGCATGCATTCAATTCCTTGTACTCACTGCGGTAGAGGACGCATTCATTACGGCATGCATGTATCTTATGCACCTCTAATCCTAGAGGGCGAAGAACCTTCTTTGCTCTCGCTCCCTCGGTACAACCCCAGCAGGGTGTTGTACGCGGCCACCCGGCGGTCATGCGCCGCCTGCAAAACAACGACAACGGCTGCATTAGGCCCAACCCGCCTACACTGTAGCCGGCTCGGGCCTCAGGGGCTACACCCAGTGGGTGCGCTGGCGCGCTCCCACTGGAAAAAGACAAAAGGCAAGAAGACAAGAAGAGAGGGAAAGGAACTTACCGCGACCGCCTGCTCCAGGCTCACCAACCGATCGTTGGCGGCCCGGGCGTCCTGCGTCGCCTGGGTGCGGCAGGCGGCAAAGGCCTCCACGACGGCGGCCACCGCCGCCCCGAGGGCGTTCGACGGCTCGCCAGGGGCGGTGCGCCCGGCCGTCGCCCACATCTGCTGCGGCCGGCCCCCGTCCGCAGGACCTCCGTCGTAGGGGACCACAATGGGGCCGGCCCCCGTCGTCACCACCATGCCGGGGGTCGCCGTCGGCGTGCTCGCCATGGCCGCCTCCTCGGTTGTCACGGTCTGTACCCGAGGCGCCTCGTCCCCGGCGGCTCCCGGCCGGCTCGCGTCCGGCACCGGCACTCCCGGAGCCGGTACTCCCAATGCCGGTACCTTAGGGGCCGGCATCCTCGATGCCGACGCTTCCGGGGGCGGCAGCTCCGCCCCTGACGGCGCGTCGTCCGCCTCCGGCGGGACGTCATCCGTAGCCGGCGGCATGTCGCCCACCATGGGCTGGGCGGCATCGCAGCCCCCATCCTCCGAGGCCTCCATGCCGGCCTCCGCGGACCTCCCGGAGCTATGGGGGCCCGATGTCCCCTCTTCCGGGTCGTGAGGGAACGCCTCCCACGCGCCGCCAGCGGCCTCCCCGCTGGCCCCCCCTCGTTTCCTCGCCGCCTCCTCCCATCGTCGGTGTTCCTCGGCGCGCCGCTCCCGCTCGGCCTCCTCGAGGTCGAGCCACGCCTGGCGCTCCCAGGCCTCGGCCTCCGTCGGCGGCGCCGCCCCTCCATCCTGCCGCCTGGGGCCTTGCCCAGCGCGCGTGCCTCCCTGACCATAGAAAGATGAGGGGCGAGGAGGGAAGGAGGCGGGGGGGCAATCTAAGAAGTAGACGGAGATAAACTTACCCGGCCGTGATGGGAATTGCCCGCCTCGAGGGTCCCGACGGGGCGACCCTTGGCTTCTTGCCCCCTCCTCCGCGGCTGCCACCCGGTTGCGCGGGCGCCGCGCGTTTGGGTGCTGGCTTGGGGGCGGCCGGCCCTTTCCCTCTATCGCCCACGGCCGGGCCTCCCCGGCTGGAACTGCCTTCGGTTCGCAGCTGGCGCCTCCGCGGCGCCGTAACCTCCCCCTCGAAGAACTCCTCCGGAGCCTCTGCAGCACGGGGCGGCTCCTGCTCAGCGTCGTCATGAGGCCAGGACCGAAGTTTCGTTTGGGAAGGAGACTCACCCGTCAACTCGGCCTCGTCGGCCTCCTCCGTCACGGCGAAATCTCGAGCCGAGGTGTCCTCAGTTGATGCCCATGAGCAGTGAGCTAGAGTGGGCACAGGGTGTTTGTGGAAATGCCTGAGAGAAGAGCCCAGCTAGTAGCATATTTTTCAATTCTCACAAATGAATCTATCCCTTGAAAGGAATCTTTATGGTTCTTCTGTGCTCCCCTAAAACCCTATTTAAACAGATTTTAAAGCATATTATTAGGTAATCGATCAATGACTCTTTGAAGCGGGGCGTGGTAGTTATCAAAAAACCAAAAAGGAGGCGACACATAACCTTGGTATTGTTAAGGGTTCACATTCTCCTATCTAAGTTTCTCATTTCTGGACTGATGGTACTTGTTATTATGTTGTATACTTTGAGCATTTTGGGTCAATGCGATAGCACGCCTTTTCTTCTAGGTAAGCATTGTGTATGTTTTGTAATGTAATTTGAAGTTGCTTTTCTACATGATTTCTGGCACACTAAAGTGAGGTATCCGATAACCCTGACCATTACTTACTTCCATGCTTGTACTTATAAAAAGCTGCGTAGTAACTAAGAGACATATTGCATGAAAAGCTAAGGAATATACAATTATACTATCCCTTTTTTTAAGGACACAAAAATTTAACTGCATCACTTGCCTTCTTTTATGCATCCAAAATTCTTCGTGAGAAGGTCTTTAGAAAGAATATTTAGACTTCTCTCATTTGTTGTGGGAGCTCCTGGAGCTGAAATACATTGTCTATATTAAAACAAAGCTTCTTGTTCTTCAAGAAAATACCAGTTTCTTATCTGGTATACAGTTGTACAAAGTACCGACGACATATGCAGAAATTAGACCGCCAGGTACTAGCGTCCCTCTAGCACTGTAATGCTCATGGTATTTGCAGAATTCGCAGTATTTTCTGCTGCTCCATCGGCACCATAGTTATTTTCTACAAAATACATAGGCTCTTTTGGAGTTGGAAGTGATATATCTCCATTCTCCAGAAAGGACACGATTGATGACACGAGTGGCCACGCATTTGGGCTTCCTTGAACACATAAGAGCCCAATATGGATGCACCGTAGAGTTTCTTTAAGTGAGCAGCTCCCCACAATTGACGAGTCAACAAAATCCTTTGTGTTCCCATCGTTCCATAAGCTCCATGCCTGCATCCATTCTTTACCCTTTCAAGATGCATATATTTACTATACTTGCAGAAATTGGAACATGCCATTTTACTTACATAGGCTATAATGCTGCTGAAGTCTGCTTTTAGGAGCACGGAGCTGATCTTTGCGCCACTCACAATCTCCAGTAGTAAAACTCCAAAGCTATATACATCAGACTTGACAGAAAACACTCCTTTCAAAACATATTCCGGCGGCATGTAACCGCTGTTTGAACACAGAACATAATTTTAGTCAAGCACAAGAATAATTTATAAAGATCACTCATGCAGTATATCACTCACTATGTGCCAAAAACACGGTTGGTATTTTCTTGCTGCTGATTGCCGCCAAATATCCTTGCCGTACCAAAATCAGATATCTTAGGGCTCATTTCGGCATCTAATAATATGTTTCTTGCTTTGAGATCCCTGTGAATTATCTTCAGCCTGGAATCTTGATGAAGATAAAGAAGCCCTCTAGCTGCCCCTTTAATTATCTCGAATCTTATTGGCCAATTAAGGATTGATTTTCTTGTGACATCTGCTACCAATAGCATCAATTGAGAGATAACATCAGTCTTTCTGGTTGATTTCATTACTTATTTGGCAAGGTGTGCAGGGCATACCGAAAAGCATGGCGTCCAGACTTTTGTTAGGTAAGTATTCATACATCAATAGTTTCTCATCCCCATGCATGCAGAAACCTAGAAGGCTAACCAAGTTTTTGTGCTGCAACTTTGCAATGAGTATTACTTCATTTTTGAACTCCTGTGCCCCCTGGCCAGAACCCTTACTTAGCCTTTTCACGGCAATTTCTGTACCATCTTCTAATGTCCCCTGGCAGTTGCATACTTTAGACCAAAAAAGATAGAAATACAGTTATGTTGCTCTATAAGAGAATATTTCCTGTTACCTTGTAAACATTGCCAAAACCTCCATGTCCAAGCATGTTGGAGTCAGAGAAATAGTTTGTTGCAAGTACAATTTCCTTGAAGCTAATAAAATGATACTTTAAGTTTCCATCACGAAGTTCAACAGAAGTGCTTGAAGTTCCTGGCATCAGCTTCTTCCAAATTTTCTTGTTTCTTTGTTTGCCTACCAGGAACATTGATGCAAACATTATAGCAAAGGAACATATCACATAGAAATATGGAATAACATTGGCCTGAATGTATGGAACTGTGTTCTACCTCCCAAGTTGCAGATCCGAACAAGGCACACACATATGATTATGAGCAGACTTGAAACAACTGGCAGTGTAATTTTTAGAACAGTGCTCTTCCGCTTTTTATCTGCCATAGTTCAGTCTGTAAGCAATCACAGTTTAGAACTTTTTCTAAATAGTTAGTCGCACTAGCCAAATATATCTTATAAGTATGAACTACATGCACATCGTTTCGACTCTCAAGCAATCTATTTCTCACATGAACAATTGCATCACAAGTATGGTAACATTTGGGACATACAAAACTTCTCTTTGATGCTTAAATTAAAATCACGCACAACATGTTTCGTTGAACTGGATGGAGTTATCATGCCCAAGTTTTTTATGTAATATCATCAGATGGCATAGATGACTTATGCCCAAACTTGGATGGTTTCCTCCTATAGGTATGTATATCTTGTATATTGACATGCATTTTATGAATTTGCAGGAGCAACTACATTTTCTATTAATAGGAAATAGATAGTTACCCAAATTCAAGTCTAATTAAGTACAACTCGAACCAGGGTGGTGGGACTGTACATTCGCTCTCCCGCAATGTCAGTTAGGCTCACTTCCTATACATTATCTGAGATCGATTTATATATAGATATGGAACAACTGTGTTGGTGGGTGGCCAAATGTTTCCGGACACCTCAGATGCCTGAAACATGTATTAGAAGCTGTTCCTCGATAATGATTCAGATGAAGTTCTTTACGTACTAACTATCTTTATAAACATGATCTGGGATATTGCCAACCCCTGCATCCTTATATTTCATTCTGCGTCAATTGGATAAGCTATTTTCTTTTCGTATGAAAAAGATTGCAGTGATTCACAGACTGCATATATGTTGCACCAAACTGCTCCATCATAATGGCATTATCAAGTCTTTATACCTTACTTGAACTCACACTGAACATAGAACTAAGGAGGATATTACTGAAGCTCGACTGGACTCACAAATAGAGGAGTATTATCTAATAACGCAAGCAGAGAAACAGAAACAGTAAGCTGTACCACTCAATCCGTTAACCCGGATGTAGAGATTTTCCCCTTGTCCATTGAGCTTCTCTGTGTCAATCAAATCTCCAATCCATAATAAGCACCTAATTACATCCCCATTGATAGCATTGCTGCTCATATTGGTGTAGGCATATGCCGTGCAGGAGCAGTTGCTAGTGCATTCTGTTATGCATTCATCTAGGCTTCTATTCTTGACATACAAGAACTGGTCAGGGACCTTCATGGTTGACATATTTAAGAAGCCATCCCCTTGACCACATCTTAGTGCTTCCATCTGGTGGCATCCCTGCGAAAACCTGCGAGCCATCCAGTCTTGTTTGTTGTTTGGCTCAAAGCCATCAAGACACTTGCATGTCACAATAGGCTGCGTGTTGTCGCAGTAACCAAATGGACCGCAGTAACCAAATTTATTGCATTTCTGGTTAGGTGCTGACTGCAGGTCAGTCATTTGGAGATGTTGCTATTCCAGACTCGTATGTTAATCATACCTGAGCTGTCCATCTTCACTAGCACTAATGAGGAGACACTTGGTACTGGTAGTCCAAAGGAAATGTAGACCTCATCATCAATAGTTTGCATTGTAAAGTAAGATCTGGACTTGATACTCTCGGTATACTGCCCGACTACCAAAAAGTTATTCCATACCGCACTTCGCCAGTATGGTGTTGAGCCATTCCATATATAACGCTGCAGAAACTCATTAGGGTCTGCACTATATGAAAAGTTACCCGGGGATGGGTCTCGGGGGTTTCTCCAAACGCTGCAGAAACTCATTAGGGTCTGCACTATATGAAAAGTTACCCGGGGATGGGTCTTGGGGGTTTCTCCAAACGCTGCAGAAACTCATTAGGGTCTGCACTAAAGTTACCCAGGGATGGGTCTTGGGGGTTTCTCCAAGAGATGAGCCGTTGTAGTGCATGTGTCTTGTGGGTCATCCTGAGGTTCATGCCTGGAAGGAGAGTGTCAGTCGGGTAATCGAAGCTTTGCCATAAGATGAAGCCCCGGGACGACCGAAGGATAAAATTCCCATTGTTATTGAGTGTGGCTTCTCCACCAGTTGCCTCTGATGATGAATTTCCTGCAGCCTTGATGTTTGTCGTCCAGAGAAGCTGGCCTTTGGTGTCTGACAAGGCGAGATTGGATCCGTTTGCGAAGGCGAGTGTTGCAGAAGAGGGATCAGCAATGGGCATAGCACGGTTGGCAACCCACACAACGTTGTCATTGGGTATGTTCTTGTACCATATGCCGAGATAGTAATGTTTTGTGCCGGAGCTGGACGGGGAGAAGAATCCCAGAGCAAAGGTTCTGTCGTCGGAGGTGATGGTGCTTCCAGCAGAAAGCGGCTTGTCGGGAAGAAGGCGGCTGCTGGATGATGCATAAAAGGATACATTGCTGTATGGGAAGGGGATACATTGCTGCAGCAAACTATGGAACTGGGATATGGAAGCAAAGAAGTGGATGAGTTGCCTTGGACAATGCAGACCAGAACTCCTGGGAGAGGCGTAGTCAGTCAAGCATTTTACTAGTGGTCATTTTTCCACAGGAAGCTTCTGGGAACATCATAAGTATTTAAGGAGAGATATTTCTTTGAAGTTAAAATGTTGGGTTGTGGTTGTTATCATCTGGACTACGATGGACTAGCCTTTCTCAGCCAAGAAAATAGCATTTACGTTTCTTTTGGGTGTGACAGCTGGGTTTTCTTGTGGCGCAGGAATGCCCTTCCCTTTCGACTTGTGCCAGCTACTGTTTGCCCATTTGAATTATAACCGGATAAGTTAAAAACATGGACAGATCAGCTTATTAAGAAGTACACATTTTCTTTTTTTTTGTGTGTGTGGGGGGGGGTGGGGGTGGGGGTGGGGGGGGGGGTCATAAGATCATTCGACCCTAACTGATGTACAAAGGTACCTTGGGCATGCTGCTTAAAAATTACATTAGAAAGGTCAAGCACTGTGGGTGGAGTCACGCATTGTCCCTAATATCTGTACTTATAGAATTTTGCCAGCTACGTGTTTGAGTGTGCAATCGTGGCCGCATTTGTGCCCCTAGCTTTGCCAGAAAAAGGGTTGTTTATTAGCTGTCGTGTGCAACTATATATCTGAAAAGAGCGGTATCAGCTGTTTAGTATAACTCAGAAATGATTTTTGCACTGGAGGAGGTGAAAGCACAACCATATACTCGTTGAGATGGTAAGGCTGGAAGCAACTCTGTATAAGCAACTCAGAGGTAGTTTCAGAAGATGTTCTTGTGCTAGACTGATGGGGACATCGATCTGAGTGATTATCTGACCTTGTTTTCCTGAGGCATATGGCACTAGAAGTACCACTTGATTTCTGCAGAGGATGTCCAGGGTACTGATAAGCTCTTTTTGAGAAGTCTAAACTAATAACCATGTTCATCTAGCACTGCAGCCATGGCATAGCTGACTCTCTAGCTTCAGAGATCGTTCCTTGGCAACGGGCATGGGTTTACTGCGGACTGGTAAGTGGTTATCTACCCTTTGTGTAGGATATTCCAAATTATGCATGTGTTCGACGTTATTATATTTTGGGCGGAAATTCAGAGAGCACGCCCATTTCCTAAAACAACATAATTTGTAGGAAATATACTTAATCTCCTAAAACAAACACAGTGCCGCCTATATTCAGTTGACCTACAATTTCAATGTTTTGTAGGCCCAACACAGTTGGCATACAGCAATTCTTTTGGATATTGTGCTAAATTATGGACATTTGAGTCATGCTATCCTCAGAAGAGACTATTTAGATACTTTAGCCGAGTAAGCAGACTCTGTTTTTTAGAAAAACACAAGCTTCTTTTGTTCACGTAGGGTAGCTTTGTGTGCTGATATATAGTGCCAGGTCCCATTTCTGGCTAGCCAGAGCACACACACGATCATCTATTCATGATTACGGGTTTTGAGCACACGCACAGTCATTTAACTCGCTCATGGTCCGAAGCATCTTGTACTAGTGACATAATTCCTGTTTGGTCTCTCTTGCAGTAACTCAACTGATCAGCCCGTTAATGTTGTTTTTTCTTTGCAGGCTGGGGGTTCATGGTTGTTGGCATCTTCTGTGGTGCTTGGGAGCATCTTGTTATTCTAGCCTAAGGGTCGATCGAAATGCATTGAGCTAGGCGGCCTAGGAGACTTTGTTTTGTCGCCCCTAGTAATTCTGTACTACCTATACGTCTTGTGGTCGGTTCATCTTGTTGCCAGTTTCCACACGAGAAAATGCGATTTAGAAATATGTTTTTCTTTCTTCTTGTGGCCGCGTAACAGTTTCTTTCTGCCTGTATGCATCTCGGTTGCATCAGTGTTTCATGTGTCGTTTTCATATCTTGTCAAAAAAATGTTTATGAACAGAACAAACCCCTTGATTCAGTTTTGCTGGTTTTCTGAAGGCAACCTATCTTTTGTGCGTATATACACGAAACTGCAGCTAAATGCAGGAAATTCCATCGTCTTCCCCTTGTACTCCAAGCCATTACTTTCTTCAAGTTCTCGAGAGCGAGCTTATATGTTATATGAATATTATACGTAAAATGTATGTACGTGCACTTTAAACATAGGGCAAGGACTGACGTCGACCCTACATTGATTTGGTCGGTGCAGGCTGGGGCGCAAGGTGTCGTATCAGCGCGGAGGCGGTGTTGGTGACAAGTGACCAAAGCCCGCCCTATCTCAATTTTTGTCTGTCACCCGCCACTGCTTTGAACTTATTATATGTTCCCTCTTTATAGAGGGTAAAGAGGGAGTATCTGGCTACAATCTACAAACAATGAAGTCTACAAAGAAATAAGCGCATTACTCGACATTACCTGCCACGTGCACTACCACCATCAGGGGATCTGGACCGTAGTAGCAGCCGTGTTAAAAGAAAAATGTTAACAGTGTTTACAGTTTTCTTTTTGTAAAATAAGGTAGTGTTTTTTCATGGTTTGTCTAAGGAAAACAAAAATGGCGTAAACAGTTGTGCTATTTTAGGAAGGAAAAAAGTTTAGGAAGAACACGAGTACACATGAACCTGGTATTCAAAAATGTACTTTCAACACGTTTTATAGTGTTAAAAAATTCAAAACAAAATTTTGTGCAGCATGTTCATACAAATATGTCCGCGGCACAAAGTTTTATGATTTTTATTTTGTCTCTGCAAAAAAAGACAAATTTTAGCGCTTCTAAATAGCGTTTCGTGACAAAATGTTTTGTCTTTTTTGCACAGGCCATAAAAAAGTTGTTTCTCCGTGAAACTTTTTGCATAAAATATGAAGACATCTGCACACATTTTTTCGGAATTTTTTATTATTTTGAAATGTGTTTTATAAAGTGGATTCATATGTATCCGGGTTCATTCATAACTTTTCGCTCCGTTTCCCCCTGTGTTGAGGAGTATACTGCGTGGAATGCCAGGCCCATAACCCTGGCTGGGCGGTGCCGAATCACCACCGAAGAAAGGCCTTGGTCCAGGAAGAAAGGAAGGAGCCCCTCAAAAAAAACAGAAAAAAAAGGAAGGAAGGAGCTGGTCGACAGGGAAAAAAAAAGACAGGAGCACAGCGGCGGGGGCGGAGACGCCGCATTCCGGCGGGAGGAGGAGGAGGAGCAAATGATGTAGGCTAAGACGCGCCGCCATGCCAGTGCAGGCCGCTTAGCGAGGTAGGCTAAGATGCGCCGCCATGCCGACGGCTTAGGGAGGCCGTCCGGATGGAGCGCCGGAGCGAGAGCTTCTCAGAGGTGCATTCTCTCTCTAACTGTGAATCGTCTTAGTTGTTTCTCACGACCTATGCGATGTGGATCTGTGGAACCCATGTGCCGCCCTTTGGCCTTTGCTAGGAAATCTCGATGCAGAAAGCCCGTGAGCAGTGAGCCAGAGTGGCCACAAGGTGTTTGTGGAAATTCCTGCAAGAAGAAACCAGCTACTGGCATATATTTTTTTTTTCAGTTTACACAAATCAACATTTATCCTTCATCCTTGAAAGGAATCTTTATGGTGCTTCTCTGCTCGCCTAAAAGCTAGTTTAAACTGATTTCAAGGAGTAGTGTTATCAGCAGATTGCAAATCGCCCCCTCATCCTGCTTTCAACCTCTTGCTCTTTGGGCTTCACTTTCTTTTTTGATGAACTGAAGAACCTCCGCAAACATCACATTCTGCGCTCCTACTGAAGTTTCTTATTTCTGTTAACAAATGTATTGCACGACGCAAGTGTGGTTGTGGCAGGGGGCTTATAGCTCAATAAAGAGGCGGCACATAACCTCAGTGTTGTTGATTGTTCACATTATTGCGTACATTTTCTAATGCTGTTTAAAGTTGCTTTTCTACATCGTTTAACCTGGCACAATAAAGTAGCCTATTTGATAACTTCAACTATTTTTTACTTCCATGCTTGTACTTATGAAAGGTTTCATAGTAACTAAGTGTCGTGGTTTCGTCACGACAGAGGCCATGGGGAGGCTTATAGAGAGAGGCCGAAGGGCGCCGGCGGCCTCCGGGAACGGGGTTAGGCACAAACGGTGATGGACACGCGATGTACCCAGGTTCAGGGCCCTTCGTGGGAGACAACACCCCTAGTCCTGCTCGGTTCTCGTTATGCGAATGGAGAGGTTACAACCAGGCTCCTGGAGCTGTATGATCAAGGGAGGAGAAGGAGGTAGCCGTTCTCCTACCTCTACGTGTGTTGAGTGAGGAAGATGGAATGGATCCCGAACCCCCCTGCATGGGGCGGTCCGGGGGATTTTATAGGCCAACCCCCCGGATTACAATAGGGATAGAAAGCTGTGCGGGGGGGGGGCGGCTAGCAGCCCCTTGGGCCGGCCGCGGGGCCCGCCGGCTGTAAGGTCTTGTCGCTGGTGGGTCCCGCCAGCGGAAAGGTCTCCTCCAGAACCGGCGGGGCCCGCCTGGTGGGACCCGATGCCGGTCGCTTCATGGCATGGGTCGCCTCGTCTGGCGTTGTCTAGCGGCGCCCGGTTGCCCTGCAGCCATGCCGGGGCAGGTAATGGAGTGGTTGAGGCGTGCCGGCACTATTGGAAGCCCGACCGCCATCCGCCAGGGTCAGAGGACTTGACGCCTTCATTGTAGCCATGCGGGCGCTGATCCCTGAAGGGACGGGGAGGATCCAATGCCCGGCCGGCTGGAGGGACCAGCCGGCCTTGTCCACGGCCGGCTGGTGAGCTATAACCGGCGGAAGAGCAACCGACCGGCCCCGAACAAAGGGGGACGGCCGACAAGGCAAAGCCGGACCACTAGAGGAAGCGGCCCGCCTTTGAGCTGTGCTTGGTGAGCTGGATTAAGGGGTCATCCGAGGATACCCCGGGGTCATCCCCCCGTCAGTAGTCCCCGAAGCCGGGGGGGCGCCGACAGGTCACGGCGGGCCCCGCCGGCTTGAAGAATGCATGCGTGCCGGGAGATGCACGGAGGGCCGGATGACGCCGGCAGGCGGCGGCCGGCCCCGCAGCCGGCCGAAATTACGCGCGCCGCCTCAGGCCCTCCGCCGGACAGGAGAGTCGCGCCACGTAGGGGGGAGTGGCAGGCCGCAGCCTGGCAGTCCACGCGGCGGAAAAGACCGAACCGCGGAGAGGGGGCCTCACGACCGCGGCCTCGATCCGCGTGCGTGGACGGGCGGTTGGCGTTCCCGAGCGCCATGATGACCGTCCGCACGCCTCGGGAATCGTGAGGGTCGTGCGCGACGGATGCGCTCCCCACGACCGCCCGCGCGGGGTATAAAAGGGAGAGGAGGACGAGGGGTGCGGCCTGTTTGCTCCCCTCGCCCCCGTCGCTTCGACCTCGCCCCTCCCTGCTCCCCCTGCCGCGAGAGAGAGCCAGAGAGAGAGAGAGAGAGAGAGAGAGAGCTTGGTAGAGATCCGCGGGGGGGGGGGGCTACGCCGCCGTCCGCCGTCGTAGACAGCCTGTGCCGCCGCTGAGCCACCTCGCCACCGCCGCGACCGCACGCCCACACCCCGGCCATGGCGACCAAGGGTGCGTGGGACGGGAGCGACGTCGATGTGACGTTCATCGAACACCTCCGCCTCCGCCGCAAGCTTTCGGCGGAGGAGCATGTGGTGGCACGACCGGCCGGCACAGAGAACTCCCCGGCGCTGCGGGAAGGCGAGGTCGTGGTCTTCGCCGACCACTTCCACCGCGGGTTCGGGCTGCCGGCGAGCTCGTTCTTCCGCCGCTTCCTGACGCGGTTCGGCCTGCAGCCGCACCACCTCGCCCCCAACGCCGTCTTGCAGCTGGCGGCGTATGTCGTCCTCTGCGAGGGGTATCTGGGGGTCGAGCCGCGGCTGGACTTCTGGTGCCGGCTGTTCTACCTCAAGCGGCAGACAGCGAAGGATCCAGCGACGCAGCAGACGGCGATGACCGCCTGCGGGGGCGCCTCGATCCAGATCCGCAAGGGAACCGGATTCCCAAAGCTCCCGCTGCACGAGTCGGTGAAACGCTGGCAGCGGGGGTTCTTCTACGTGAAGAACGTGAAGCCGGAGGCGGATTTCATCAACCTCCCAGACTTCAACAGCCAGCCGCCGACCGCCAGGCTGAATTGGCGGGCGACGCCGCCGCAGCCGCCTGAGACGGCCGACCGGCTCTACGCCCGTCTCCTTGAGCTGACCGGGCCGGAGGCGTTGAAGGCCACCGACCTGTTGGCGGCGATGATGGCGCGTCAGGTGGCGCCGCTGCAGCACCGGCCGCACCACATCTGCCAGATGGGGGGACGCCATGATCCCTACCGGCTCTCCACCAAGGAGCTGAAGCCGGCCCACGTGGCGCGGAAGGTCAATGCCATCACCACGGTGAAGATGAAGGAGGTTGAATGGCAGTGGGGGAAGATCCCCTACAGCCGGAGGCATCCGGCACCGCGGGTAAGCGCTCGACCGGCTCCCTCCTCCCCTCCTTTGCTGCGGTAGCATTGCGTTTGCTTGGATCTAACGTTGAGCATCGTCCGGCTCGCCTGCAGAAGTTCCTGCTCCTGCAGAACTATGCAGAGCCGGCGCCCGACACAGCGGACTCGGACCCGGAGGAGGTCGAGGACGCCGACGACGTAGAGCCGGCCGTCTCTGGGCAAGCCAGCGCGTCGGAGACGGAGGAGGCCGGGGCGGAGACGGAGGAGGCCGACGAGGCCGAGTTGACGGGTGAGTCTCCTTCCCAAACGAAACTTCGGTCCTGGCCTGATGACGACGCTGAGCAGGAGCCGCCCCGTGCTGCAGAGGCTCCGGAGGAGTTCCTCGAGGGGGAGGTTACGGCGCCGCGGAGGCGCCAGCTGCGAACCGAAGGCAGTTCCAGCCGGGGAGGCCCGGCCGTGGGCGATAGAGGGAAAGGGCCGGCCGCCCCCAAGCCAGCACCCAAACGCGCGGCGCCCGCGCAACCGGGTGGCAGCCGCGGAGGAGGGGGCAAGAAGCCAAGGGTCGCCCCGTCGGGACCCTCGAGGCGGGCAATTCCCATCACGGCCGGGTAAGTTTATCTCCGTCTACTTCTTAGATTGCCCCCCCGCCTCCTTCCCTCCTCGCCCCTCATCTTTCTATGGTCAGGGAGGCACGCGCTCTGGGCAAGGCCCCAGGCGGCAGGATGGAGGGGCGGCGCCGCCGACGGAGGCCGAGGCCCGGGAGCGCCAGGCGTGGCTCGACCTCGAGGAGGCCGAGCGGGAGCGGCGCGCCGAGGAACACCGACGATGGGAGGAGGCGGCGAGGAAACGAGGGGGGGCCAGCGGGGAGGCCGCTGGCGGCGCGTGGGAGGCGTTCCCTCACGACCCGGAAGAGGGGACATCGGGCCCCCATAGCTCCGGGAGGTCCGCGGAGGCCGGCATGGAGGCCTCGGTGGATGGGGGCTGCGATGCCGCCCAGCCCATGGTGGGCGACATGCCGCCGGCTACGGATGACGTCCCGCCGGAGGCGGACGACGCGCCGTCAGGGGCGGAGCTGCCGCCCCCGGAAGCGTCGGCATCGAGGATGCCGGCCCCTGAGGTACCGACATTGGGAGTACCGGCTCCGGGAGTGCCGGTGCCGGACGCGAGCCGGCCGGGAGCCGCCGGGGACGAGGCGCCTCGGGTGCAGACCGTGACAACCGAGGAGGCGGCCATGGCGAGCACGCCGACGGCGACCCCCGGCATGGTGGTGACGACGGGGGCCGGCCCCATTGTGGTCCCCTACGACGGAGGTCCTGCGGACGGGGGCCGGCCGCAGCAGATGTGGGCGACGGCCGGGCGCACCGCCCCTGGCGAGCCGTCGAACGCCCTCGGGGCGGCGGTGGCCGCCGTCGTGGAGGCCTTTGCCGCCTGCCGCACCCAGGCGACGCAGGACGCCCGGGCCGCCAACGATCGGTTGGTGAGCCTGGAGCAGGCGGTCGCGGTAAGTTCCTTTCCCTCTCTTCTTGTCTTCTTGCCTTTTGTCTTTTTCCAGTGGGAGCGCGCCAGCGCACCCACTGGGTGTAGCCCCTGAGGCCCGAGCCGGCTACAGTGTAGGCGGGTTGGGCCTAATGCAGCCGTTGTCGTTGTTTTGCAGGCGGCGCATGACCGCCGGGTGGCCGCGTACAACACCCTGCTGGGGTTGTACCGAGGGAGCGAGAGCAGGCTCGCTACCGTCACGGCGGACCTGCGAGGTATGTAGCCTTGTTCTTTCAATGGGGGGGCATACTGATGCGACAGAGGCGGGCTGAATACCCTTTTGCATTCTCCTTCTGACAACGGAGGTTGCTTCGCATAAAGCCACCCACGCCGAGACGGTCAGCCTCCGGAGCGAGGTGGTGCGCCTGTACGAGGAGCGCGATGTCGTGGCGGGCGAGAGCCACCGGTTCCGCGAGAAGGCGGAGCGGGAGAGGACGGCGCGGAGGGCGCTCGAGGAGACCCACCGCCAGGCGTTGGCGGACCGGGAAGCGGCCCTCCGCCGGGAGGCGGAGGAGCGGGAGAAGGTGCTCCGCGAGAAGCTGGAGTCCCAAGACGCCGCGCTGGCCAAGGCGGCCAAGGAGGCGCAAGAGGCCCGGGACGAGATCGAGCGCCAGCGCGAGGAGGCGTCGGCCCGAGAGGCGCGACTGTAGGAGCAGGGCCAGGAGGTGGACCAGATGCTGCGCCGTGAGTCTTCTGGCCTCCTCCCCCTTCTTTGCCTTTTTTCTTCTTCGTCTTGCCTCATGCTCGCCCTCCGCCCTCCCTTAGGACTCTTCCCCGGCGCCCAGGAAATCGCGGAGGCGGCCGTGGAGGCCAGACGCGAGGACCGGCGGGCGAGGGGGGAGGTTGTTGGAGAGCATGACCCCTGGACCCTGGACGATGTGGGAGAGGCCGACGACGCGCGCCTGACGGAGGTCGTCCGCGTCACGGAGCGACTCCAGGCAGCCGGCACGGCGCTGGTGCGTACCCTCTGGCCCAGGGCGGTGGATCCGGAGTCCATGACCCGGCTCGCCAGGTGGCTGGGGTATGGGACCGCGCGGGTAAACGCCTGGAGGGCTTCCGCAGCTCGTGCCGGCGCGGAGATGGTGCTCCGCGTCGCCAGGTCATGGTACCCCAAGCTCGACCTAGGTCTGCTCACAGCCCAGCGAGCCGGTGCCGAGGCGGAGTTGGAGGCGGTGGCGGACGAGCTGCAGGCGTGAGCCAGCGAACTCGCGTCCTTCGCCGCGTGGGACGAGTATGTCCCGGAGCGCGATGCGGACGGCGCGGTGGTCTCGGAGGACGACTATGGGCTCGCCCGGGAGGACCCGGAGGGGAGCGAAGACGAGACGGAGGACGGGGGGTCCGACACCGATGACTACGCCCCGTTCGAGCCGACCCTTGACGCGGGAGCCTCTACTTCGGGCGCCCCGGTAGCGCTGGCTTCGGAGGCGTCGGCGCCGCCGGCTTCAGGAGCGTGAACGCCGGCATCGGAGGAGGGCCGGCCCGAAGCTGCCATTGTTTGGGCCTTCTCTTTTTTTTCTCTACACTTTTGTTTAGCACTGGAACTCCACCCACTGGGTGTGTATTTGAAATGCATGTAATGAACTCGCGGCCGTGGGCCTTTTTAATTATCTAAGTTTTCATGTTGTTTTATCCCTTGTTGAATGGTATGCGTGCCGACCTTTTCTTTGCCTTTTGCCTTTTGACTTGTGTTCGCGCGCCAGGATTTCTTCCGGCTTCCACCCCGCCTGCCGGCTAGCCGGGAGCTGGTCTGGGACAGGGACGGGGCTTCGTCCTTGGGGAAAAACCGGCGAACCTTTAGAGTCAACCGGCTAGGGCTAGGTCAAGCCGGCAGAGGCCGGTTACTAGGAGTAGTGTGGTTCTGTTAGGCCGGTCCGGTTGCCATGCGTCGACGAGCCCTTGTGTGGGAAGTTCCTTCGTACCCCGTGGCCCCTTCAGCCGGACAGCCGGGAGCCAGCTTGTAGCTGGTTAGGGAGGGGAGGCGAAGGATTGCTTGCCCACACAATTTGTCCGCCTTGGGAGGGAGCCGGGCGAGCCCCCGGGCCCGGGAACCGGACCCGGTTGAAACGCCTAAGAATTGCGAAAAAACGATTTTGGAGGAAACGAAAGGAGGGCGTGCCCCAAGCACCGGCTTGGGGCCCCCGTTGTATTCACAAGCCCAAAAAGGGGAGGATACATACGTTGGTGCTTTTAGCAATAAAACGGGCGAAGGAGCGCCGCGTTCCATGGGCGCTCCGTCTCCTCGCCGGAGGCGTCTCTCTTGCGCTTCTGCGGCTTCTGGGCGTCTATTAGGTAGTACGCGTTGTTGTGCAGCGCCCGACTGACGATGAATGGGCCCTCCCATGGGGAGGACAGCTTGTGTTGACCTGCGGTCCGCTAGATCCGTCTGAGCACCAGGTCCCCTTCGCGGAAAGAGAGCGGCCGGATCTGCTTGCTGTGGTAGTGCCGAAGCTTCTGCTGGTAGATGGCCGTTCGGCTCAGAGCCAGCTCGCAGGCCTCCTCGAGGAGGTCAACGCCATCTTCCCTCGCTTCTCTTGCGTCCTTCTCGGTGTACAGGGTAACCCGAGGCGAATCGAACTCGATGTCGGTAGGGATGATCGCCTCAGACCCGTAAACGAGAAAGAATGGGGTGTAGCCGGTCGATTGGTTTGGCGTGGTCCGGAGGCTCCAAAGGACGGCCGGCAGCTCCTCGACCCAGCAGCCGGCCGACCGGACTAGCGGTGTCACGAGCCGGGGCTTGATGCCGGACAGGAGCAGGCGGTTTGCCCTTTCGACCTGGCCGTTTGACTGTGGGTGGGCAACGGATGCCAGGTCGAGCCGGATGCCGCGCCTTGAGCAGAAACGCGCTAGCGCGCCCTTGGCGAAGTTCATGTCGTTGTCGGTGATGATACTGTGGGGGATGCCATAGCGGACCGTGACGTCTTCGATGAACCGGACGGCCATGGGACCGTCCCGTTTCTTGATTGGTCGGGCCTCAATCCACTTGGTGAATTTGTCGACGGCGACCAGCAGATGCGTCATGCCTCCTCGGGCGGTCTTGAAGGGTCCCACCATGTCCAGCCCCAGACGGCGAAAGGCCACGAAAGGGGGATGGTTCGGAGGGCAGTAGCTGGCAGATGGCTCTGCGTGCTGAAGCGCTGGCAGCCCTCGCACTTGTCGACCAGTTCTTTGGCCGCCTCTAGGGCGGTCGGCCAGTAGAAGCCATGGTTGAATGCTTTAGCCACCAGGGACCTAGAGGAGGCGTGGTGCCTGCACTCGCCTTGGTGGATGTCGAGAAGGATCTCAAGCCCCTTCTCCGGCTCGACGTAGCGCTGGAAGACGCCGGTGCTGCTGCGGTGAACCAGTTCGCGGTTGATGATGCTGTAGGTCGAAGCCCGTCGTTGAATCTGCCTCGCAGTGGCCTCATCGGAGGGGAGTTCGCCACGCTGGAGGAACACCAGGATGGGTTGGGCCCATGACGGGGCCGAGAGGAGGGCCGACTCAGTCCCCGGGGCCGGCTCGCCAGCCCCCGGGGGGAGGAAGCGGTCGGAACGTCGTCCGCCACCATCACGCCGGCAGCCTCGGAGCCGGCGCGTGCGGAGGCAAACGGCTCGATCCTCGTGGCGGGAGGTGCCGGCTCGGAGGCGAGTGGAGATGGGGCCGGCAGAGCCGCCGTAGCCGGCGAGGTTGGTTGTGCGGCCGGCTTCGCCGGGGTGCCGGCCTCGCTCGCCGGAACGAAGATGGACCCCGACTCGGGGAGGGCTTGATCGAGGGCTTCAGCAGCCGCTTGAGGGAAGCGCCGGCTGGGATGGCCTGCCGGGTGGAGCCGATCTTGGCCAGGGTGTCGGCCGCCTCGTTGTCTGCGTGGGGAACGTGGTGAAACTCGCAACCCTCGAAGGAGCCGGTTAGCTGCTGGACGAGGAAGCGGTAGATGGCCATGTTGGCGTCCCTGGCGTCCCATTCGCCAAAGACTTGTTGCACCACAAGGTCGGAGTCGCCGAAGCAGATGATGCGCCGGATGCCGATCTCCCTGGCGAGCCGGAGGCCGTGGACGAGGGCCTCGTACTCGGCCACGTTGTTGGAGGCGGTGAAGTGGATCTGGAGTGCGTAGCGGAGCTGGTCGCCTCTGGGAGACGACAGGACGATGCCGGCACCCAGGCCGGTTCGCATCTTCGAGCCGTCGAAGTGCATGCGCCAGTGCGTGGAGTCGGGCGGAGGCGGCACGAATTGGGTCTCGGCCCAGTCGACAAGGAAGTCGGCCATTGCCTGGGACTTGATGGCGGTACGGGGTTCGTACCGGATCTCGTAGTCGGCCAAGGCAATGGCCCATTTGGCGATTCGGCCGGTGGCGTCCCGGCCGGCCATGATTTCGCCCAGCGGCGCCGTGCTCACGACGGTGATGACGTGCTCTTGAAAGTATTGCTTGAGCTTCTGGGCGGCGAAGTATATGCCGTAGCACATCTTCTGGTAGTGGGGGTAGTTCTGCTTGGAGGCGGAGAGGACCTCGCTGAGGTAGTAGACGGGACGTTGTGTCGGCAACGTTTTGCCCTCCTCCGGCCGTTCCACTACCAGGACGACGCTGACGACGCGTGTGGTGGCCGCGATGTAGGCGAGCAGGGGCTCTTTGTCGGCCGGCGCGGCCAGGATGGGCGCGCTGGTGAGAGCCCGCTTGAGGCCGTGGAATGCCGCGTCCGCCTCGTCGGGCCAGTTGAACAGAGCCGGCCTCTTCGAGAGGTCTCGGACCGGTTCGACCAGGGCTGACTTGCGCAGGAGCCCGTAGAGGGGCAAGGCCTTCTCGCCTAGCCGGCTGATGAACCGGTTGAGGGAGGCGAGGCAGCCGGTGAACTTCTGGACGTCGCGGAGCCGGACCGGCTTGGGCATGCGCTCGATCGCCCGAATCTTCTCAGGGTTGGCTTCGATGCCGCGGGCGGACACGAAGAAACCCAGTGGTTGGCCAGCTGGGACGCTGAAAACGCACTTCTCTGGGTTGAGCTTGATCTTGTACTCGCGCAAGTTGGCGAACGTTTCCCGGAGGTCGTCGAGGAGGCTGAAGTGCTTCTTGGATTTGACGACAATGTCGTCCACGTAGACGTGGACGTTCCTGCCTATCTGAGGCAGGAGGCACTTCTGCATGCAGCGCTGGAAGGTGGCGCTGGCGTTCTTTAGGCCGAAGGACATGGTGATGTAGCAGTAGGCCCTGGTGATGAAGGAGGTCTTGAGCCGGTCGGACGGGTCCAGCTTTATCTGGTGGTAGCCGGAGTAGGCGTCCAGAAAGGACAACAGATCGCAGCCGGCCGTGGAGTCGATGACTTGATCGATTCGCGGCAGGGCGAAAGGGTCCTTGGGGCACGCCTTGTTCAGGCTCGTGTAGCCGATGCACATGCGCCAGGTCTTGTTTTTCTTCAGCCCCAAGACTGGGTTGGCCAGCCAGTCCGGGTGGAAAACTTCCATGATGAAGCCGGCTGCGAGCAGCCGGGCGATCTCTTCTCCGATAGTGCGCCACTTCTCCTCGGAGAAACGGTGCAGGGGTTGCTTGACCGGTTTCGCGTCCGGTCGTACGTGCAGCTTGTGCTTGGCGAACTTCCTCGGGACACCCGGCATGTCTTTTGGGGACCACGCAAAGATGTCCCGATTCTCATGGAGGAAGTCAACGAGCTCGCTTTCCTATTTGCTGTCGAGGCGTGAGCCGATGGTCACGCACTGGGTGGGGTTGACCGGATCGAGCGGCACCTCCTTGGTGTCCTTGGACGGCTGGAAAGAGACCTCGCCGGCCGACTAGGATGGAGGAGCCGGCACGACTGGCTGGGAGGAGGCGAGAGCTACCAGCCGGTCGAGCTGCCGCTTCTCCTCCGCTATTTCCAGGACCTCGGCCAGCCGACTTTCGTCGCGCGCGCATGCGATCGACATCTGATACTTGCCGGCGACGGTGATGATGCCCTTGGGCCCCGGCATCTTGAGCTTGAGGTAGGCATAGTGGGGGACCGCCATGAACTTGACGAGGGCTGGCCGGCCCAACAACGCGTGGTAGGGGCTGTCGAGGTCGACCACCTCGAACGAGATGGGCTCGCGGCGGAAATGACCGGCGTCGCCGAAGAGGACGTCGAGCTTGATCTTGCCGACGGGCATGCAGGACTTGCCTGGCACGATGCCGTGGAAGATGGTCCGGCTCGCCTTCAGGTCCTCCACCTTGAGCCCTAGCTTGAGCAGGGTGTCTAGGTAGAGGATGTTGATGCTACTGCCCCCGTCGATCAACACCCGCGGGAAGCGGCACGAGCGCTTCTCGGAGGCGATGGTGGGATCGAGGACGAGGGCGTAGCTGCCGGGGTTCGACATCACGGCCGGGTGGTCCGCCCGGCTCCAGGTGACCGGCTTCTCAGACCAATGCATGAACTGGGGAGTTGCGGGGATGGTGGCGTTCACCTCGCGGTGGAACCGACGCTGGGCGTGCTTGTCCGTCTCCTCGCTAGTGAAGACGACGTAGCAACCGTCGTGCTCTGGGTGTTGGTCGAGCAGCCGGCCGTCGTTGCGGGCTGGGGCCGGGGCCGCTTGGGCCGGCACGGGAGCCGGAGCCGGGGCTTGGGCTGGGGCCGGTGCGCGAGCTGGCGGCGTGGGGGGAGCCGGGAGGCCGTCCCCCCGGGCCAGACGCTGGGAGAAACTGCACTGCCGGAGCGTGTGCGTGGCCGGCTTGGCGCCGGAATGGTTCTTGCAGGGGAGGTCGAGCATTTGCTCGAAAGTCAGCTTGGGCTGCCAGGCAGCCTTACCGGTGCGCTGGCGCTGACCGGGGGCCTGGCCAGCCGGCTGCTCCTCCTCGATGGAGGCGACCTGCCGGCTCCCGTAGCGGGAGTCGGGCTGGTCGTTCTTGCGCTTGTCGTCGCGCTGCTGCCAGTTGTCGGCCGCCGCCCGCGGCACGGCGGGGGGCATGGCCGGTTTGGTCGGTGCCTTGGCCTTCATCCTCATAGATGAATCGGTCGTGGCGTATTTGTCCGCTTTGGACATTAGGTCCGTCAGGAAGGTCGGCTCGGAGCACATGAGCTTGTGCTTGAGAGGGGTGTCATCGCGGTAGCCCTCGATGAAGTATTGGATGGCCTGCACCTCATGCACTCCCTCGCAGGAGTTGCGGAGCTCGGTCCAGCGCGTGAGGTAGTCGCGGAGGGGCTCTTCCGGCCCCTGGACGCACATGTCCAGCTCGCGAGGCCGGTCGGGCCGTTTGTAGGTGCCGGTGAAGTTGCGGACGAAGGCTTCCTCGAAGTCCGTCCAAGTGTTCACGCTGTTGGCAGGCAGGCTGTTAAGCCAGGTGCGGGCCGAGCCAATCAGCATGAGGGGGACGTAGCGGACAGCTACGCGCTTGTTTCCCCTGGCGATGCCGACGGCGGTGGTGTAGTCGATCAGCCAGTCTTCCGGCTTGGCGGTCCCGGTGTACTTTGGGGTGTCGCGGGAAAGGGTGAAGCCGGGCGGAAAGGGTTCGTTGCGGATCCGTGGGCCGAAGCAGGCTTGGCCTATCGATCCCTCCTCCTCGAGGAGAGCCGACTGCGCCAGCCGGTCGAGGCGGAGCCGGGCATCGTTGTCGCTGTGGGGGACGCACGGTCTGAGTCGGGCCGCCAGTTCGGGACGGACGGCCGGTGGGACGGACCGTGCTGGCTCTTGCCGCAGTGGTGGTGTGTGCTCGTGGGTGCGCCGGTTGCCTCCTGCCGGCGCTTCGTCGCGGCGGTTGCTACGGGCCGGGTTGTTGCTGCGCCGGCTGTTTACAGCCGGCTGCTCGTTCCCGTGCAAGAGGGGGCGCTGGACGTTGCTCCTCCGGGTGTTTTGGACGGAGGGACGAGGAGCGCTGGAATGCTGAGCCGGCCGGCGGTCAGCAGCACCAGCGTCCTCGCCCTCGGGGCGGGGGAACTCGGAGATGGCCCCGCCAGGGGCGAGGCCGGCCTATTGTGTGTTGGCGGTGTCGATGAGGTCCTTGATGTGCCGCTCGCGCGCGGCACGCTCGTCACCCTCCAACGTCGCCAAGTCCTCGTAGGCGACCTGGGCGGCACGCAGGTTGGCCGCGGGATTGTCGTAGACAGGGAGACGCCCGCCGAGGATTTTCGTGACAACGCGGCCGCGTTCCCGCACGGCCCCACGCCGGCTGGGCTCGGTGCCAGCCGGGGTGAGACCGTACGCGGAGTTGTACTCCCGCTGCGCGGCTTCCATCCGGCGCCGCTCGGCAGCGAGGGCTCTGGCGTCCTCGAATAGCAGGCGGCGGGCCGCCTCTAGCTTGGCTCTGGTGGCGGCCAGATCCGCTGTCGCGGCGATGGGAGTGCCCAGACCCCTGAGGGTGGTAGCGAGCAGGTCGGAGGTGCCGGCGCGAGCCGTGGCTGCGTCGGCCTCGGCCGCTCGCCCGCGGCCCGAAGTGGTGGAAGAGATGGCGACCATCACTCCCACGCGAGTGTGGGAGTCGATGGCCTTGCCCGTGGCGAGTGCGCTCACGGACGAGGGAGGCTCGGTGCAGTTGAGCACCCAGCTAGGGTACTCGTCGGCCGTCGGCGCGCCAGCAAGGCTCAGCTTGCTGAACTGCCCGGTGAGCGCGGCGACGTCGAACGCGAGGTCGCGGTCGTGGCGCTTGTCAAAGACGCCGGCCGCGCTGCCCGCGGAACCTGCCGGAGCAAGCCCCACGAGCAGGCGGTTCTACCCGGGCGCGAGGCGGCCGGGGGAGATGGTGAAGGGCCCCGCCCGGAGCGTGACTCCGGCCGACGCCGCGGACGGCCCCACGGTGGGCGCCAACTGTCGTGGTTTCGTCACGACAGATGCCATGGGGAGGCTTATAGAGAGGGGCCGAAGGGCGCCGGCGGCCTCCGGGAACGGGGTTAGGCACAAACGGTGACGGACACGCGATGTACCCAGGTTCAGGGCCCTCCGTGGGAGGCAACACCCCTAGTCCTGCTCGGTTCTCGTTATGCGAATGGAGAGGTTACAACCAGGCTCCTGGAGCTGTATGATCAAGGGAGGAGGAGGTAGCCGTTCTCCTACCTCTACGTGTGTTGAGTGAGGAAGATGGAATGGATCCCGAACCCCCCTGCATGGGGGCGGTCCGAGGGGTTTTATAGGCCAACCCCCCGGATTACAATAGGGATAGAAAGCTGCGGGGCGGGGGGGGGGCGGCTAGCAGCCCCTTGGGCCGACCGCGGGGCCCGCCGGCTGTAAGGTCTTGTCGCTGGTGGGTCCCGCCGGCGGAAAGGTCTCCTCCAGAACCGGCGGGCCCCGCCTGGTGGGACCCGATGCCGGTCGCTTCATGGCACGGGTCGCCCCGTCTGGCGTCGTCTAGCGGCGCCCGGTCGAAGTCAGCGGTCCGGCCGGTCGCCCTGCAGCCATGCCGGGGCAGGTAATGGAGTGGTTGAGGCGTGCCGGCACTGTTGGAAGCCCGGTCGCCATCCGCCAGGGTCAGAGGACTTGATGCCTTCACTGTAGCCATGCGGCGCTGACCCCTGATGGGACGAGGTCCACTGTGGCCGCACGGGACCTGGCAGTGGGATCCAATGCCCGGCCGGCTGGAGGGACCAGCCGGCCTTGTCCACGGCCGGCTGGTGAGCTATAACCGGCGGAAGAGCAACCGACTGGCCCCGAACAGAGGGGGACGGCCGGCAAGGCAAAGCCGGACCACTAGAGGAAGCGGCCCGCCTTTGAGCCGTGCTTGGTGAGCTGGATTAAGGGGTCATCCGAGGATACCCCGGGGTCATCCCCCGTCACTAAGAGACATATTCCATGCAAAATTAAGAAATATAAAATTCTAATATCCTTTTCGTAAGCATACAAAATTAACTGGTTAAAACTGGCCTTCTTTTATGCATCCAAAATTCTTGGTGAGAAGGGTCTTTAATAAGAATATTTAGAGCTCTCCCGTTTAATGTGGGAGCTACCGGAGTTAAGTACATCATCTATATTAAAACAAAGTTTTTTGTTCTTCAATACAAATACCAGTTTCTTATCTGGTATACAGTTGAAAAAAGTACCTATGAGTATACAGAAATTAGATTGCTAGGTGCTAGCGTCCATCTAATACTGTAATTCTCATGTTATTTGCAGAATACACAGTATTTTCTGCTAATCCATTGGTATCATAGGTATTTTCTGCCAAAAACATAGGTTCTTTTGGAGGTGGAAGTGATATATCTCCATTCTCCAGAAAGGACAGGATTGATGACATGAGTGGTCGCGCATTTGGGCTGCCTTGAACACACAAGAGTCCGATATGGATGCACCGTATAGTTTCATTAAACGAACAACTCCCAACAACTGACGAGTCAATAAAATCCTTTGTGTCCCCATCCTTCCATAAGCTCCATGCCTGCATCCATTCTTATCCCTTTGAGGATGCATATATTTACTGTAATTGCAGAAATTCGAACATGTCATAGTACTTACATAGGCTATAATGCTGGAGAAGTCTGCTTTTAGGTGCACAGAGCTGATCTTTGAGCCACTCACAATCTCTAGTAGTAAAACTCCAAAGCTATATACATCAGACTTGACAGAAAACACTCCTTTTAAAGCATATTCAGGCGACATGTAACCGCTGTTTGAACACATAACATAATTTTGGTCAACCACAAGAATAATGCATAAAGGTAATTCATGCAGTGTATCACTTACTATGTGCCAACAACGCGGTTGGTATTTTCTTGCTGCTGATTGCCGCCAAATATCCTTGCCATACCAAAATCAGATATCTTAGGGCTCACTTCGGCATCTAATAATATGTTGCTTGCTTTGAGATCCCTGTGAATTATCTTCAACCTTGAATCTTGATGAAGATAAAGAAGTCCTCTAGCTACCCCTTTGGTTATCTCGAATCTTATTGGCCAACCAAGCATTGATTTTCTTGTGCCATCTACTACAAATAGCATCATTTGAGAGATAACATCAGTCTTTCTGGTTGATTTCATTACTTGCTGAAATTTGGCAAGGCGTAAGCAGGACATACCGAAAAGCATGGCGTCCAGACTTTTCCTGGGCAAGTATTCATATATCAATAGTTTCTCATCTCCATGGATGCAGAAACCGAGAAGTCTAACCAAGTTTTTGTGCTGCAACTTCGCAATGAGTATTACTTCATTTCTGAATTCCAGTGCGCCCTGGCCAGAACCCTCACTTAGCCTTTTCACGGCAATTTCTGTTCCATCTTCTAATGTCCCCTGGCAATTGCATACTTTTAGGTCAAGCACAATGGAAATACAGTTATGTTGCTCTGTAAGAGAAACTTTCACGTTACCTTGTAGACGTTGCCAAAACCTCCATGCCCAAGAATGTTGGAGTTAGAGAATTTGGTTGTTGCAAGTACAATTTCTTTGAAGCTAATAAAAGGATACTTTAAGTTTACATCGCGAAGCTCAACAGAAGTGCTTGAAGTTCCTGACATCAGTTTCTTCCAAATTTTCTTGTTTCCTTGTTTGCCTATAAGGAACATTGATGCACACATTATAATAAAGGAACATGGCACATAGAAATATGGAATAGCACATAGAAACATGCTTGAGGGAAATTACAACGAGAAAATTATGGAACTGTGGTCTACCTCCAAAGTTGCATATCCAAACAAGTCACACACAGATGATTATGAGTAAACTTGACAAGACCGGCAATGCAATTTTTAAAACAGCGCTCTTCCGCTTTTTATCTGCCAAAATTCAGCCTGTAAGCAATCATGATTTAAACATTTGCTAAATAGTTAGTTTCAGAAGCCAAATATTTATTACAGTATGAACTACATGCACTTTGTCTTGACTCTCAAGCAATCTATTTCTCACATGAACAATTGCGTCACGAGTATGGTAACATTTGGGACATACAAAACTTCTGCTTTATACTTTAAATTAGAATACTGCGCAACATGTGTTGCTGAACTGGATGGAGTGGTTGTCAAGCCGATTTTTATTCAATATAATCAGATGGCATAGACAACTTATGCCGGAATGTGAAGGTTTCCTTCTGTAGGTATGTATATCTTGTATATTGACTTGGATTGTATGAACTGGTAGGAGCAACTACATTTTCGATGAATAGGAAATAGATAGGAATGCAAATTCAAATCAAATAAATAAGACTCAAACCAGGGTGGTGGCACGGTACATTCACTCTCCCGCCCTTTTCACTAGGCTCACTTCCTATACATTGACTGAGATTGGATATATAAAGACTTTGGAACAAGTGTGGTGGCAGCTGGCCAAATGTTTCCAGGCACCTCAGATGTCTGAAACATGTATTTGAAGCAGTCCCTTGATAAATTATTCAGATGGATGTGTTTTACATACTAACTAACTTTAGAAAACTCGATCTGCGGTATTGCCAACTCTTGCATGCTCATATTTTCATTCTTCATCCAGTGGCTGCTAATTTGCACCCTCCAATTGGATAAGCTATTGGGTTTTCATATAAAACAGAGTTTAGTCATTCACATGCATCATATATTCTTATTTGTCTGCCACTACTAGTTTAAACTTTACTTGTACTAACATTTTAGATAGCACTAATGGGGATATTACTGGAGCTTCACTGGACTCACAAAATAGAGGGTATATCTACTAACACAAGCAGAGAAATAGAAATAGTAAGATGTACCACTCAATCCATTAATCCGGATATAGAGGTTTTCCCCTTGTCCAATTAGCTTCTCAGTGTCAATCAAATCTCCGATCCATAATAGGCACCTAGTTTCATCCCCATTGATAGTCTTGGTGCTCATATAGATGTAAGCATACGCTGTGCAGAAGCAGTTGCTGGTGCATTCTGCTATGCATTCATCTAAGCTATTATTCTTGACATGCAAGAACTGGTCGGGAACCTTCATGGTTGACATATTTAAGAAGTCACCCCCTTGACCACATCTCAGTGCTTTTGTCCGGTGGCATCCCTGCAAAAACCTGTGGGCCGTCCAGTCTTGTTTGTTGTTTGGCTCAAAGCCGTCAAGACACTTGCATGTCACAATAGGCTGCGTGTTATCGCAGTAACCAAATGAACCACATTAACCAAATTTGTTGCATTCCTGGTTAGGTTGTGACCGCAGGTCAGTCCATTTTGACATATTGTTGTTCCAGACTCGTGTCTTTATCTTGCCTGAGTGGTCCATCTTCATTAGCACTGATGAGACACTTGGTACTGGTAGTCCAAAGGAAATGTAGACCTCATCATCAATAGTTTGCAGTGTATAGTAAATTGTGGACTTGATACTCTCGACATACTGCCCAACTGCCAAATTGTTATTCCATACCGAACTTCGCCGGTATGGTGTTGAGCCATTCCATATAAAACGCTGCCGAAAGTCATCAGGATCTGCACCATATGAGAAGTTGCCTGGGGATGGGTCTTGGGGGCTTCTCCAGGAGATGAGCCGTTGTAGTGCATGCGTCTTGTGGGTGACCCTGAGTTTCATGCCTGGAAATAGAGTGTCGATCGGGTCATCAAAGCTTTGCCATAAGATGATGCCCTGTGACGACCGAAGGATAAAATTCCCACTATTATCGAGCGTGGCTTCTCCACCAGCCACCTCTGACGATGAATTTCCTGCAGCGCTGATGTTTGTCGTCCAGAGAAGCTGGCCTTTGGTGTCTGACAACGCAAGATCGGATCTGCTTGTGAGCGCGAGTGTTGCAGAAGAAGGATCAGTTATGGGCATAGCACGGTTGGCAACCCACACATAGTTGTCTTCGGGTATGTTCTTGTACCATATGCCGACGTAGTAATATTTTGTACTGGAGCTGGACATGGAGAAGAATCCCAGAGCAAAAGTGCCGTCATCGGAGGTGATGGTGCTTCCAGCAGAAAGCGGCTTGTTGGGAAGAAGGCGGCTGCCGGATGATGCACAGAACGGGAATAACCAAAATGACCAACAGACAAGGCAGATGATTGTGTGTATGGGAAGGGGATCCATTGCTGTAGTGAACTATGGAACTGGGATATGGAAGCAAAGAACTGCTTTGGACAATGCAAATCAGAACTGAGGCAGAGTCAGTCAAGCATTTTATTTGCGCTCCTTTTTCCACAGGAAGCTACTGGGAAAGTGGGAATCTTGGAAGTGGTCAAAGAGAGATGTTTCTAGGAAGTTTGAAAATGTTGGGTTGGTTGCTATCATCTGGACTATGATGGACTAACCTTTCTCAGCGAACAGAATAGCCATTTACTTTTCTTTTCGATGTGACTGCTGGGTTTTCTTGTTTGAATGTGCTGATCACTACAATTTTAGTTGGAATAAACCCCTTGTTTCGGTTTTGGTATGTTACCTTAGATGTTTTTTGAAACAAACTTATCTTTTGTGCGTATACATATGAGATCATGGGTCTTTATGTCGTGCAGGAAATTCCGTGGTCTTTCCTTTGGACTTTAGCTAATGTTTGACCATGTGAGTTATTACTGGATAAGTTAAAAACATGGACATATCGCCTCATAAAGAAGTACACATTTTCTATTTTTGTCGGGCTTTAGAAGAACACCATTGGACCCTGACCGAATGTACAAAGGGACCTTGTGCTTGTTGCTTAAAAATTACATTAGGATGTGAGGTCAAACACTATGGGTGGAATAACGTATATATCCCTTTTCTCTGCAATTATAGAATTTGCCAGCTATGTGGTTGAGTGTGCAGTCCTGCCTGCATTTGTGCCCTTGGCTTTGCAAGGAAAATGTATTTTTTAGCTGTCGTGTGCAACTACATATCTGTAAAGAGCGTATCACCTGTTTAGTGTCTCCTCATGGTACTCATTATGTTATTGCAGACGTTCACGGTGCACTTCTTCCATCATAAATGTATTACTAAGAAATGATATTTTTTCAGTGAAAGTGAAAGTGCAACCATACATTCGTTGAGATGGCAAGGCTGGAGAAGCTCTACAAAATGCACACATGTAAGGGGCGAAGAGGGGGGGGGGGGGGGGGGGTTTATTACTATTTTTTAGCTGTACTAAGGGGGCTATTACTGGAGCTCCACTGAACCCGCAAAATAGAGGCTACATCTAGTATCACAAGCAGAACAGAAACAGTAAACTGTACCATTCAATCCATGAACCCGGATATAGAGGTTTTCCCCTTCTCCAATGAGCTTCTCTGTGTCAATCAAATCTCCAATCCATAAGAGGCATCTAGTTTCATCCCCATTGATAACCTTGGTGCTCATATTGGCGTAAGCATACGCTGCGCAGGAGCAGTTGCTGGTGCATTCTGCTATGCATTGATCTAAGCTTCTATTTTTGGCATACACAAACTGGTCGGGAACCTTCATGGTTGACATATTTAAGAAGCCATCCCCTTGACCACATTTTAGTGCTTCCATCCGATGGCAGCCCTGTGAAAACCTGTGGGCTGTCCATTCTTTTTTGTTGTTTGGCTCAAAGCCATCAAAACACTTGCATGTCACAATAGGCTGCGTGTTGTCACAGTAACCAAATGGACCACAGTAACCAAATCTGTTGCATTCTTGGTTAGGTTCTGACTGCAGGTCAGTCCATTTGGACACTTTGATGTTCCAGGTTCGTAACTTCATCTTGCCTGACCAGTCCATCTTTACTACCACTAATGAGACACTTGGTGCTGGTAGTCCAAAGGAAAAAACATACCTCATCATCAATAATTTGCAGTGTAAAGTAAATTGTGGACCTGATACTCTCGATATACTGCCCGACTACCAAAAAATTATTCCATATCGGACTTCGCCGATATGGTTTTGAGCCATTCCATACAAAACGCTGCAGAATCTCATCAGGGTCTGCACCATATGAGAAGTTGCCTGGGGATGGGTCTTGGGGGTTTCTCCAAGAGATGAGCCGTTGCAGTGCATGCGTCTTGTGGGTGATCCTGAGGTTCATACCTGGAAGGAGAGTGTCGGTCGGGTAATCGAAGCTTTGCCATAAGATGTCGCCCTGTGAGGACCGAAGGATAAAATTTCCATTGTTATCAAGCGTGGCTTCTCCACCAGTTACCTCTAACGATGAATTTCCTGCTGCGCTGATGTTTGTCGTCCAGAGAAGCTGGCCGTTAGTGTCTGACAAGGCGATATTGGATCCATTTGTGAAGGCGAGTATTGCAGAAGAAGGATCAGCAATCGGCATAGCACGGTTGGCAACCCACACAATGTTGTCTTCGGGTATGTTCTTGTACCATATGCCGACGTAGTAATGTTTTGTGCTGGAGCTGGACAGAGAGAAGAATCCCAGGGCAAAAGTGCCGTCATCGGAGGTGATGGTGCTTCTACTAGAAAGGGGCTTGCCGGGAAGAAGGCGGCTGCTGGATGATGCACAGAATGGGAGTAACCAAAATGACCAACAAAGAAGGCAGATGATTATATGCATGGGAATGGGATCCATTGCTGTAAAGAACTATGAAACTGGGATATGGAAGAAAGGAATTGGATGAGTTGCCTTGGGCAAGGTACATAAGAACTCCGGGAAGAAGCAGAGTCAGTCAAGCATTTTATTTGTGGTCCTTTTTTCCCACAGGAAGTTTCTGGGAGTCTTGGAAGCAGTCAAGGAGAGATATTTCTAGGAAGCTTGAAATGCTGGGTTGTGGTTGTAAACTTGTTAGCATCTGGGCCATGATACACTAGCCTTTCTCAATAAAGAGACTAGCCATCTACCTTTCTTTTAGATGTGACTGCTGGATTTTCTTGTTTCAATGTGCTGATAACTACTCCCTCTGTCCCAAAATGTAAGATCATTTTTGACGGAGGGAGTACAATTTTAGTTGGATTCCATATATTTATGAACAGAACAAACTCAATTTATGAACAGAACAAACTCATAATTTTAGTTGTTTTGGTTTTGATGTTGTTACCTTGGAATTTTTTTTAAACGAACCAATCTTTTGTACATATACATATGAGATTGTAGGTAAATGTGAACATCAGTAGGGCAGAAAATGCCATGGTCTTCCCATTGGACATGCATCACCTGTTCTTTGACCATGCAGCTGGAGAAGTTATAAACATGGACAGGTCGGCTCATTAAGAAGCACACATTTTCTTTTCTTTTGGGTTTCAGAAGAACATCATCAGGCCTTGACTGGATTTAATTACAAAGAGACCTTGTTGCTTAAAAATGTGAGGTCAAACTCTCTGGGTGGACTTACGCATTCGTTCTGGTCTCTGCAATTATAGAAGTTTGGCAGCTACGCATTTCAGCATGCAGCCATGCCCATGTTTGCGCCCCTAGCTTTGCAAGAAAACGGATTTTTTTAGCTGTCTGAATAGAGCGTATCACCTGTTTAGCGTCTTCTCATTTATCTGAAAAGAGCGTATCACTTGAAAAGTATTTGTTAGCTGTATATGCATTTATGTTATTGCAGATGCTCACGGTGCATTTCTTCCATCATAAAGGTATAACTCAGAAATGACTTTTGCGCTGGAGGAGGTGATAGCGCAACCATGTACTCGCTAAGATGGCAAGGCTGTGTCAGGACCCAAGTATGTGTTCTCTGAAGAATTCAACACTGCATCGTCGATTCAGTTAAGTTTGAACGAGACAACTCTGATGCTCCTCCTGTCTCTGTACAGTTATGAAGATCCGGATGGCATACGATCAACATCTAATGGCTGCGAGAGTGTCGCGTGTCGCTGTTTGCTATCCGGCAAGCCTTCAGAGAGCCAATTACTCCATTTTGCGTTTCCTTCTTTTTCCTCCAAGTTGTAAGGCTATAAAGCCGCGTTTCTAGACTGGGTATTTCTCTTGTATTAGGGTTTCTCCCTAAACTGTCAGTGCTCCTGGTTGGCCTTAGGTTCTTCTTGTATCGCGCTAGAACCCTTGAATTTGTCCAATAAAGTAGCTAAGATTTGCGAGTCTCAGTTATTCTTTCGGAATCTTGATCTTCAGACCACCTCGGGTCCGACAGGTTGGAGCAACTCTGTATTTCCAAGGATGGGTAGCACTGTAACAACTCAGAGATCTACTTCCTCCGTTCCTAAATATTTGTCTTTCTAGAGATTTCACTATGAGCTACATACGGATGTATATGAACATAATTTAAAGTGTAGATTCACTCATTTTGCTTCGTATGTAGTCGATAGTTGAATCTCTAAAAAGACAAGTATTTAGGAACGGAGGGAGTATTATTTACAGAGTTATTTCAGCGGATATTCTAATGCTCAGACTGATCAGGACATCAATCTGCAAGTGATTATCTGACCTTTTTTTTTTGCTGAGGCATATGAGTTTAGATAGCATCGTTGTTACCATAATACACATGTATTTATGTGTGACAGATTATTGACTTCATGTTTGCAAAGAAGTTGGAAGGCGACTTCAGGACTTACAGAGCATGTGGCATAGCTGACTCTGGCTGCAAATATTGTTCTTGGCAAGGGGCATGAGTTTACTGCTCAACGGTAAGTCGTTATGTACCCCCTGTGTACTCGTGTAGGATCGTCCAAATTATGAATCTGATCAACATTGTTATATAGGAGTACTATATTTTGTATAAGGAAATTTACATAGAGCACGCCCATTTCCTAAAGTTTGTTCTTTTTAGTGCCGAACCATATGAGTAGCAAACCCTATTATAATCTCGTAAAACAAACATAGTGGCGCCTGCATTCAGTTGGTCTACAGTTTCTTCCTTTCAGAAAACAGAAGTTTGGGTTATAACATTTTGAACCACTGAGGCTTTCTATTCCTGATTTTGTATACCAGTACCTTGTATACTTGCTTGCAACTTTTAAGATTTGGTTTTTTTACCTTTTTGTCCAAGATATATATGCCCTTAAAGTAACTGATCAATTAGTTACTGAATTTTCTCGTCCCAGAGAATGAATGCATTTCAGAGCTTGTCACCACCGTTCTGTACCTCCTCTACGCAACATCGTAAAAAACCAAATAAACAAATTCTTGGAAGATTTTCAAAGCCTCACAACTCAAACTGAATGCCTAAACAGAGCTCACCTAATCCTTCTCCCCAAAAAGATCAGGCAAACACCCTTGACGCCTACCGCCCGATCTCCCTTCAAAACTGTCCGATCAAAGCCGTCGCCAAGATTCTCACCAACAGACTAAAACCGCTAATACCGAAGCTCGTTCATGCCAACCAAACTAGCTTCATCTCAGGACGTTGCATTGCGGAAAATTTTGTCTATGTTGCAGACATCATTGCAACCTGCCACAACAGAGAAGCTCCAACCATGATCATCAAACTAGACTTCAGCAAAGCCTTTGACTCGTTATCCTGGGAATCCCTCTCAGCTATTCTCCGCTGTCGTGGCTTTCCGCCAAAATTTATAGCATGGATTAGTGACCTCCTCTCGACCGGAAAAACTGTTGTCATGCTCAACGGGATCCCGGGAAACTAGATAAACTGCAAAAACGGCCTCAGACACGGAGATCCCATATCCCCCTACCTCTTCATCATTGTCACTGATCTTCTTCAATAAATGATCCAACAAGACTGCAACCTACTTCACCTCAGCCATCCACTGTTCTCGCATCTTCCCCCAACTATCCTACAATATGCTGACGACACTCTTATTATTGCCAAAGCATCCAATGACGCAGCAACTCAATTAAAAAGTCTTTTACACAAATTCGCCATGGCAACCGGCCTCACTATAAACTTTGCCAAAACAACGGTTGTACCTTTGCATGTCCAACACGATATAGCAGACTCCATCGCCTCAACTCTGCAATGCACAACTTCATCATTTCCGCAGATCTACCTAGGACTACCCTTAGCACCCACTCGCCTTCCAGCCAACGCCTTCCTACCCATTATAGAACGATGCAGAAAATTCTTGACGGGTTGGTGAGCAAAAATCCTCTCCAAAGGGGACAGGCTAATTCTTCTGTCAGCTGTCCTTGACTCCATCCTAGTGTACTTCATGTCTGTCTTCCTCATCCCAAAAAGTGTCCTTAGAACCATAGACTCCATCCGACGAGCCTTCTTCTTGGCCGCAGAGGAAATGCACTGGTGCACAATGCTTAGTTGCCTGGAAAAATGTGTGCAAGTGCAAACCTAAAAAGTTTGGTGGGTTGGGTCTAAAAAACTTGCATTCACAGAACAATTGCCTACGGATGAAATTTGTTGTAAAAGCGCTCCTCCCAGCTCAGGAACCTTGGATAGACTGGCTCTCCACGCAACACCCAAATGTTTTCATTGCTTCACAAAACAGCCACTCATTTCTTGGCAAAACTATAAAACAACAATTACCTGCACTCCACGCCATCTCTTTCGTCCTCACACATTCAGGCACTAACACATACTTTCGGCTCGACATTTGGCTACACCAAAAACCAATTGCTGCTTTGTTCCCCTGCCTTTACTCACACACCACTACTCCACTTGCTCGTGTGTCTACTGTTTTGAACCTCGGTTTAGAATCAATCCTACGGAACCGCCTAACATCTAATGCTGCTATCGAGTTGTGCTCCTTGTTGTCTCTGCTGCAGGGTCCAGGTGTCGCCAGGACCAGACGAGCGCTACCTAAGTGGTGGCCTCCCCTTCTCCACGAAAGCCGCCTATGAGCTGATCATGTTTGACAACGACGATGACATGCATGCCGTGTCCATATGGTCTTCCTGTGTCCCCAACCGTGTAAAAATCTTTGCATGGCTCTTATTCCGTGGTCGACTCAACTCCAAGAGCAACCTTCTCCACAAGCATATCATCTCGGATTTGCTCTGCCCGCGATGTGGATTCGATGGCGAAACCAGCCACCACATCTTCATTTGTTGTCCGCTCGCGCAGCGAATATGGCAAAGGATTGGCTTCTCACCCACGGACAACATTGATGATCTCTGGAGCTGCTGTCTACCTAACCAAGTAGGCATGATCATCTGGCACTCAATTCTCCTCATCATTCTATGGAGGATCCGGGACTCTAGAAATGCTATGACCTTCAGGCTGGAAAACCACAGCATCTACACCCTCAAACGAATCATTGATGATCTCATGCTCTGGACACACCGGATCAAGAAACCAGAGCATAAATAGGCCGCCGCCTCGTGGTGTTCCTATCTCTCATCACGTTTACACGTGCTTATGTAATTCATATTGTAATCTAACAAACATTGGGTTACAATCTTGAGAAATATATTCAGGTGGGGAGCTCCCCCACCCGGTGATTTTTCAAAAAAAAACTCTTTTCCAGAACCAGTGCTCCCCCCCCCCCACACCTTTCCGATCTGCTCAATGGGCATACCCTTCGTCTCCGGCAAGAGGAGGTATGCGAACGCCATCATCACCACGATCCACCCGGCGAAGAAGAAGAACAACCCCACCTTCATCCGGCACAGCATGGCGAGAAAGCATTGCGCAATGAAGATGGTGAACACGAAGCCCGACGCCACCGTGATGCTCTGCCCGGCGGATCGGACTGATGGATCCTCTGGATTGGGTAGGCTAGATGATTCCGGTAGTAAGGGTGAGAAGGATGGGATGATTACCTTCTCCCTGACCTGAGGAGCTCCTGTCGGTGACCATGGTGGGATGGTGATGGCGGCGGTGATAGAGAGGTGTAGAGGTGGCGGCGGTGGTGCTTCCCGTGAGCACTGCGTAAGACCTAGATCGGTAGGTTTGTGGGTGGGGTGTGTGGCGGCGGCGAACCTCGTGTCTCGTGCCCCGGCCCCCACCACTCTTTATATACACAAGTCATAGGGGCCCACCAACCATATGAGGGTTGGACGCCCCCGATCAGGGCGTGATGACCAAGGGCCCAATAGGCCGTTGGGCCTATCGGAGGAGATCAACCTAAAATTCTCCCCCTTGATCTCAACTTTTACTTTTAACTTTATACTTTCTAGTTTATTTGTTTCCTCACATTGGTACATAGAGCATGTCTTATCGTCACAGCTTAATTGCCGATAGAATCATACAGCTACAACATACGTTTTGTTCAAAAACAAATTCTGTTCCTTTTGGGCCTATTATTATCCAGGAATCATAAGGCTTTCTCTTAAACCCATGTCGGCTAAGTGTTCCTTGAACATATTGGGTGGTAAGCCTTTCGTTAGAGGATCCGCAAGCATATCCTTTGTCTTTATATGCTCGAGACTTATAGTGTGATCTTGGATTTTATCTTTCACAACATAATACTTTATCTCTATTGTTTTAGCAGCATTACTCGTCTTGTTGTTGTGAGCATAAAATACCGCGGGCTGGTTGTCACAGTATATCTTTACTGGTTTGTGAATACAATCCACCACTTTCAAGTCGGGTACAAATTTCTTTAGCCATATCGCATGCCCCATGGCCTCGAAGCATGCTATGAATTCTGCATACATCGTGGATGATGCAACTATTGACTGTTTGGAGCTTTTCCACGAAATAGCTCCCCCAGCGAGAGTGAATACGTATCCAGATGTGGATTTTCTATCACCTCTGTCCCCCGCGAAATCTACGCCTGAATACCCTTTTATCTCTAGTGAATCACTTCTCCTGTATATTGGCATGTAATCCTGCGTGCCTTGCGCATAACGCAATGCTTTCTTTGCCATTTTCCAGTGCTTCATGCCTGGATTCTCTTGATATCTACCGAGTACCCCGGTGACAAAAGCTAAGTCAGGACGAGTGGACACTTGTGCATACTGTAAGCTTCCAACAGTCGAAGCATATGGTAATGTTTTCATTTGATCGATCTCATACTGATTCTTGGGACATTGGAATTTTCCAAAACTATCGCCCTTGACTATGGGAGCAGGTGAGGCTTTACTCGCATGCATATTATACTTTGTAAGAACCTTTTCTAAATATGCCTTCTGTGATAGTCCTAAGACTCCATTGTGTCTATCTTGATGAATTTCTATGCCCAAAATATATGATGCTTCACCAAGGTCTGTGATGTCAAAATTTGAGGATAAGAACTTCTTTGTTTCTTGTAGTAGACTAACATCACTGCTAGCAAGCAGGATGTCATCCACATACAAGATTAGAAAAATATATTTTCCATTCTTAAACCTTGCATAAATGCAATTATCCTCAATATTTTCTTTAAATCCAAAGCTTTTAATCGTCTCATTAAACTTTAGATACCACTGTCTAGAGGCTTGCCTTAGTCCATAAATGGATTTCTTTAGGCGGCATCCCATATTTTCCTTGCCTTCCATGATAAAAACCCTTGGGTTGTTTCATGTAGACCTTTTTTTAAATCACCATTCAAAAATGCCGTCTTGACATTCATTTGATGCAACTCTAAATCAAAATGAGCAACTAATGTCATTATGATTCTGAAGGAATCTTTACATGAGACTAGGGAAAAGGTCTCATTGTAGTCTATCCCTTCTCTGTGTGTAAATCCTTTAGCCACAAGTCGGGCTTTAAACTTTTCTACATTCCCGTTAGGGTCATACTTTGTTTTATAGACCCATTTGCAGCCAACTGTCTTGGCTCCTTTAGGAATTTCCACTAACTCCCAAACATCTTTGGAACTCGTCAATTTCATTTCATCTTCCATTGCCTCTAGCCATTTTGATGAGTTAGGGCTTTTAATGGATTCTTCATACGTGCTGGGATCACCGTCCATATGAACCATTTGTGTATTATAAACTTTATAATCATTAGAAATAGCTGATCTTCTTGTTCTATTAGACCTTCTAAGGGCCTCATTTTCAGGCACTTGGTCTAAAATCTGCTGTTGCACCTCCCTTTCATGTTCAACAACGGGTTCAATCGCCTCCTGATGGACAGGTTTCGGGTCTTCCCCCATAGTCGTCATGGGTGGAGTTGCAACTGGTAGTGAGAAATATGGCTCCTGAATCATCGGATTAGGTGCATGCACCCTTTTGTTCTCAAGATCAATTTTTCGAGCTACCAAGCCCCCCCTCATCATTTCGTCTTCAAGGAAGACTGCATGTCTTGTTTCTACAAACTTTGTATATCTGTCTGGACAGTAGAAACGAAAACCCTTTGATCTGTCTGGGTAACCAATGAAATGGAAACTCATTGTTTTTGGATCTAACTTTGCAATGTTTGGATTAAACATTTTGGCCTCAGCAGGGCACCCCCACACCTTGAAGTGTTGTAGGGAGGGTAATCTTCCTGTCCACTGCTCGTACGATGTTTTGGGCACCGACTTGCTTGGCACTGTGTTGAGAATGTGAATGGCGGTTTTAAGCGCCTCCATCCATAATCCCAGTGGCAAGATGGAGTAACTCATCATGTTGCGCACCATATCCATAAAGGTACGGTTGCGCCTTTCAGCTACTCCATTTTGCTGAGGCTCGCCCGACGTTGAATACTGAGCTACTATGCCAGTCTCCTGCAAGAACTTTGCAAAAGGTCCAGGGACTTGGCCGTATGGAGTGTGCCGACCGTAGTACTCTCCCCCATGGTCGGATCTCACTATCTTTATTATTTTATCATGTTGATTTTCAACTTCAGCTTTGAATATCTTAAATTTATCCAATGCCTTAGATCTTTCTTTGATTGGATAAATGTAACTGTAGCGAGAGTAGTCGTCTGTGAATGTTATGAACGAGTCATATCCATCCACACTTTTCATCGAAAATGGTCCACGAATGTCAGTGTGGATGATTTCTAGTGTGTCTTTGCTACGGTTTGCACCCTTTTTGATTTGTTTTACATATTTTCCTTTAATGTAATCTATGCACTGTTGGAAGTCTGAGAATTCTAACGGAGGAAGAATTTCACTTTTGACTAGTCTTTCTATCCTCCCCCTAAAAATATGGCCTAAGCGACAGTGCCATAATTTCGATCATTTGTCAGCTCTCTTTCTTTTCTTTTGTTCTTTGTTCGACGCGGAAATATGTTCATTCACATTGCACACATAATAAACTTTTTCACAAAGTGATAACAAATAAAGCTCATCGTGTAGGAATGCTACACCAACATGAGTATTATTATACCAAATGGCACATTTGCCATGTCCAAAATGACATTCATAACAATCTTTATCCAAACAGGAAACACTAATCAAGTTTCTGTTACAAGAAGGAACATATAAAACATTTCTAAGTAGAAGTTCGAATCCATAGATGTCACCGATAGCTTCAACTTCTGCTTGGACTCCATTAGCGACTTCAATGCATCTTTTGCTTCTTTGCATGGTCCGCGTCGAAGTGAATCCCTGTAAAGAATTCGCAACATGAACAGTTGCCTCTGTTTGCCATGATCATCTTTAACCAAGTAGGGCAGTCTTTCTTGTAGTGCCCAGTCTGTTTGCAGTGGAGGCAAGTATCTTTGTCCATTGGAAATGGCTTCTGCTGTGGCTGATGCTGGTAGGGAGATTTTCCATGTGGCTTGGGAGGAGGACTTTTGCTGTTCTGATTGTAGCTCTTTTTCTTATGATCCTTCACATAGTTGATTGAACCACCATGTGAGGCTTTTAGTCTCTCCTCCTCTTGGACATACATAGCTATTGTCTTTTCTATGTCCCATTTGTTAGGAGACATATTGTAGTTCACTATAAAAGTTTCGAACTCTTTTGGCAGTGAAGCCATGACCAGATGGACCAGAAGCGTAGGTTTGAGTTCCAAGTTCGCATCCATTGGCTTTAGCTTTTCTGCCATGTTACTCATCCTGAGTATGTGGTCTCTTATGCCATGACCACCACCAGTGTAGTTCTTTGTTACCAGTTGTTTCAGCAACTGGGTGGCATAGATCTTTGAAGAGCCAGTGAACTGACTCTTTATCTTTGTAAGTAACGCCCCTGCGGAAGTGCACTCTGCAATTGAGCCCACGATTGCGTTCTCAATTATATTCTTTATAAATGCCATGCATTTCTTGTTGGCGGTGAGCCACTTTTGATTTTCGAGGGTGAAGGACAACTCCACTGGAGCATAGTCCCTCAACTTTTTCGCCCATGCATCAGCATCATCACTGGCGTCTCTGACTGGCTCTGTAGGCTTGACCGGTTGTGGGGTGTCCACAACCCAGTCAACCTCAGCACAGACAAAGGCCAAATCAACTTTCTTCCTTCACTCGGCGTAATTATCACCTCTCAGTGTTGGAACCTCTTTCAAGCAACTCATCAAGCCAAAGCCTCCTGAAATCACAATTTAAGTGAGATCTTTATGACAATCATATGCATTAATATAACGTTGGTCAAATTAAACATACAATTGTCTATGCAATTAAAACTATATCACCATTCAGAAAATAGCAAGAATGCATCTTTTATTGCAATAATAAAATATGATCATGTTGTTAACAACGTTGGTCAGAAAAATAACACAATCATAATCACTTTAACATGCTTTTAAAACTCTTTTCAAACTTTTATTTTCTGTGTAAAAGAGCACTATAATTTACTTTGCAGCGGAAAAACGTGAATATAAAATTCATGAGCATTTTATACTTTGAAGAAACTTTTTCTTTTAATAAATGAAAATTCATGAACTTTTATTACATTCTTTATAAAAATCATGAACTTCTCTTTTTCTGAAAATTTTCAATTTTCATTTTCAGAAACTTTTTTTGTTTACTTTTATATTTTCTAAGACAAACATTTTGTTGGATTTGTTTGAATAGAAAAAATATTCAAAAATTATATAAGGTTTTTGCCTAAAACAAGACAAAAACCTTTAAAAAAATCTGGATCTCTCTGGGCCGAAAAATTGCCTAGTGACCCAGCCCCGGAGCCTGCTCCCTTGCAGGTCGAACCGGCCCATTCCAGCTATTGGCCCAGCCGCACGTAGGGTTAGAATCCTGGCCGTATAGTCGATCCTATGGTCGCCCGGCCTCCTCGCTAGGTCAAAGCGAGTGACCGATGCGGTCGGGGCTCACTCTCCCCCTTGTTGCGCCGCTCTCCTCCCTCGCTCTCTGCGCATTGCTGCACCCGTCGAAGAGTCCGACAGCGAGGAGTGGCCACACCGGCCGGCGGCGACGGCATAGAGCCACCGCGCCGCGCGAGCCGGTCGAGCCCCTGCTCCTTCCTCCCGTTCCTCCCTCCTTTCCTTCATTCCCCTTGCCAGCGCTCTCTCCCTCCCCGCCCGGGAGGCTGTGCGCTCGTCGGAGGCGGAGCTAGGCCGGCAACCGACTGCAGCCCGCTTCTGGCGAAGGCGAGGAGCTCCGCCACGGCCACCTAAGCCACTTTCTCTCCCATGCCTCTTTTCCCCCTTCCCATCTCGATCTGATGCAGAGGGGTAGAGGGACTCGGGGTGCTCCTCTGGCCCCTAGATGCAACGGCGAGCACCGACTGCTGCCTCCATTCCCTTCACCGGTGGTGTGTTCTCCTTGCGGGGAGCGTGCCACCGTTGAACAGCGTGGCGAGCGGCGTCCTTTGCCCCTCCAGGGGTGGTGTTCATTGAACTGTTCCTTTGCCCCGTGAGGGGTGTACCTTCTTCCGATGCTTCGGCTTGCCGATGCACGTCGAGATTGAGAGGGTCGGAGCGGCCTTGTGGCGAAAATCTTTGCCGGCGAGGCCTGAGGCCCTCTCCGGTGGTCTTTTGCTTTCTTTCTTTTTTATTTCTTTGCCCTGTTCTAGGGTTCTTTGGGAGGGGGGTTTCTTTTTCTCTGTATTGCTTTTCTACCGAAAGCTATCTAGATCCTAGAGGCTCTGACACCATTGATAGATCCTTTGGATCGGGTAGGCTAGATGATTCCGACAGTAAGGGTGAGAAGGATGGGATGATTACCTTCTCCCTGACCCGAGGAGCTCCCGACGGTGACCATGGTGGGATGGTGACGGCGGCAACAGAGAGGTGTAGAGGTGGCGGCGGTGGTGCTTCCCGTGAGCACTGCGTAAGACCTAGATTGGTAGGTTTGTGGGTGGGGTGTGTGGCGACGGCAAACCTCGTGTCTCGTGCCCCGGCCCCCACCGCTATTTATATACGCAGGTCATAGGGGCTCACCAATCATATGAGGGTTGGTCGCCCCCGATCAGGACGTGATGACCAAGGGCGCAATAGGCCGTTGGGCCTATCGAGGAGATCAACCTAACACGGACCTCCAACGGGAAGATCTCGCTCGGCACCAGCCAGCTCATCGGGCCCCAGGACCAACTATACCCGGTAGACGCCGATGAGGACGAACAAGGCCAGCGCGTACGTCCGGCTGAGCCCGCCCTCGTCGCCGAGCTTTGCCTCCATGAAGGCGTCGATCAGCTCCTCAAAGACGAGCATCTGGATTCCACCAGCGTGGAGGAGCGCCCGCCGGCGGGAACGGTCGATGAAGAACATGAACACGACCGTCGACGCGGTGAAGACGACCACCGTCAGGACAATGCATAGGAGGGACGTGCTCTCGCCATGCCGATGGTGCGCAGGAACTCTGGCCTGCTAGTCTGCTATCACTAGAATGTTTTGTATCTGAACTTTTATAATTAGTACTTCTATTATTTGACAGGGAAGAGGGAAGATAATGGAGAAGTATTTGATAAAGAAATCAGTGAATGCAAACCCCACCACACAGGGGGCTACCACCAGCAACACTTCAGATGGTAGTAGAAGTGCATCAAGACCTACAACAAAACATAATTCTGTTGTGCCTAAACTAGTTGATTTGAATAAGCTCCCTCGGGATCCAGCTAAAAGGAAGCAAATGTCAGATTATCACCCCAACCAACATGATGAGATAAGAAGGAAGTATTTGCTTTGGGGACCTAATGAGCCCCGCCAATTGGAATTTCCATATAGGGAGATTGGGAATAAGAAAAAGAAGAGGAGATTCAATCCAGATTGGTATGATGATTATGCTTATTGGCTAGAGTACAGCGAGAAGGAGCACAAAGCATATTGCTTATGCTGCTATTTGTTTAGGGGCAACATTAAAGACAGCCACCATGGACATGATGCATTTGTAGTAGAAGGATTCAACTATTGGAACAAGACAGAGAGATTTGTGACTCACGTCGGTGATCGTAACAGCTTTCACAATAGAGCACTCAAGGATTGTGAGGATCTATTAAATCAAGATCAATCAATCCCTGCAGCCTTGCATAGACAAAACCAAATTGAAAAGAATGAGCATCTCATGAGGTTAAATGCTGCAATTGATGTTTGTCGATATTTGTTGCATCAGGGACAACCTTTCCGTGGCCATGATGAATCTAAAGATTCTGAAAATAAAGGAAATTACCTTGAGTTGATGGAGTACACTATTAAGCAAAATGATGTTGTTGCTAAGGCATTCAAGAATGCTCCAAATAATAATCAATTGTTGTCTCCCAAAATTCAGAGAGATATTACCGAGTGCTTTGCAGAAGAAGTACTAGGCCATGTTATGAAAGAAATTGGTAATGGTGTGTTCAGCTTATTAGTTGATGAGTGTAGAGATGTTTCCGACAAAGAACAAATGGCGGTTGTTCTCCGATATCTTGATAAGTGTGGACTGGACCAAGAGAAGTTTGTTGGTGTTGTTCACGTGCAGGAGACAACAACTTCTTATCTCAAGTCTTGCATAGATTTATTATTTTCACACCTTGGGCTGAATCTTGAACAAGTTAGAGGCCAAGGTTACGACGAGCAAGTAATATGTCCGGTGAGTTTAATGGTTTGCAAGCTAAAATTATGAACAAGAACAAATCAACATATTACGTACATTGTTTTGCTCATAAACTCAACTTGGTTGTTGTGGCTATTGCAAAGAAGATATTCGAGGTCGGAGATTTCTTTGATATGGTTTCAGTTTTGCTGAATGTTATGGGTGCTTCTTGCAAAAGAAAAGACCAACTTCGTGGGTGTCACCAAGAAGAAGTGAGAAAAGCAGTAGGCTGTGGAGAGATTGCTACCGGTACTGGACTGAATCAAGAATTATCACTTCAAAGACCGGGTGACACTCGATGGAACTCCCATTATAAAACATTGTTGGGTTTGTCCAAGATGTTCTCATCGGTGGTCAAAGTACTAGAATATGTCGGAAAGATGGCACGGATACCGGAAAGAGGCGTCAAGCTAGAGGTCTTCTAAAATATTTCCAGACCCTTGATTCTGCATTTTTCTTACACATGATGATGATGATATTAGCTTTAACAAATGGGATATCAAAAACCTTACAGAGAAAGAATAAAGACATTGTAAATGCTATTTCAGATGTGGAATCAACTAAACGGGAGTTAGAAAAGCTCAGAACCAATGAGGGGTGAGATTCTCTTATGAAGAAGGTATGTTGTTTCTGTGAGAAGCATGACATTCCAATGCTTGACATGGACAATGCCTATGTCAAACCAAAGAAACCGAGAAAAAAGACCGGAATTAACAATGAGCATTATTATCGTGTTGATTGTTTCTTTGATGTGCTCGATCTGTTAGGAGAAGAGTTTAATGACAGATTTAACGAGATAACTTATGAGTTGCTTCTATGCATGTCTGCTTTGAGCCCAATTGATTTATTTTGTCATTTTGACAAGGAGAAGTTGTTGAAATTAGCGAAGTTCTATCCTCATGACTTTAATCACAAAGATATGGTGACTCTTGAGCATGAACTTGGCCTCTATATAGATAATATACTCCATGATACAAGGTTTTCTAGCTTGGACAGATTAAGTGATTTGGCTAAATTGATGGTGGATACCAGGAAGCATCTCTCATATCCTTTGGTATATCGGCTTTTGAAGCTAGCTCTAACTCTTCCTGTTGCCACTGCAACCGTCGAGAGATGTTTTTCAGCGATGAAGATTGTGAAGAATGCTTTGCGCAACAAAATTGGTGATGATTATTTTAGCCATAGCCTAATTTGCTTCGTGGAGAAGGAGCTATTGGACACAATTACCAATGAAGTGATTATTGATCGTTTCCATTAGATGAAAGATCGTCGTGGGAGAAACGAAACGTAATGGTCTAATACCTTACACCCTTTATATATTTACCATCCACATTAGTATTCAAATGCTTTGTCCTAATATGTGTTTTCTCTTCATAGGTAATGACATGTGTCTTGGAGACAAATATTATCTTATTCAACGTATGAAATAATTAGAATATCAAGCCTTCTTGTAAGGTTTGTTCAGTTTAGTGTTAAACCTATCATGTTACTACTAGATGATGTATCTTTTGTTGGCATTTATGCTAGACAAATATTATCTTTTGCTACATATGAAATATTAGGATAAAGTGTAAGGTTTGTTTAATTTAATGATAAACTTGTGATGTTACTACTGAATGAGCTATCTTTTGTTCAGAACGTGGATGGAGTATCTTATTATTATAGAAAAAATGATAGATTTTTTTATGCATGAAAAGAGCTAGACGTTTACACAATTGTGTAAACATGTTAATGGGTTTTCCATAGATGAGTGCCCCCAGTCAGTTTTTATCCTAGGTCCACCCCTGGTTGATCCCCGGTATCCCCAAAGGATGGCCATCACCAGCTGCGGGCGGTATTGCCGCTGCTTGAGGATCAGCCGCAGGCCGTTGTTGCCTCCCTGGTCCTTTCTACGGCGGGCGGCCACAATATCATCCAGCTCGTCGTTGACGGCGTCGACGCCTCTTATGTTTTGGAGCAACGCCTTCACCTCGACAAGGTCTTTGCCTCGCTGGACAAGGCTGTTGGGCGTCTCCGGCAGAAAGATGGCACCGACGGTGAACAGGACGGAGGGGACGCCGGCCAGGGCAAGCAAGAGCCGCCAGCCACAGCCTCCCGTGATCTTCTGGCTGCCGTAGTCGGCTCCAGAGTGGAAACTGATGGGAGACGTAGTAGTAAATCAAAAAATTTCCTACGTGTCACCAAGATCTATCTATGAAGAAACCAGCAACGAGAGGGGAGAGATTGCATCTTCATACCTTTGAAGATCGCTAAGCGGAAGCGTTGCTAGAACGCGGTTGATGGAGTCGTACTCGCAGCGATTCAGATCGCGGTAGGTCCGATCAAGTGCCGAACGGATGGCACCTCCGCGTTCAACACACGTGAAGCCCGGTGACGTCTCCTACACCTTGATCCAGCAAGGAGGAAGGAGAGGTTGGGGAAGAGCTCCAGCAGCAGCACGACGGTGTGGTGGTGGTGGAGTAGCAAGGTATCCCGGCAGGGCTTCGCCAAGCACTGCGGAGGAGGAAGAAGAGAGGTAGAACTTCGCCGAGAGAGAGAGAGAGAGTTCAGATCTGTTGTCAAGAGGCAAAACCCTTGGGTATATATAGGAGGAGGGAGAGGGAGGGCTGCCTTGGCCCCTCCTCCAAGGAGGAGAGGTTCGGCCGACCCAAGGGAAGAGTCCACCTCCCACAAGGGAGGTGGATCTCTTCCTTTTGAATCTTTTCAGCCCTTATCTCTTATCTCCAGCCGCATGGGCCCTCATAGATGGTCTTGGACGACCCAATATGGGCTGGCACACCTCCTCTAAGGGCCCATGAAGTCCTACGGTCGTCACACCCCTCCCGGGGGTCCTCCGGCACCCTCCCGGCACTCCCGGTACACTACCGATGAGCCCGAAAACTTTCCGGTGACCAAAACTGGACTTCCTATATATCAATCTTTACCTCCAGACCATTCCGGAGCTCCTCGTGACGTCCGGGATATCATCCGGGACTCCTAAAAACCTTCGGTAATCACATATACCTTTTCCCTATAACCCTAGCGTCATCGAACCTTAAGTGTGTAGACCCTACGGGTTCGGGAGACACGTAGACATGACTGAGACACCTCTCCAGCCAATAACCAACAGCGGGATCTGGATACCCATGTTGGCTCCCACGTACTCCACGATGATCTCATCGGATGAACCATGATGTCAAGGATTCAATCAATCCCGTATACAATTCCCTTTGTCTATCGGTATGGTACTTGCCCGAGATTCGACCGTCGGTATCCCTATACCTTGTTCAATCTCGTTACCGGCAAGTCTCTTTACTCATTCCGTAACACACCATCCCGTGGCTAACACCTTAGTCACATTGAGCTCATTATGATGATGTCTTACCGAGTGGGCCCAAAGATACCTCTCCGTCACACGGAGTGACAAATCCCAGTCTCGATTCGTGTCAACCCAACAGACACTTTTGGAGATACCCGTAGCGTACCTTTATAGCCACCCAGTTACGTTGTGACGTTTGGCACACCCAAAGCATTCCTACGGTATCCGGGAGTTACACAATCTCATGGTCTATGGAAATGATACTTGACATTGAAAAGCTTTAGCAAACGAACTACATGATCTTGTGCTATACTTAGGATTGGGTCTTGTCCATCACATCATTATCCTAATGATGTGATCCCATTATCAACGACATCCAGTGTCCATGGTCATGAAACCGTGACCATCTATTGATCAATGAGCTAGCCAGCTAGAGGCTTACTAGGGACATGTTGTGGTCTATGTATTCACACATGTATTACTGTTTCCGGTTAACACAATTGTAGCATGAATAATAGACAATTATCTTGAACTAGGAAATACAATAATAACCATTTTATTATTGCCTCTAGGGCATATTTCCAACAGTCTCCCACTTGCACTAGAGTCAATAATCTAGTTACATTGTGATGAATCGAGCACCCATAGCATTCTGGTGTTGATCATGTTTTGCTCGTGAGAGAGGTTTAGTCAACGGATCTGCGACATTCAGGTCCGTATGCACTTTACAAATATCTATGTCTCCCTCCTGTATGTAATCACGGATGGAGTTGAAGCGGCGCTTGATGTGTCTTGTCTTCGGGGCACGATGATCATCATTGTCACCGGCACGACACCATGATCTCCATCATCATGATCTCCATCACTGTGTCTTCATGAAGTTGTCTCGCCAACTATTACTTCTACTACTATGGCTAACGCTTAGCAATAAAGTAAAGTAATTACATGGCATTTATGATTGACATGCAGGTCATACAATAATATAAGACAACTCCTATGGCCCCTGCCGGTTGTCATAGTCATCCACATGCAAGTCGTGAACCCTATTACAAGAACATGATCAATCTCATACATCACAATGCATCACATCACATCCTTCTGGCCATATCACATCACAAGGCATATGCTGCAAAAACAAGTTAGACGTCCTCTAATTTGTAGTTGCAAGTTTTTACGTGGTTGCTATAGATTTCTAGCAAGAACGTTTCTTACCTACGCCAAAACCACAACGTGATATGCCAATTGCTATTTACCCTTCATAAGGACCCTTTTCATCGAATCCAATCCGACTAAGGTGGGAGAGACAGACACCCGCTAGCCACCTTATGCAACTAGTGCATGTCAGGCGGTGGAACCGGTCTCACGTAAGCGTATGTGTAAGGTTGGTCCGGACCGCTTCATCCCACAATACCGTTGAATCAAGATAAGACTAGTAACGGCAAGCATATTAACAAAATCGACGCCCACAACTGCTTTGTTTTCTACTCGTGCATAGATTCTACGCATGGACCTAGCTCTGATACCACTAATGGAAGACGTAGTAGTAAATCAAAAAATTTCCTACGTGTCACCAAGATCTATCTATGAAGAAACCAGCAACGAGAGGGGAGAGATTGCATCTTCATACCTTTTAAGATCGCTAAGCGGAAGCGTTGCTAGAACGCGGTTGATGGAGTCGTACTCGCAGCGATTCAGATTGCGGTAGATCCGATCAAGTGCCGAACGGACGGCACCTCCGCGTTCAACACACGTGCAGCCCGGTGACGTCTCCTACGCCTTGATCCAGCAAGGAGGAAGGAGAGGTTGGGGAAGAGCTCTAGCAGCAGCACGACGGCGTGGTGGTGGTGGAGTAGCAAGGTATCCTGGCAGGGCTTCGCCAAGCACTTCGGAGGAGGAAGAAGAGAGGTAGAGCTTCGCCAAGAGAGAGAGAGTTCAGATCTGTTCTCAAGAGGCAAAACCCTTCGGTATATATAGGAGGAGGGAGAGGGAGGGCTGCCTTGACCCCTCGTCCAAGGAGGAGAGGTTCGGCCGACCCTAGGGAAGAGTCCACCTCCCACAAGGGAGGTGGATCTCTTCCTTTTGAATCTTTTCAGCCCTTATCTCTTATCTCCAGCCGCATGGGCCCTCATAGATGGTCTTGGAAAACCCAATATGGGATGGCACACCTCCTCTAAGGGCCCATGAAGTCCTATGGTCGTCACACCCCTCCCGGGGGTCCTCCAGCACCCTCCCGGCACTCCCGGTACACTACCGATGAGCCCGAAAATTTTCCGGTGACCAAAACTGGACTTCCTATATATCAATCTTTACCTCTAGACCATTCCGAAGCTCCTCGTGACATTCGGGATCTCATCTGGGACTCCGAACAACCTTCGGTAATCACGTATACCTTTTCCCTATAACCCTAGCGTCATCGAACCTTAAGTGTGTAAACCCTACGGGTTCGGGAGACACGTAGACATGACCGAGACACCTCTCTAGCCAATAACCAACAGCGGGATCTGGATACCCATGTTGGCTCCCACGTACTCCGCGATGATCTCATCGGATGAACCATGATGTCAAGGATTCAATCAATCCCGTATACAATTCCCTTTGTCTATCAGTATGGTACTTGCCCGAGATTCGATCGTCGGTATCCCTATACCTTGTTCAATATCGTTACTGGCAAGTCTCTTTACTCGTTCCGTAACACATCATACCGTGGCTAACACCTTAGTCACATTGAGCTCATTATGATGATGTCTTACCGAGTGGGCCCAGAGATACCTCTCCGTCACACGGAGTGACAAATCCCAGTCTCGATTCGTTCAACCCAACAGACACTTTCGGAGATACCCGTAGCGTACCTTTATAGCCACCCAGTTATGTTGTGATGTTTGGCACACCCAAAGCATTCCTATGGTATCCGGGAGTTACACAATCTCATGGTCTAAGGAAATGATACTTGACATTGAAAAGCTTTAGCAAACGAACTACACGATCTTGTGCTATGCTTAGGATTGGGTCTTGTCCATCACATCGTTCTCCTAATGATGTGATCCCGTTATCAACGACATCCAGTGTCCATGGTCATGAAACCGTGACCATCTATTGATCAACGAGCTAGCCAGCTAGAGGCTTACTAGGGACATGTTGTGGTCTATGTATTCACACATGTATTACGGTTTCCGGTTAACACAATTGTAGCATGAATAATAGACAATTATCTTGAACTAAGAAATACAATAATAACGATTTTATTATTGCCTCTAGGGCATATTTCCAACAGAAACAGACGCTCCCTTCCGAGAAGATGTGGACACACAACCGGCACGGGCGCGACGTCTGTCTCCAAGCTAACTAATGGCACCCGGACGACGACGCAGTGGGTGTACAGCTAATCCACCACTCGCTGCCAAACGCCTACGTGAGACACCCTCGTGAGCCACCTAGCTATACAGCCTCCGCTCCTCCTCCCGTCCTCCTTCACTCCGCACCTCAACTCCCTCGCCGGACCTCTCCTGGCCTTGCCATGGCAGCCGTCGCACTCATAGCCCGTCTCAACGCCCATATGGCATCGATGTACGCCGAGGTGAGCCCGCTCCCCTCCCATCGAGTCGTGTGGTTGTGGGTTTATGGCTTGGCTGACTTGGTTTGCCTTTGCCATGGCGTGGCCGACGTCGATCCAGGGTACGGTGGACGTGGACACCTTCGAGGAGCTGCGGGAGGACGGCACCGCCGCCGAGGTCGCCCGCCTCTTCATCGACTACGCCTACGAGATACTCCACGACATCGACACCCTCATGTCTGCCTCACATGCCCTCCATCTCTCCCTCTGCACTCGTCTCTCGTATTGAGTTACTCAGAGCATCTCCAACGGCCGCGTTAAACAAGCGCCACGTTAAAAAAAAGTTGTTATTGCACGTGGCGCTACCGCTCCGCGCGCTTCAACGGACGCGTAAAAATCACGCGCGCAGCAAATAGAGTTCAGCGCGCGGGCCGAAATGCTATCGCGCGCCACTTATTTGCTGCGTCCGCTTTCGCGCGCGGCACACACGAGCGCTCGCAAAAAATACTCTCTCCTCCGCGCCACCTTCGCCCCGCGCGCGCCGGCACCGGCGAACTCGACCCGATGGAGCCACCCGCCGACATCCCGCTCACCCCATCCTACAGCCGTGACCCTCCTTCGCCGCCGTCACCGCTGCAAACCCTAGCGCGGGGAGCGCTGGCCTCGCCTTCGGCGGAGCTCCTCCGAGCGTCGGCCTCGCGCGCGGCCTCTTCCTGCCGCTGCGGATGACATCGGCGGCAGGTGGCGTCGTGCCGGCACCGCCCCATGCCCTCCCCTTGAAGCTCCCAAATGTGCCTAGGCCGAAGAAGAGCAAGACATCCGCGAAAAAGAACAAGGCGGCGGCCGGCTCCGGCACCTCGAAAGCGTCGAGAAAGAAGCTTGCAGGATGTGTGACGGGCGTGGCGGCTACCGAAGCGCCGGCGAGCTCACTCATTGAGCCGGCGGCCGACGCGCACAATGTGTTCGACGATATGCCCCAAAGGTAGAAAATTTCGCCAACTTTTTTTTCTTGTTATTTTTTGAATGCATACATATAGATAGCTTTATTTGCATTGTTCTACATATTTAATAGTCTGGACGATGATACATACATATCAACTATGGGTGCTGGCTCCAACAATTCGCATTGGTCTCAAACCAATGAGTTCGAGGTGGATGAGCATGGTGAGGGCATTGTCGACGCACCGAAAGGAAGAACGGGCAATTACACCAATGCCGAAGATATCTTACTATGCAATACTTGGTTGGTAGTGTCGAGGAATTCATCCGTTGGAAGTGATCAAAGTGGAGATGCTTATTGGAACCGGTTGAAGGAATACTTTGATGCTCGCAACGTGGGTGGAATTGAACGCACCGACCGATCTCTTCGGTCCCGATGGTCGACAATCAACAAGGATTGTCAAAAGTGGGCGGCCGCACAAAAGGCGGTTGACAAGTTGAACCCAAGTGGCACCAATGAGGACAATTGAGTAAGTGGCATTTCATCCATGTTCATCATACTTTTTATGTTTGAAATTTATATGCCTTGTTCATTGCGTTTTGAATGTTTGAAATTTATTTTGTGTCCAAAATGCAATAAATGACGAGTCGCGCGTGCTGCATTTTTTGCGCGTTGATGGAGCAGCGCGCGCTGCATTTTAGCGCAGCTGTTGGAGCCAGCGATGCCGGCCGCGTAAAACCTGACGAAACGCGCGCGGCAAAACAGTTTTTAGCGCGCGGCGCGTTGGGCGGCTGTTGGAGATGCTCTCACTCGTCTTGTCTGCTTTGGAATTCACAGAGAGCAGCCCGAAGTGGACTTCGACGAGGTGGAGGCCCTGACGCAGCAGCTCATGGAGTGCACCTCCAGGTCATGAATTGACCATCATAAACCCTTTCTCTTCCACCTGCATATTTTTAACTGTACATATGTGTGATTCAGATCTGTTTCTCTGTTTTCAGAAGTTCGAGGCAAGGAAATTATCTTTCTCATTCGCTTTTTGTGCATAGTAATGACATGAATCACCTCTTTATCATCCAACACAAGATCTCTTTTGAATTTTTGATAGGTGTATTTTTTTTCTTGACGGCGCAGTATTACTTGGTCACACAGAATTTTATACTGTGAGAGAAATTTTTGTATTGAAACTTGAAAGTTCTAACAATTGCAAATTATCATACCTAACGAGTAGAGGTGGCGTCCAAGGCAGCCCTTGGCCGGCCCATGTATTGCAAGTTTAACAGAGGGGATTAGGGGAGGGGGTGGGAGCTTGGGGAGGGGGCGGGAGCTTGCAGGCGTGCTCGGGGAGGAAAATCCCATTCTTCGGTTGCTGCGGGGAATTATCGAGGATTCACACAGGAGCAAGGATGCAAAGTGAGGCGACATTGGCCGGCCCACTTCCAGCTTTGCATAGTGCGGCCGAGTTTTTTCCTGTGATGTTTCATTTTCTGTTTATTCCGGTTTTCACTTGGATTTTGTTTTTATTTTTTATTTTTTCTGCATCTCCTTTTCTTTTCATTTTACTTTTATCACATTTTTTATTTTTCAATTTTTATTCAGAAATTTCGAAAATGTTTCTCTGTTTTCAGAAGTTCGAGGCAAGGAGGTTCTCTTTCTCATTCGCTTTTTGTGCATAGTAATGGCATGAATCCCTGAAAATGCAAATCGAGCCCGAGCTACAGGGAGCTCGGTATTTTAAAAACAGTGAAAATTCACATATCAAAGTTTCAAAAAAATCGAAAAAATCTACGGTAACTTATATGGTTTCCGCACGAACGACTGTGAAAATCATTTGAATATTTTGTATTTTGTAGGCTGTACAAAAAAAAATTCGGCCCAACAAGAAATAATATCGGCCCACTTTAGAAAATACGTTTTTGTCTTTTTTCTGTACGCCACATGTGAAATTATTTGGTTATGAATTTTTGCACACACATAATACACATGTGTGAGAGTGTATAGAAAATAATTCAAAAACTTTCACGCTATGGAAATTCGTATTTTGAAATGGGTTTCAATGCCCCCGTCCTCCAAAAGCCGTCACTCCATGAATCACCTCTTTATCATCCAACACAAGATCTCTTTTCAACTTCTGAATTACCTCCAAGTGTTTTTTTCGCTCGATGGCGTAGGAGTATTACTCGGTCACATAGAACTTCATATTGTGAGAGAAATTTTTGTATTGAAACTTGGAAGTTCTAACAATTGCAAATTGAGCCATGCTTCGGAGAAAATTTTCACCACAATTGTATCTTTTTTTTGTTGCTATTTACTCGTGTAGATGAAAATTCAAGGTGACATCCTAGATGTGGATACAGCAACATGCCTTGCGATGTAGCCTACTCACGCAGTAGGCCGGTCTTTTAACTAACCCGGCGGAGCACTGAGGCTTTTGGATAACTGATGTTTCCCTGCAGCCACACGATGAACATCTAACGGCTAGGATCGCGACATTTCAATATTTCATCCTCGAAAACAACCCGTTCGTGTTCGAATCAGTAGACTGACTAACTGAAAATAAAGTGAATAAATTATCATACCTAACGAGTAGAGGTGGCGTCCAACGCAGCCCTCGGCCGGCCCATGTATTGCAGGTTTAACAGAGGGGAGGAAGGGAGGAGGTTGGAGCTTGCAGGCCTGCTCGGGAAGGAAAATCCCATTCTTCAGTTGCTACGGCGAATTGTCGAGGATTCACACAGGAGCAAGGATGCAAGCGACGCGACATTGGCCGGCCTCCATCTTCGCATAGTGCGGCCGAGTTTTTTCCTGTGATGTTTCATTTTCTGTTTATTCCGGTGTTGACTTGGATTTTTTTTTCTGCATCTCCTTTTCTTTTAATTTTACCTTTTTCATGTTTTTAATTTTTCAATTTTGATTCAGAAAATTAGAAATTGTTTGCATTTTCCAAAATTTGTTCCAAATTTCAAACAAATATCATATTTTCTATGTTTTGTTCTGACATATAAAAAAGCTCAAAATTCCAACACATTTAGAACTTTAAAATGTTTGTTTGTTCATGTTTAAGAATTTTGTTCGCGAGATTAAATTGTTCTCGTGTTTTTTATTTTTCTTCAGGAGGTTTAGACAATGTTCACGTTTGCACAATTTGTGGTCAAATTCAAGAAATTTTGCATTTTAATTTTTGTTCTTAAATTCAAAAAATATCTTTTTTCCAAATTTTGTTTGCAATTTCAAAAAATGTTTAGGAATTTCACAAAATGTTTGTAAAACTTTATTAAATGTGCATGTTTTCAAGTTTTGTTCACAAATTAAAAATCTTTGGGAAATTTAGAAATGTTCAAATTTGTAACTTTTGTTCACAAATTCAGATAATGTTCCCGCTTTCCAAATTCATTCACATCATGAAAATGTTCATGTGTTTTCAACGTTTGTTCACAAAATTCAAGAAATGATCGAGTTTTGTAGAAAATGTTCGTAATTGAGAAAAAACTCAGTAGCAGGAGGTCCATGCTTCGTTCCCTTATAAGAAATATAGTTTTCGATTTTTTGTGTGTGAATAGTTGTTTAAGATTTAGCGCTTTCGTATGTTCTCGGTTGCAATGGCTGGCATAGCAACCCAATTCATACGAAGTCGTGGTTTCTTTTTCATTCCGTTTTCTCATTTTTTTTCAAGCTCATTTTATTTTCAGTAAAATGTTTTAAGATGTGAAAATGTTCATGATTTTCAAAAATTATCAAAATTTTAAAAAGTGGTTTTTTCAAAAAAAATTCGTAAATTCAGAAGATGTTCGCATTTATAGAAAAATGTTCGTGTACTAAAATAATTGTTCCTTTTTCAAGTTTATTTTACTATAAAACGTTCAGAAAATTCAAAAAATGCTCTTGCTTCTGAAAGATGATCAAAATAAAGAAAGGTCGTGTTTTAAATTTTGTTCATGAAGTCAATAAATGTATGCATTTTAAAAAATTGGTTCGTGTTGTAAAGAATCAAGTTTTTTCAAATAAAAATCCGGAATGTTTCTGCAAAAAAATTCACAACTTCAAAATTGTGTCCGCCAACTGTCACGTGCCTTCGCTACAATCTGCCACCACTCCCAAGCACTTCAAAATTCAGAAAAATGAGAAATTACATCTTCTCTTTTTCTTTGAATATGCTAGTACCTTCCCCTTTCTTTCCATCTTGTGACAATTTGGACAAAACTGCACCAGTCGGACATTTTATTAGCTTTATTTATAGCATGTATGTATAATCATCTAAAAACAAAAACTTGTGGCTGTACAAGATCCTAGAGAATAGACAGAAGCAAAAATCAACAAAAAAACTTGTGGCTGTACAAGATCCTAGAGAATAGACAGAAGCAAAAAATCAACAAAAAAAACTTGTGGCTGTACAAGATCCTAGAGAATAGACAGAATGGCATGGTGTCCTGGTGATGCCTGCGGCGGAGGATTGCTGCCGCGCTCTCGCAAACAACGGCCTGCACACGAGGAGTCTCCATGCTTACCCATGGAATCTCCTCCTCACTCTCCGTGTGCAGTGCTGCTCCCGTCGCGTGCATGTGTGGCTTGGCTTGCATGCTCCTGCTGGCACTGCACCCCGTCCCCATGCGTCTGTGGCTTGCATGCTGTTGCTGTTGCTGCGTCGCGTGTTGTGCGTGTTTCTGGTAGCTGTTGTCGACTGTCTCTCCTCCCGGTGATCTTGCCGCTCCGGCCCGGCATCGTTCGTCTCCTCTAACATCGGTGATCTTGCCGCTCCGGCCCGGCATCGTTCGTCTCCTCTAATATCGGTGATCTTGCCGCTCCGGCCCGGCATCGTTCGTCTCCTCTAACATCGGTGATCTTGCCGCTCCGGCCCGGCATCGTTCGTCTCCTCTAACATCGGTGTTCAGGTCGCCTATAATGTGTTCGGTCAATTGACCAGGTCAAGCCAAGGTTCAGCTGGTGATAAGCAAGTACGCGTGCTTTGTTCAGTATGCAAACAGCAGGACAATTAATAGCTAGCCAACCAGCCAGCTCTTTAAAAAAAAAAACCCAACCAGCCAGCTCTTTTGACCTGGTGACCAGCAAGTGAGTGGGTAGGCTTTCATCAATCAACTTTGTTGTGCTATTGTGATAGCAGAATCCGAAGATTCAGACTGCCCCCGCTCTATCAAATGAAGAGGCTGGGTAGACCAATGATGATGCTTTTAAGAGGTCAGTATCTTTTATAAGTAGAAATACATGTGAGTGAAAAAATTGATGGTTTGCCTGAACTTTTGATGGTTTAATCTCCCTGTCATATTGTGATGCCTGACATCTCAGTCATTTTCCGATTATGGCTGATGCCTACATGATGTTGGCTAATGTGGTTATTACTGTGAATCAGCTACCCCATGCACACCTTTTAATTTTTATTTCATTTTCACTGCTAATCTTTGGCTTCTTTTGCACAGTTCTCTGTCTGGAAGAATTTCCAGTAAATGTATCTTGCTTATGAGTTTTGTACTTTATGTTAATCGATTTATTCAATATACAACAATTAGCGCATCAAGATAAGTTTGGCTCATTTGGCGGGCATCTACATTGATTTTATTCAATATAGAGTAATTAGCGCATCTAGATAAGCTTGGCTAATTTGGCTGGCGTAACTGTACAGGCTTTGCTAAAGCTTAACAAAAACTATTCTACTGAAAAAATCAATAGCCTTCCTTAATTTTACATAAAGTTGTGGACTTCATATTGTCATGTATGTTCTTTTCCTCTGTAGAGTTCGTTTCTGTTGGTACTTTCTGTTGTTTAACTTGCACCAGGAGTGTCAACAAATTATAGATAGCATGCTTCTACATTGCTATGTTTTAAATGATAGTAACAAGTGTTTTAAACTTGGCGCATGTTGCATGGTTGGTTCTTCAATGCTTTGAATCTGCTGCTCATGTTGTAATTCATGGGTGGAGATCAGCTCTGTTACCTACATATGTGGTGGTTGTTTGGATTAATGATTGTGTTGTACATGCTCTTTATGCATATCCGCACTATGTATTACAAAGATGCAATTAATTTCTGGCCAAGTGGGCCTTTCATATACCGTGTTTGTCAGGTGGATGTTGCCCAGTTAATTTTCATACTTTCACATCATGGCTTGAATCTAAATAAAGGTGTGGCAAAGTCTTACGAAAAGATTTAAAGGTGTGGCAAAGTCTTATGAAAAGATTTTTTTTTTATGCAAATCGAAAGAGACAACACACATTACAAATGAAAAACTCTAACCACAACATAATATATCACTACAATCTGCCACCACTCCCAAGCACTTCAAAATTAAGAAAAATGAGAAAATACCTCTTTCCCTTTTCTTTGAATTTGCTAGTACCTTCCCCTTTCTTTCCATCTTCTGACAATTTGGACAAAACTGCACCAGTCGGACATTTTATTAGCTTTATAGCATGTATGTATAATCATCTAAAAACAAAAACTTATGGCTATACAAGATACTAGAGAATAGACATAAGAAAACATCAACAACAAAAATTGGGTCCTCTGGTTCGGATTCTGGAGCTTGCCACCGCCACCCGCTGGAGGTTGACGTCGCCCTTGCTGCCTTCGCTGGCCAGCGCCCGCTGGAGCTTGCTGCCCCGCTAGAGCCGCCGCTGGCTGCCCTCGTCACCCGTTGGAGCTTGCCGCCCGCCTGGTCCTCGCAACCTCTGCCACCTGCGCTAGGGACCTAGGGGTTGCGTCGCACTGGATTGAGTTTGCCACGTGCGTGCGTGTGCGTTGCGTCCAGCATGTGTGTGGCCCAGGCGTTCAGCCAAGTCAGCCCATCAGGCCAGCCAGAGCCAGCGCTCGCTGAGTCGATACGGCAAACGAGTCAGCCAATGATAGATGTATTCCCCTCAGCTGTGAGGCGTCTTTGTACTGCTTCTTTTCCCTCTAATAAAATCGGCCAATGGCCCTTCGCTATAATTAGTTTATTTTTGCATACCCTGCCAAACGGGGCCCTCCGCCACACCAGTAGGCGCAGCACAGTTCTAAGGTTAATAGCACACTAGGTAAATACTGCCAATATTAAATCAGACAAAAAATCAGCAATAGAGCACCCAACTGACAGTCAACAAACAAATAAGAAACATAGCTATCAAGAACATAGCAGCAATCCTGATGGATAGTAGTGGAATTTGCTTACTTGAAGGAAATTATTATCCAAATACATCAAAGGTAAAGTTGCCATTAAGTTCAAATTCCTACTAAGCAGAAGTAAGGTTGACAGAACAAAGTCACAGTACTAATAGGTTCACATTTTCCCGTGCACACACATAAGATTTCACTCCTCCATATTACATTTTCTTCCCTATCTTCTCCTCCTCCGCCCTCTTCTTCTTCTCCTCCTTCTTCTCCCAACTCTCTATTGCTCTAACACGAATCTCAGCTAGGCGCTGGTCCTTGCGGATCTCTGCATCCACCTCCTCCCTCCACTTCTTCTTCTCCTCCTCACTCTTCTTCTCCCAATCCTCATCCTTCATCTCTTGACTCCTTATGGCCCTAGCATGAATCGCAACAAGCCTCTGGTACTTAAGCCATTCTGCCCGCTCCGCCGCCAACTCTTCATCAGACATACACCATTGCAGCCATGCAATGTACCTAGCTACAGGGTGCTCATCTGCAGGCCTGTTTTGATTGAAGAGAACCTTTTTCTCTTTCCTTTGCCGGTGCCTCTCGGCTATTTTCTGCTCAACTTCCCTAGCATGCTCTTCCTCGGCCTTCTTCATATGCTCAATTTCCTTCTCTCTTATTGCCTGCTGCTCTTTGCTGTATCCTAGCACTCCATAACTCATATAGTTTATTCCTGCTGAAAAATTCGACCACGTGACTTCATCCAAAACGGCACGCTTCACTCGAGGAGTCACAAACTCAGTGACTGACTTCTCGCCCTTCTTCAGTAGATCATCTCCATAGATGTTCCAAACTGCGACACCAAGTCCAACAAAACCGATCAGGACTAGTCGAACAATTCGCCGCTGGTGAAGCATCGCCTCCTGCGCCTTCTCCACAATATTTAATCTTCTGCTCAGCTCTTCCATTTTCTCATGACTCTTTATGTTTTCACTGATGACTCCTTCGGTAGCAGTGGCGTACCCACGCCGGGGCGCACCAACACCTCGGGCAGCAAACTGACAAGAGGACAGCCGCCTCAGGTGAGGCGCCCCAAGCAGCAGGTGCTGGCCGGAAAGGGGCGCGCCGGCAAACCCCATCCCCCAACGTCCTCTGAAAGTCACAGGCGGCGAGGCCACCACACCAGACACCATCTCCTTAGCGAGCAACAGTTGCTCGCTGATGGCGATGTTGGTGAGCAACGCGGCCGAGGAGGAGCTGGACCGCAAAAACACCATGGCGAAGGAGGGGGGGAGCAGCATTTGGCCGGCCACCACCTGCTGCACGGCCTTGGAGATATTGGAATTGCCGGCAAGGGCGGTCAGGCCACCGGGCAGCAACTGTCCGGCCACCACCTGGGCCTTGGAGATGTTGGCGAGGGCGGTCAGGCCACCAGGCAGCACCTGGGCGTCCACCACCTCCCCGGCCTGGAGACACAGACCGGCGAGCATGTCCCACTCGGTGGAGAAGGCATCCCGGTGGAAAGGGAGCATGGCTGAGGACCAGGGACGCGCTCCTGGCTTCTCGCCCGCGCCAAGGGCTGTGGAAACGGCGCCCGCGATCAGGGAGGCGGACCCGATGCAGGTCGCGGCCAGGGGCCCTAGGGCGCCGTACCCAGCGAACTTTGCCATCGCGCGGGTGGAAGAAGGGGCGATGAACGGTGACACGGGGCTGTCGTAGAGCGCGAGCGCGGCAGAGGTGGATGCGGACGGCGTCCTCGCGGCGGTGGCGGAGGCGGAGGCAGGGTTAGGGTTTTGGGTGGCTGCGATGGGGAAATTGGGGGGAATTGGAGATGGCGCGGGGCTGTCGTAGAGCGCGAGCGCGGCGGAGGTGGAGGCGGACGGCATCATCGCGGTGGAGGCGGACGGTATCCTCGCGGCGGTGGCGGAGGCGCAGTCGGGGTTAGGGTTTTGGGGGGCTGCGATGGGGAAATTGGGGGGAATTGGAGATGCGGAGGACTGTGGTGAGGGAGTGGCCGAATGACCTGGACCTGGACCGCGCCGCTGTTTGAGGCACCAGGCCACGCGTAAACCCATGTTTTTCTTTTTATTAATAACTTCAGCAACATATTTGCTTTCGCGACGTGCCTCTCCAAAACGAAAAAACAACACGTTTTTATTTATTTTTCTTTCGTAACAGACACGATTTTGCTTTCGCGAGAGAAACATATTTGGTTTCGCGAGAGGCATGGCCGTGCCTCTCGAAAACGAAAAAACAACGCGTTTTTTTTCCACAACAGGCATGATTTTGAGGCACGAAAAAAAATGTGTTTTTTTTTCCCGTGAGAGACACGGTTTTTTCTTTCATTTTTAGTGTAAAAGAAGTTTGTCAAAACCTATCAATATGGGGATCTAGTTTTGAAGATCTCGACGCGAGAAATTCAACGGTGAAAACGGTTCAAGATTTGGACACAGATTTAAGAGATAAACCATTTTGAAGATATGAATCTACGAAAAAGGGAAAACTCCCCGGTTGCGACAAGTGACGCACATGCAGTGCGCCACTTGTCACAAGCCGGGGAGGTGGGAGTGATCGCTGAAAGGAGTACTCCTCAATTAGTGTTTTCGCTCGTCCAGCCCTTCCGCGTTTGGGTCGGTTGTGCGTTCAAGGATCCAAAAATCGTGTGCACATAATAATGAAAAGGCTCGCGACTATTGTCACGCCCAAGATGCGGTCCTATCCTTATTTGGACACGAGGACCTCGACAGGGATAGAAGCGCATATCGATGCGTTCGTAAGAATGGATATCATTACAAGTACATATACAGAACAGATGAGTATATGGAATTGGCTTACACTCGCCACAAGCTACATCAGAGTCACATCAATACAACAGTATCTCAAACATCATACATAAGAGTGTTGGAAATATGCCCTAGAGGCAATAATAAAATGGTTATTATTGTATTTCCTAGTTCATGATAATTGTCTATTATTCATGCTACAATTGTGTTAACCAGAAACCGTAATACATGTGTGAATACATAGACCACCACATGTCCCTAGTGAGCCTCTAGTTGGCTAGCTCGTTGATCAATAGATGGTCACGGTTTCATGACCATGGACATTGGATGTCGTTGATAACGGGATCACATCATTAGGAGAATGATGTGATGGACAAGACCCAATCCTAAGCACAGCACAAGATCGTGTAGTTCGTTTGCTAAAGCTTTTCAATGTCAAGTATCATTTCCTTAGACCATGAGATTGTGTAACTCCCGGATACCGTAGGAATGCTTTGGGTGTGCCAAACGTCACAACGTAACTGGGTGGCTATAAAGGTACGCTACGGGTATCTCCGAAAGTGTCTGTTGGGTTGACACGAATCGAGACTGGGATTTGTCACTCCGTGTGACGGAGAGGTATCTCTGGGCCCACTCGGTAAGACATCATCATGATGAGCTCAATGTGACTAAGGAGTTAGCCACGGGATGATGTGTTACGGAACGAGTAAAGAGACTTGCCAGTAACGAGATTGAACAAGGTATGGCGATACCGACGATCGAATCTCGGGCAAGTACAATACCGATAGACAAAGGGAATTGTATACGGGATTGATTGAATCCCTGACATCGTGGTTCATCCGATGAGATCATCGTGGAGTACGTAGGAGCCAACATGGGTATCCAGATCCCGCTGTTGGTTATTGGCCGGAGAGGTGTCTCGGTCATGTCTACGTGTCTCCCGAACCCGTAGGGTCTACACACTTAAGGTTCGATGACGCTAGGGTTATAGGGAAAAGGTATACGTGATTACCGAAGGTTGTTCGGAGTCCCGGATGAGATCCCGGACGTCACGAGGAGCTCCGGAATGGTCCGGAGGTAAAGATTGATATATAGGAAGTCCAGTTTTGGTCACCGGAAAGTTTTCGGGCTCATCGGTATTGTACCGGGAGTGCCGGGAGGGTGCCGGAGGACCCCGGGAAGGGGGTGACGACCAAAGGACCTCATGGGCCCTTAGAAGAGGTGTGCCAGCCCATATTGGGCCAGCCAAGACCTCCTAGAAAGGGCCCATGCGCCAGGGACAAGAGATAAAGGGAGAAAGGATTTAAAAGGAGGAGATCCACCTCCCGTATGGGAGGTGGACTCTTCCCCCTTGGTTTGGCCGAAGCTCCTCCTTGGAGGAGGGGCCAAGCCAGCCCTCCCTCTCCTTCCTCCTATATATATGCAAGGGTTTGGGCAGGTTTGAGACGACGAACTCTCTCTCTCTCGCTGCAGCCCTATCCTGCTTCTTCCTCCTCCGCAGTGCTTAGGCGAAGCCCTGCCGGGATACCCTACTACTCCACCACCACCACGCCGTCGTGCTGCTGCTGGAGATCTTCCCCAACCTCTCCTTCCTCCTTGCTGGATCAAGGTGTAGGAGACGTCACCGGGCTGCACGTGTGTTGAACGCGGAGGTGCCGTCCGTTCGGCACTTGATCGGATCTACCGCGATCTGAATCGCTACGAGTACGACTCCATCAACCGCGTTCTTGTAACGCTTCCGCTTAGCGATCTTCAAAGGTATGAAGATCCAATCTCTCCCCACTCGTTGCTGGTTTTCTCCATAGATTGATCTTGGTGAACGTAGGAAAATTTTGATTTACTACTACGTCTCCCAACAGTGGCATCATGAGCTAGGTCTATGCGTAGAATCTATGCACGAGTAGAACACAAAGTAGTTGTGGGCGTCGAGTTTGTTAATTTGCTTGCCGCTACTAGTCTTATCTTGATTCGGCGGTATTGTGGGATGAAGCGGCCCGGACCAACTTTACACGTACGCTTACGTGAGACCGGTTCCACCGCCTGACATGCACTAGATGCATAAGGTGGCTAGCGGGTGTCTGTCTCTCCTACCTTAGTCGGATCGGATTCGATGAAAAGGGTCCTTATGAAGGGTAAATAGAAATTGGCAAATCACGTTGTGGTGTTGACGTAGGTAAGAAACGTTCTTGCTAGTAACCTATAGCAGCCACGTAAAAACTTGCAACTACAAATTAGAGGACGTCTAACTTGTTTTTGCAGCATGTGCCTTGTGATGTGATATGGCCAAAGGATGTGATGTGATGCATTGTGATGTATGAAATTATCATGTTCTTGTAATAGGATTCACGACTTGCATGTCGATGATTATGACAACCGGAAGGAGCCATAGGAGTTGTCTTATTTATTGTATGACCTGCGTGTCAATCATAAACGCCATGTAATTACTTTACTTTATTGCTAAGCGTTAGCCATAGTAGTAGAAGTAATAGTTGGCGAGACAACTTCATGAAGACACAATGATGGATATCATGATGATGGAGATCATGGTGTCGTGCCGGTGACAGTGATGATCATGGTGCCCCGAAGATGGAGATCATAGGAGCAAGATGATATTGGCCATATCATGTCACTATATTGATTGCATGTGATGTTTATCATGTCTACATCTTATTTGCTTAGAACGACGGTAGTAAATAAGATGATCTCTCAATAAAATTTCAAGAGAAGTGTTCACCCTAACTGTGCACCGTTGCTAAGGATCGTTGTTCCGAAGCACCACGTGATGATCGGGTGTGATAGGTTCTAACGTTCGCATACAACGGGTGTAAGCCAGATTTACACACGCGAAACACTTAGGTTGACTTGACGAGCCTAGCATGTACAGACATGACCTCGGAACACGGAAGACCGAAAGGTCGAACATGAGTCGTATAGAAGATACGATCAACATGAAGATGTTCACCATGGATGACTAGTCCATCTCACGTGATGATCGGACACGGGCTAGTTGACATGGATCATGTATCACTTGGAAGACTAGAGAGATGTCTGTCTAAGTGGGAGTTCATTAATTTGATTAAGTGAACTTAATTATCATGAACTTAGTCTAAAATTGTCTTTACAATCTATGATGTAGATCCAATGGCCAACGCGAATGTCACCCTCAATTTCAACGCGTTCCTAGAGAAAACCAAGCTGAAAGATGATGGAAGCAACTATGCGGACTGGGTCCGTAGCTTGAGGATCATCCTCATAGCTTCCAAGAGATTGTATGTCCTAGATGCACCGCTAGGTGACGCACCCGTTCTCCCAGCGGAACAAGATGTTATGAACACTTGGCAATCACGCTGCGATGATTACTCCCTTGTTCAGTGCGGCATGCTTTACAGTCTAGAACCGGGGCTCCAAAAGCGTTTTGAGCAACACGGAGCATATGAGATGTTCCAGGAGCTGAAACTGGTTTTTCAAGCTCATGCCCGGGTCGAGAGATATGATGTCTCCGACAAGTTCTTCAGCTGTAAGATGGAGGAGAATAGTTCTGTCAGTGAGCACATCCTCAAGATGTCTGGGCTACACAGCCGCTTGACTCAGCTGGGGGTTAATATCCCGGATGACTCGGTCATTGACAGAATCCTCCAGTCGCTTCCACCTAGCTTCAAGAGCTTTGTGATGAACTACAACATGCAAGGTATGGAGAAGTCCATTCCTGAGTTGTACTCGATGCTAAAATCAGCGGAGGTCGAGATCAAAAAGGAGCATCAAGTGTTGATGGTGAATAAGACCACTAGTTTCAAGAAAGGCAAGGGTAAGAAGAACTTCAAGAAGGACGGAAAAGCTGTTGCCGCGCCCGGTAAGCAAGTTGCCGGGAAGAAGAAGAAAAATGGACCCAAGCCTGAGACTGAGTGCTTTTATTGCAAGGGTACCGGTCACTGGAAGCGGAACTGCCCCAAGTATTTAGCGGATAAGAAGGACGGCAACATTAAAGGTATATGTGATATACTTGTTATTGATGTGTACTTGACCAGCGCTCGTAGTAGCTCCTGGGTATTTGATACCGGTGCAGTTGCTCACATTTGTAACTCCAAGCAGGAGCTGCGAAATAAGCGGAGGCTGGCCAAGGATGAGGTGACGATGCGCGTCGGGAATGGTTCCAAGGTCGATGTGATCGCCGTCGGCACGTTACCTCTACATCTACCTTCGGGATTAGTTTTAAACCTTAATAATTGTTATTTAGTGCCAGCTTTGAGCATGAACATTGTATCTGGATCTCGCTTGATGCGAGATGGCTACTCATTTAAATCCGAGAATAATGGTTGTTCTATTTATATGAGAGAAATGTTTTATGCTCATGCCCCGCTGGTCAATGGTTTATTTTTGATGAATCTCGAACGTGATGTTACACATGTCCATAGTGTGAGTACCAAAAAGTGTAAAGTTGATAACGATAGTCCCACTTACATGTGGCACTGCCGTCTTGGCCATATTGGTGTCAAACGCATGAAGAAGCTCCATGCTGATGGAATTTTGGAGTCACTTGATTTCGAATCATTTGACACATGCGAACCATGCCTCATGGGCAAGATGACCAAGACTCCGTTCTCCGGAACAATGGAGCGAGCAACTGACTTGTTGGAAATAATACATACCGATGTATGCGGTCCAATGAGCGTCGAGGCTCGCGGTGGCTACCGTTATGTTCTCACCCTCACTGATGACTTGAGTAGATATGGTTATGTCTACTTAATGAAACACAAGTCTGAAACTTTTGAAAGGTTCAGGGAATTTCAGAGTGAGGTCGAGAATCAACGTGACAGGAAAATAAAATGCCTACGATCTGATCGTGGCGGAGAATATTTAAGTCACGAGTTTGGCACGCACCTTAGGAAATGTGGAATTGTTTCACAACTCACGCCGCCCGGCACACCCCAGCGAAATGGTGTGTCTGAACGTCGTAATCGCACTCTATTGGATATGGTGCGATCTATGATGTCTCTTACCGACTTACCGCTATCATTTTGGGGATATGCATTAGAGACTGTCGCATTCACTTTAAATAGGGCACCGTCTAAATCCGTTGAGACGACACCGTATGAATTGTGGTTTGGAAAGAAACCTAAGCTGTCGTTTCTAAAAGTTTGGGGATGCGATGCTTATGTGAAGAAACTTCAACCTGAGAAGCTCGAACCCAAAGCGGAAAAGTGCGTCTTCATAGGATATCCCAAGGAGACTATTGGGTATACCTTCTACCTACGATCCGAAGGCAAAGTCTTTGTTGCCAAGAATGGATCCTTTCTCGAGAAAGAGTTTCTCTCGAAAGAAGTAAGTGGGAGGAAAATAGAACTTGATGAGGTAATTGTACCTCCACTCGAACCGGAGAGTAGCGCAGCACAGGAAGTTGTTTCTGTGGAGCCTACACCGGCTAGAGAGGAAGTTAATGATGATGATCATGAAACTTCAGATCAAGTTGCTATTCGAAGGTCCACCAGGACACGTTCCGCACCAGAGTGGTACGGCAATCCTGTCCTAGAGATCATGTTGTTGGACAACGGTGAACCTTCGAACTATGAAGAAGCGATGGCGGGCCCGGATTCCAACAAATGGCTTGAGGCCATGAAATCCGAGATAGGATCCATGTATGAGAACAAAGTATGGACTTTGGTGGACTTGCCTAATGATAAGCGAGCCATTGAAAACAAATGGATCTTTAAGAAGAAGACTGACGCGGACGGTAATGTCACCGCCTATAAAGCTCGGCTTGTCGCTAAGGGTTATCGACAAGTTCAAGGAGTTGACTACGATGAGACTTTCTCACCCGTAGCGATGCTAAAGTCAGTCCGAATCATGTTAGCAGTTGCTGCATTTTATGATTATGAGATCTGGCAAATGGACGTCAAAACGGCATTCCTTAATGGCTTCCTCAAGGAAGAACTGTATATGATGCAGCCGGAAGGTTTTGTCGATCCTAAAGATGCTAACAAAGTATGCAAGCTCCAGCGCTCCATCTATGGGCTGGTGCAAGCATCTCGGAGTTGGAACATTCGCTTTAATGAGGTGATTAAAGCGTTTGGGTTTGTACAGGTTTATGGAGAACCCTGTATTTACAAGAAAGTGAGTGGGAGCTCTATAGCATTTCTTATCCTGTATGTGGATGACATGCTGATAATGGGAAATAATATAGAACTCTTGGAAAGTATAAAGGCCTATTTGAATAAGTGTTTTTCAATGAAGGACCTTGGAGAAGCTGCTTACATATTAGGTATTAAGATCTATAGAGATAGATCGAAACGCCTCATTGGTCTTTCACAAAGCACATACCTTGAAAAGATATTGAAGAAGTTCAATATGGATCAGTCCAAGAAGGGGTTCTTGCCTGTGTTGCAAGGTGTGAGATTGAGTACGACTCAATGCCCGACCACGGCAAAGGATAGAGAAGAGATGAGTGTCATCCCCTATGCTTCAGCCATAGGCTCTATCATGTATGCCATGCTGTGTACCAGACCTGATGTGAACCTTGCCATGAGTTTGGTAGGGAGGTACCAAAGTGATCCCGGAGCGGAACACTGGACAGCGGTCAAGAATATCCTAAAGTACCTGAAAAGGACAAAGGACATGTTTCTCGTATATGGAGGTGCCGAAGAGCTAGTCGTAAAGGGTTACGTCGACGCTAGCTTCGACACAGATCCGGATGACTCTAAGTCGCAAACCGGATACGTGTATATTTTGAATGGAGGGGCAGTCAGCTGGAGCAGCAGCAAGCAAAGCGTCGTGGCGGCATCTACATGTGAAGCGGAGTACATAGCTGCTTCGGAAGCAGCAAAGGAGGGAGTCTGGATGAAGGAGTTCATCACCGACCTAGGAGTGATTCCAAATGCGTCGGGCCCGATGACTCTACTCTGTGACAACACTGGAGCTATTGCCCTTGCGAAGGAGCCCAGGTTTCACAAAAAGACAAGACACATCAAGCGCCGCTTCAACTCCATCCGTGATTACATTCAGGAGGGAGACATAGATATTTGTAAAGTGCATACGGATCTGAATGTCGCAGATCCGTTGACTAAACCTCTCTCACGAGCAAAACATGATCAACACCAGAATGCTATGGGTGTTCGATTCATCACAATGTAACTAGATTATTGACTCTAGTGCAAGTGGGAGACTGTTGGAAATATGCCCTAGAGGCAATAATAAAATGGTTATTATTGTATTTCCTAGTTCATGATAATTGTCTATTATTCATGCTACAATTGTGTTAACCAGAAACCGTAATACATGTGTGAATACATAGACCACCACATGTCCCTAGTGAGCCTCTAGTTGGCTAGCTCGTTGATCAATAGATGGTCACGGTTTCATGACCATGGACATTGGATGTCGTTGATAACGGGATCACATCATTAGGAGAATGATGTGATGGACAAGACCCAATCCTAAGCACAGCACAAGATCGTGTAGTTCGTTTGCTAAAGCTTTTCAATGTCAAGTATAATTTCCTTAGACCATGAGATTGTGTAACTCCCGGATACCGTAGGAATGCTTTGGGTGTGCCAAACGTCACAACGTAACTGGGTGGCTATAAAGGTACGCTACGGGTATCTCCGAAAGTGTCTGTTGGGTTGACACGAATCGAGACTGGGATTTGTCACTCCGTGTGACGGAGAGGTATCTCTGGGCCCACTCGGTAAGACATCATCATGATGAGCTCAATGTGACTAAGGAGTTAGCCACGCGATGATGTGTTACGGAACGAGTAAAGAGACTTGCCAGTAACGAGATTGAACAAGGTATGGCGATACCGACGATCGAATCTCGGGCAAGTACAATACCGATAGACAAAGGGAATTGTATACGGGATTGATTGAATCCCTGACATCGTGGTTCATCCGATGAGATCATCGTGGAGTACGTAGGAGCCAACATGGGTATCCAGATCCCGCTGTTGGTTATTGGCCGGAGAGGTGTCTCGGTCATGTCTACGTGTCTCCCGAACCCGTAGGGTCTACACACTTAAGGTTCGATGACGCTAGGGTTATAGGGAAAAGGTATACGTGATTACCGAAGGTTGTTCGGAGTCCCGGATGAGATCCCGGACGTCACGAGGAGCTCCGGAATGGTCCGGAGGTAAAGATTGATATATAGGAAGTCCAGTTTTGGTCACCGGAAAGTTTTCGGGCTCATCGGTATTGTACCGGGAGTGCCGGGAGGGTGCCGGAGGACCCCGGGAAGGGGGTGACGACCAAAGGACCTCATGGGCCCTTAGAAGAGGTGTGCCAGCCCATATTGGGCCAGCCAAGACCTCCTAGAAAGGGCCCATGCGCCAGGGACAAGAGATAAAGGGAGAAAGGATTTAAAAGGAGGAGATCCACCTCCCGTATGGGAGGTGGACTCTTCCCCCTTGGTTCGGCCGAAGCTCCTCCTTGGAGGAGGGGCCAAGCCAGCCCTCCCTCTCCTTCCTCCTATATATATGCAAGGGTTTGGGCAGGTTTGAGACGACGAACTCTCTCTCTCTCGCTGCAGCCCTATCCTGCTTCTTCCTCCTCCGCAGTGCTTAGGCGAAGCCCTGCCGGGATACCCTACTACTCCACCACCACCACGCCGTCGTGCTGCTGCTGGAGATCTTCCCCAACCTCTCCTTCCTCCTTGCTGGATCAAGGTGTAGGAGACGTCACCGGGCTGCACGTGTGTTGAACGCGGAGGTGCCGTCCGTTCGGCACTTGATCGGATCTACCGCGATCTGAATCGCTACGAGTACGACTCCATCAACCGCGTTCTTGTAACGCTTCCGCTTAGCGATCTTCAAAGGTATGAAGATCCAATCTCTCCCCACTCGTTGCTGGTTTTCTCCATAGATTGATCTTGGTGAACGTAGGAAAATTTTGATTTACTACTACGTCTCCCAACAGTGGCATCATGAGCTAGGTCTATGCGTAGAATCTATGCACGAGTAGAACACAAAGTAGTTGTGGGCGTCGAGTTTGTTAATTTGCTTGCCGCTACTAGTCTTATCTTGATTCGGCGGTATTGTGGGATGAAGCGGCCCGGACCAACTTTACACGTACGCTTACGTGAGACCGGTTCCACCGCCTGACATGCACTAGATGCATAAGGTGGCTAGCGGGTGTCTGTCTCTCCTACCTTAGTCGGATCGGATTCGATGAAAAGGGTCCTTATGAAGGGTAAATAGAAATTGGCAAATCACGTTGTGGTGTTGACGTAGGTAAGAAACGTTCTTGCTAGTAACCTATAGCAGCCACGTAAAAACTTGCAACTACAAATTAGAGGACGTCTAACTTGTTTTTGCAGCATGTGCCTTGTGATGTGATATGGCCAAAGGATGTGATGTGATGCATTGTGATGTATGAAATTATCATGTTCTTGTAATAGGATTCACGACTTGCATGTCGATGATTATGACAACCGGAAGGAGCCATAGGAGTTGTCTTATTTATTGTATGACCTGCGTGTCAATCATAAACGCCATGTAATTACTTTACTTTATTGCTAAGCGTTAGCCATAGTAGTAGAAGTAATAGTTGGCGAGACAACTTCATGAAGACACAATGATGGATATCATGATGATGGAGATCATGGTGTCGTGCCGATGACAGTGATGATCATGGTGCCCCGAAGATGGAGATCATAGGAGCAAGATGATATTGGCCATATCATGTCACTATATTGATTGCATGTGATGTTTATCATGTCTACATCTTATTTGCTTAGAACGACGGTAGTAAATAAGATGATCTCTCAATAAAATTTCAAGAGAAGTGTTCACCCTAACTGTGCACCGTTGCTAAGGATCGTTGTTCCGAAGCACCACGTGATGATCGGGTGTGATAGGTTCTAACGTTCGCATACAACGGGTGTAAGCCAGATTTACACACGCGAAACACTTAGGTTGACTTGACGAGCCTAGCATGTACAGACATGACCTCGGAACACGGAAGACCGAAAGGTCGAACATGAGTCGTATAGAAGATACGATCAACATGAAGATGTTCACCATGGATGACTAGTCCATCTCACGTGATGATCGGACACGGGCTAGTTGACATGGATCATGTATCACTTGGAAGACTAGAGAGATGTCTGTCTAAGTGGGAGTTCATTAATTTGATTAAGTGAACTTAATTATCATGAACTTAGTCTAAAATTGTCTTTACAATCTATGATGTAGATCCAATGGCCAACGCGAATGTCACCCTCAATTTCAACGCGTTCCTAGAGAAAACCAAGCTGAAAGATGATGGAAGCAACTATGCGGACTGGGTCCGTAGCTTGAGGATCATCCTCATAGCTTCCAAGAGATTGTATGTCCTAGATGCACCGCTAGGTGACGCACCCGTTCTCCCAGCGGAACAAGATGTTATGAACACTTGGCAATCACGCTGCGATGATTACTCCCTTGTTCAGTGCGGCATGCTTTACAGTCTAGAACCGGGGCTCCAAAAGCGTTTTGAGCAACACGGAGCATATGAGATGTTCCAGGAGCTGAAACTGGTTTTTCAAGCTCATGCCCGGGTCGAGAGATATGATGTCTCCGACAAGTTCTTCAGCTGTAAGATGGAGGAGAATAGTTCTGTCAGTGAGCACATCCTCAAGATGTCTGGGCTACACAGCCGCTTGACTCAGCTGGGGGTTAATATCCCGGATGACTCGGTCATTGACAGAATCCTCCAGTCGCTTCCACCTAGCTTCAAGAGTTGTGCCCTTAGAAGAGTTGTGCCAGCCCATATTGGGCCAGCCAAGACCTCCTAGAAAGGGCCCATGCGCCAGGGACAAGAGATAAAGGGAGAAAGGATTTAAAAGGAGGAGATCCACCTCCCGTATGGGAGGTGGACTCTTCCCCCTTGGTTCGGCCGAAGCTCCTCCTTGGAGGAGGGGCCAAGCCAGCCCTCCCTCTCCTTCCTCCTATATATATGCAAGGGTTTGGGAAGGTTTGAGACGACGAACTCTCTCTCTCGCTGCAGCCCTATCCTGCTTCTTCCTCCTCCGCAGTGCTTAGGCGAAGCCCTGCCGGGATACCCTACTACTCCACCACCACCACGCCGTCGTGCTGCTGCTGGAGATCTTCCCCAACCTCTCCTTCCTCCTTGCTGGATCAAGGTGTAGGAGACGTCACCGGGCTGCACGTGTGTTGAACGCGGAGGTGCCGTCCGTTCGGCACTTGATCGGATCTACCGCGATCTGAATCGCTACGAGTACGACTCCATCAACCGCGTTCTTGTAACGCTTCCGCTTAGCGATCTTCAAAGGTATGAAGATCCAATCTCTCCCCACTCGTTGCTGGTTTTCTCCATAGATTGATCTTGGTGAACGTAGGAAAATTTTGATTTACTACTACGTCTCCCAACAAAGAGCAGGGTTCGACTACGGACGAAATCAAACGATAAAATGAAATCCACCCTTGCTATCCCAGGCTGCCGCCTGAAACCCATCCAAGATTGAAGAAGAAGAAGAAGAAGAAGAACTCCAAGTCAAATCAAGCAACGTGCTCACGTCAAATCATCGCAATACCTGTACTTGCACTGTTGTTGTAGTAATCTGTGAGCCACAGGGCTCAGCAATCTCATTTCCAAGGGTATCAAGACTATTAAAGCTTAATAGGTAAGGTATGGTTAAGTGGTGAGGCTGCAGCAAGCGACTAAGCATTTATTTGAGTGGCTAACTTACGAGTACATAAATTAAAGTATGGTGGTCTACGTATAACGGACGTGAACTAGTAATGATCACTAACTGGTCCTGAACACCTACTTACGTCAATCATTACCCCACCGTGTTCTCTTCCGGAAAAGAACTCACGAGAAGAGACAGTCATGGTTACGCATACAATTGGTGTATTTTATTAGAGTTTACTTAAAGTTTGCTATAACCGGGTGTTAAACAAAGTATCCAAGTTTGCCACATAACCGCAGGCACGACTTATCGAAAAGATTTAACCCTGCAGGGGTGCTCCAACTCATCCATCACAAATTAACCACACGCAGTGGGAATAACCTCAACCACGGATCTCGTGATCTTCCTAGGCAATTCCAAAGGAAATCCGACACCTCGAGATAGCCCGAAGAAAATCAGAGTTCCTCACTCAAGACGTTCGAGAAAGGTAAAACAAATCCAGCAAGACCGCCCGGCGTGTCGACGAACCTGATAGGAGCCGCGTATCTCGTTCTCAGGACACGACCAGATGAGCATAGCGTACAGTGGCCTGATAGAAATCTCCCGAATTTCCCCGGGTTGGCCCCACACACGACTCTAGTTTGGACCAACACTCATGAGGAGCATTGGCCCGGGTTGTTGATTAAATTATCCACGGGGTCCGGAAAAATATCCCCTATGCAAGTTCATTAATTATTAGGCAAATGTAGTACCAATGTTGGGCCTTGCCAGACAAGTTTTAATCTAACCCAAAAATCAAAGGGGTCCCCATAACAAACCCGAGCATGTTAGGAGCGCTCATTTATGGAACATAACATCGATTCACAAGTAACTAAGGGCGGCAAGAGTGGAACAAAACACCGAGCAAAAGGCCAAGCCTTCCACCCTTTACCAAGTATATATATATATATATGCATTAAATTGAATAGCAGCAATATTGTGATATAACAAAAGAATGTCCATGTTGACACATGGAAGCAATTGTACCTGCAACTAGCAACGCTATAAGAAGGCTGAGCAAGTGGTAACATAGCCAAACAATGTTTTGCTGGGATGTGGAAGGATTAGAGGCTTGTCAAACAGGTGGTAGGTAGCGAGACATAGTGATAAAAGACGAGACAACTAGCATGACAATGATAGTAATGGTATCCAGGGAAATGTGTCATCTTGCCTGAGATCCCGCTCGGAAGAAGACCGAGTCCATGAAGAAGAAGAACCAACATAGTCGAACGAATCCTCACACTCCGAACGCTTTTGGAACTCTATCGAGAAGAAGCAATCTGAAACAAACAATCAACACAAGATACACCACAACATAAGCAAAACACGATGCACAAATGATATGATGCATGTCCGGTTAAATATGCAAGGCATGGCATAGCACGGGAATTCACATCAACAACTACTACACGTTAAATGGAGTTCGATATGCAACGAGTTGCATATCGACGAAACTCCATGCTTAATTATTTAGTTCACTCTCGGTTATTTACACATCCATATTAAATGTTGATTAACATGGCAACCGGTGAAGCACAAACAACTACAACAACTAGGCATATTAAATGAGGCCGGAAGCAAACTCTCGAACTTCCGAAACCACCTCATATGTTATTTATGGATTCGGACCAGATCTGAACTAACACAATTTTAGAGTGGTTAAACGGAAGAGTAAATACTACCATGGGATTGTACACGAAAAACTAGTCAAGTTACATATAAGGAACATTTTAAACGGAGCTATGGTTTAAAAGTTATTAAACAATTAAGATTAATATGGCCTACGCGCTAAACGATGCAAACAGCAATTTTAAAAGCTTTAAACATGGCTGAGAGTTGATTATTGTGAAACTAGATGAAATTCTACACATTTTACATGTTCAAAGTTTTTACATGGGATGCCCGGATTAAAAGTTATTAACATTTTAAAAACAGGGGTTTTTCTATAAAACAACAATTAACAGGTTTAATAGTTAAATTCGCAAAAGGGAAAAAAACACAAATGGGCCGAATCTGCAATCCGGCCCGAATAGAACATGGGCGCAATATAGCTAACAGATGCACCGGGCGAGGGATAGCGCAAGGGGCGGCTCACCCATGGGCTGGGCCCGGTCGAGGCGACTAGGCCGCGGGGGGAGGTAGAGGCTGGGCCTGGAGGGAGCCAGCCCACGCAGCTGCGGGGTCAACGGCGAAGCTGAGCGGCTCGAGCGCTCCTCCTCCCGAGCGCAGCCATAGTGGCGGCTGGGCATGGCCGGCCACGCGAGGATGGCGCGAGCAGGGGGATGGCCGGAACGGACCAGGGGCGGCCGGATCCGGCGAACCCCGGCCGGATCTTGGCGGCGGAGGCGGCGAGCTCTGGCGGCGAGGCTAGACGGTGGCGGGGCGAGGTCGGTCGGCACCTGCGAGAGAAGGGAGAGGAGCTTAGAGGAGAAAGAAGAGGAGAGGGAGAGGGAAGAGGGGAGACGGCGGCCGGGGCCAGGTCCGGCGGAGAGGCTGCTGCGGCGGCTCCGACGAGGCCCATCGGCCGGCGACAGAGGCTTCCTCCATGGATGGAGCTCGGGAGAGCTCGGGACGGGCCCATATGGGCTTTCCCGGGCCTCCAGATGGGCTCGGGCGGGCCCGACGGCTGAGGGGGAGAGGGAGCTGTTGGCTAGGGTTTGCACGGGAACCTAGGGTCTATTTATAGGGTAGGGCTAGGGTTGCACGTCCGTCCGTTTTTGGACTGCCGGATGGCGATGCGATGTCCGGAAGCGGAGGGACAGGGCTACGGGGCTGTGCAGAGGGACTAGGAGGGGAAGAGAGGGAAGCGGTGACCCGTGGCACAAGTTGAAAACACCGAGAAACGTCCGACGAACGTCCGATAAACTACCGATAACCTCACTTCTACGGATGACCGACGGGGCATCAAACGAACTCAGAACGCGACGAAAATCGACGGGTGGTCTACCTAAGCTATAACAAGACGGCATGACAAGTTTCAAATCGATCCGAGAATATTTTTGCGCGCGCTTAAAAACAGTTTTATTTTAACGGTGCCGTCGGCGTGTGCGTGTGTGGTTGGTCTTGAAACGGGCAACGACGAAACGGAGAGAACCGGCAACTATGAACAGATGCAAGTTTTCGAAAACGAGCGATGATGCAATGATGCAAATGATGCAATGATGAATGCGACAACCAGATGAACACATGCCGAGAATGGAAATAAAAGGGGAATCTTCTGGACTCTTCTGGAACGTCGGTCCCGGGCTGTCACAACTCTCCTCCACTACACAAGGATCTCGTCCCGAGATCTAGAATGAAAAAGGGGAAGAGAAGAGCAAAAGGTAAAACTTAGCTGCTTCTTTGACAAACGAGCGAAACCAATGAATCTTGACGGATGCAAAGAGATGAAGAATAAAGAACAAGCAAGAATTCAAAAGAATTTTTGACAACACTTCGGTTAAATGAATAAGCAAGAAAGCACATGATATTGATGAAGCAAGATGATGGATTGAAGAGATCAACATAACAAGGCCTCCGTAACAAGAGAATACAAAATGGATTGATGGAAGGAAAAGAATGGATAAGAAAATGACAATTCCTAGCACAAATGAATTTGAGAAGCATATTTAGGTAGAAGAGATTGAACGGAGTTGTTGGAAGACCAACAACGAAAAGATTTAGCTTGCTATGGGCTTATGGAAATCCTCTCAAAATTATGAGGTGACAACCTACCACAACAAAAACACTTGATTGATTGAGAGCAACAAGATATGCAAAAACTTCTTTCACCAAGAGGAGGAGGAGAAAGCTTGAATCATTTATGACACCATGAAAAGGATTGTTTATGACACCATGATAAGGATTGTTGCTATCATGGTGAAATCCAACCCAAGATAACTCCGAGAAAATGAGATGGGTTTACTTATGTCATTCTTGACAACTTTCCTTCGAGACTCTTCATAGTCAAGAATTTAATAACACCACCTCAAAAGACAATGAAGAAGGAATTGAATTTAAATCCAAGAGAAAGAACACTTGAGCACCTCCAACAAGAATCTTGAAGAACACTTGAAAATGAAAGAAATCTTGATGAACCACCAAGAAGAACCTCCAAAAGAACTCTGAAACGAAAGGATGATAGAAAAGAATTGAAGAATGCGAAAATGATAAGATTGAGGCCTTCCAATGATTAAGATGATGCTTCGGCACCAGATACTTGATGAAAAACAAGGAACTCTGGAAAAGAAAGATGACCACTTGGGATAAGGAATTTGATATCATGAACAACTCCGGAAGAAGGATTGAAATCACTAGGATGAACAGGAATAAGAATTATGATATGACTATCCTTCATCAAGTTAATTGATGACAAGCAACGGATTTCACACATCACTTATTCTTCTTGAAAAGATTGAAGAGAGAGAGAGAGAGATCACACACTTGAAGAAGTCTTGCACGAGAACACCAGTTAAAATTGAAAACGAAAGATGATAATGCAAATGGATGATATAACATGAGAACGAAGAGAGCATGATCCACCTAAAATAAAATTTCACAAGGCACCGGAAGGAATTAGAAACTAAAGAGGACACATGAAAACAACGAGATCAAAATTTGCCTAATAGAAACTGAACAAGGCACCGGAATAATTGAGATCCGAACGAAGGAACAACAAATTAGAAGAATTTGAGAACGAAAGCTGAAAGCTGAGAACGAAGAAAAACTTCTGAAATGATGGCCTTCGGAGGATCAAGAAATGAAAACAAATCTTAATGCACCGGATAGATATGGGAGAAAAAACTCATGATCAAAACAATTGAGATGATAGCAACAGCCTGAAGCCAAGAATCTTTGGAAGAACGAACAATGATTTAAGAGAAAATCTCCTTCGATCTTCCAGCACAGAATGAAGAGGAGAAACAACACCACGCATTACTAAGATACTACAGAACAATGAATAAAGAAAGGTTGAGCCAACAATGAAAATGATTTAGAAGCGATCTTCAAGAAGGTATATGACTGATGAAATTCATTCTTACGTCATATTTAAAATGAACTTGAGGGCATCTCCGGAAATAATAGAAGAGCCGGGTAAGATCCTGGGAAAAAACCTGTGGGTTATGGGCCCACTCAAAATAAACCACCGTTGAGACAATTGATTAAACGAGAGATTGCACCGGTACAAATTAAGAACTTGATGATATGAGACCCTTGAAATAATTTAAGAGGACAAGAATGAAAATTAATGTCTTCCGAGATATCTTCAACACTCCAGATAGAATAGAGAGGAATGAATAAACCAGAGAGGCTTGAGAAAGAATTCCAACATGGGAGAGCCAATAGAGAATGATAATGATATGATGAACCCAAGAACTAGAATTGAATCCACCGGATAAGAAACAAAGATGAATACCATGATAACTTGAGCATTGAGCATCTCATAAAGAATCACCGGAGAAGAATAACAACAAGAACAAGGAATATGATGATAGATTTGAAATTGGAACTCCTGAGAATCTCCACAAGGAATCACCGGCTACAAGATAGAAGAAAAGATAGCTAAAGCATTACATGAATAGAAAAGACACTTGGATGAGAATTTGATCATTGAAGAAAAAGGGCGGGAGGGTGGGAAAAACAAAGAAAACTTGGAACAGATGAGACAACTCCGAGAAAGAATAAGAGGATTGATCTTGCAATATTGAAGAGGATAGAATTATCTTGAAGAGAAGCACACCGGTAGGAAATGAATTGATATGATAACTTGATTGGGCAAAAGAATTAGCAATCCCACAGAAATATGAGAACACTCCTTAGCAAGATATGAAATCACCACTTGACATCGAAGCAACTCGAATTACCATATTCAAAACAAAACAAAGGGTGGGGCTTATGAACAAGCCGGAACAAATAAATACCCACTATGCACTTATTGGAAAGATAATTCTAGGTACTACTTGAATTCCCACCTAAGAACTTCCAAAAACTTTCTTGTTTATGCGATTCGGGTTGCAGAATCAGGAACCTGCCCTAGGCAATCAGCTGCAACTGCATCCGCAACCTTCCACACCATAATTCAAGAAATTTCGCAAACTCGTCTAATCTCGAATCCTCGAACTAACAACAATACTAAATCATGGTGGTACCCCGGACGCCTCCCCAGTACTGGGTGACTCTGACCTTATCTCACCACGATAAGTATTGAAGCAATTTCGAACATCCTCCATCCTGAGATACTAAGAAAACTGAATGATAATGATGTGTCAAGAATCCCTCGGAGCTCAACTCCCAGGAAGAAATCAAGTCAGACAGGAGGCACCAAGACAGAACTCCGTCACATCGGCATCATATAGTTTCCAAAATACCCACGTGATCCTAACAAAAATTTGAGCTAGAAGAGGAGTAGAAACAAAATTCCTAAGTCGATTACCTCACCAGAGCATAGAAGAGGAGTAAAAAGAATCCTACTCTCCGATATAACTAGACTCAAAACAGTTTTTCACTAGACTCGACTTGGCCAAGTTCGATCAATCAAGGGGGGCTCCTAGGTCGGTACAGGCTCTGATACCAACTTGTCATGCCCAAGATGCGGTCCTATCCTTATTTGGGCACGAGGGCCTCGACAGGGATAGAAGAGCATCTCGATGCGTTCGCAAGAATGGATATCATTACAAGTACATGTACAGAAGAGATGAGTATATGGAATTGGCTTACACTCTCCACAAGCTACATTAGAGTCACATCAATACAACATCTCAAACATCATACATAAGAGCAGGGTCCGACTATAGACGAAATCAAACGATAAAATGACATCCACCCTTGCTATCCCAGGCTGCCGCCTGGAACCCATCCAATATTGAAGAAGAAGAAGAAGAAGAAGAAGAAGAAGAAGAACTCCAAGTCAAATCAAGCAACGCACTCACGTCAAATCATCGCAGTACCTGTACTTGCACTATTGTTGTAGTAATCTGTGAGCCATAGGGACTCAGCAATCTCATTTCCAAGGGTATCAAGACTATTAAAGCTTAATAGGTAAGGTATGGTTAAGTGGTGAGGCTGCAGCAAGCGACTAAGCATTTATTTGAGTGGCTAACTTACGAGTACAGAAATTAAAGTATGGTGGTCTACGTATAACGGACGTGAACTAGTAATGATCACTAACTGATCCTGAACACCTACTTACGTCAATCATTACCCCACCGTGTTCTCTTCCAGAAAAGAACTCACGAGAAGAGACAGTCACGGTTACACACACAGTTGGTGTATTTTATTAGAGTTTACTTCAAGTTTTCTATGACCGGGTGTTAAACAAAGTATCCAAGTTTGCCACATAACCGCGGGCATGGCTTCTCGAAAAGATTTAACCCTGCAGGGGTGCTCCAACTCATCCATCACAAATTAACCACACGCACTGGGAATAGCCTCAACCACGGATCTTGTGATCTTCCTAGGCAATTTCAAAGGAAATCCAACACCTCGAGATAGCCCGAAGAAAATCAGAGTTCCTCACTCAAGACGTTCGAGAAAGGTAAAACAAATCCAGCAAGGCCGCCCGGCGTGTCGACGAACCCGATAGGAGCGGCGTATCTCGTTCTCAGGACACGACCAGATGAGCACAACGTATAGTGGCCTGATAGAAATCTCCCGAGTTTCCCCGGGTTGGCCTCGCACACGACTCTAGTTTGGACCAACACTCATGAGGAGCACTGGCCCGGGTTGTTGATTAAATTGTCCACGGGGTCCGGAAAAATATCCCCTATGCAAATTCATTAATTATTAGGCAAATGTTGTACCAATGTTGGGCCTTGCCAGAGAAGTTTTAATCTAACCCGAAAATCAAGGGGTTCCCCATAACAACCCCGAGCATGTTAGGAGCGCTCATTTATGGAACATAACACCGATTCACAATTAACCAAGGGAGGCAAGAGTGGAACAAAACACCGAGCAAAAGGCCAAGCCTTCCATCCTTTACCAAGTATATATATGTGCATTAAATTGAAAAGCAGCAATATTGTGATACAACAAAAGAATGTCCATGTTGATACATAGAAGCAATTGCACCTACAACTAGCAACGCTATAAGAAGGCTGAGAAAGCGGTAACATAGCCAAACAATGTTTTGCTGGGATGTCGAAGGGTTAGAGGCTTATCATGTCAATGTTGGGAGGCTTGTCAAACAGGTGGTAGGTAGCGAGACATAGCGATAAAAGACGAGACAACTAGCATGGCAATGAAAGTAATGGTATCCAGGAAAATGTGTCATATTGCCTGAGATCCCGCTCGGAAGAAGACCGAGTCCATGAAGAAGATGAACCAACGTAGTCGAACGAATCCTCACACTCCGAACGCTTTCGGAACTCTATCAAGAAGAAGCAATCCAAAACAAACAATCAACACAAGATACACCACAACATAAGCAAAAGACGATGCACAAATGATATGATGCATGTCCGGTTAAATATGCAAGGCATGGCATAGCACGGGAATTCACATCAACAACTACTACACGTTAAATGGAGTTCGATATGCAACGAGTTGCATATCGACGAAACTCCACGCTTAATTATTTAGTTCACTCTCAGTTATTTACACAGCCATATTAAATGTTGATTAACAGGCAACTGGTGAAGCACAAACAACTACAACAACTAGGCATATTAAATGAGGCCGGAAGCAAACTCTCGAACTTCCGAAACCACCTCATATGTTATTTACGGATTCGGACCAGATCTGAACTAACACAATTTTAGAGTGGTTAAACGGCAGAATAAATACTACCATGGGATTGTACACTAAAAACTAGTCAAGTTACATATAAGGAACATTTTAAACGGAGCTACGGTTTAAAAGTTATTAAACAATTAAGATTAATATGGCCTACACGCTAAACGATGTAAACAGCAATTTTAAAATCTTTAAACATGGCTGAGAGTTGATTATTGTGAAACTAGATTAAATTCTACACATTTTACATGTTCAAAGTTTTTACATGCGATGCCCGGATTAAAAGTTATTAACGTTTTAAAAATAGGGGTTTTTCTGTAAAACAACAATTAACAGGTTTAATAGATAAATTCGCAAAAGGGAAAAAACACAAATGGGCCGAATCTGCAATCCGGCCCGAATAGAACATGGGCGCAATATAGCTAACAGATGCACCGGGCGAGGGATAGCGCAAGGGGCGGCTCACCCATGGGCTGGGCCCGGTCGAGGCGAATGGGCCACGGGGGGAGGCAGAGGCTGGGCCTGGAGGGAGCCAGCCCACGCAGCTGCGGGGTCAACGGCGGAGCTGAGCGGCTCGAGCGCTCCTCCTCCCGAGTGCAGCCATGGCGGCGGCTGGGCATGGCCGGCGACGAGGATGGCACGAGGGGGTGGGGGAAGGGGGGCGGGGATGGCCGGAACGGACTGGGGGCGGCCGGATCCGGCGAACCCCGGCCGGATCTGGGCGGCGGAGGTGGCGAGCTCTGGCGGCGATGCTAGACGGCGGCGATGCTAGATGGATGGAGCTCGGGAGAGCTCGGGACGGGCCCATATGGGCTTTCCCGGGCCTCCAGATGGGCTCGGGCGGGCCCGACGGCTGAGGGGGAGAGGGAGCTGTTGGCTAGGGTTTGCACGGGAACCTAGGGTCTATTTATAGGGTAGGGCTAGGGTTGCACGTCTGTCTGTTTTCGGACTGCCAGATGGCGATGCGATATCCGGAAGCGGAGGGACAGGGCTACGGGGCTATGCAGAGGGACTAGGAGGGGAAGAGAGGGAAGCGGTGACCCGTGGCACGAAGTTGAAAACACCGAGAAACGTCCGACGAACGTCCGATAAACTACCGATAACCTCAGTTCTACGGATGATCAACGGGGCATCAAACAAACTCAGAACGCGACGAAAATCGACGGGTGGTCTACCTAAGCTATAACAAGACCGCACGACAAGTTTCAACTCGATCCGAGAATATTTCACGCGCGCTTAAAAACGGTTTTATTTTAACGGTGTCGCGGGCGTGTGCGTGTGTGGTTGGTCTCGAAACGGGCAACGGCGAAACGGAGAGAACCTACAACTACGAACAGATGCAAGTTTTCGAAAACAAGCGATGATGCAATGCCGATGATGCAAATGATGCGATGATGAATGCGACAACCAGATGAACACATGCCGAGAACGGAAATAAAAGGGGAATCTTCTGGAACATCGGTCCCGGACTGTCACAACCATCGATCATGCGAGAGGCCTTGCCATCGCCTAGAGTTCATGCCAGCGTCATGCCATCGTCCGACATACATGTAAACTCATAGAAAATTCCACCACACAGTTTATGCTGACGCATTTGCGAGCGGCTGGCACACTTGCCAACACACAAAAAGGGGCGGGAGTTCAACCACACCATCTTAGTCGTTGTCATGCCAACATACAAAAAAAGTGTGGTGCTCTCCACCACCATAGATCACTGGTCGTCAAACTTGAGCATGTCGGCTTGCATTTCCTCGAACCAAGGACTCTTCCTGAGGGACACCGTGCTCAAGTCCACCTTCATGATCTCCATGCCCTTCATCATGCTAGAAAGCGCCACTTCTTTTGCCTAGGTCTTCGCATTGGTGGCCTCGATCACGAGCATCTTCGCTTGCTTCTCTACCTCCATCTCGAGCCTCTTTGCTTGCTTCTCCGCATGGAGCTCAAGCCTCTTCCTTTGGATCTCCATCAAAGCATTCATTTTCTCTGCTTTGTCTTGCCGACACTTCTCCTCCGGTGTGTCCTTCTTGCTCATCATGCCTTCCAGGGTGGCATGCAAGACAATCGTGGCAGCGTCAGGCTTGTCCTCTTTCTTCGAGTTGGTCTTTCCCCGCGGCTGAGGTGTCTCTCCCTCGCCATGCTCCTTGACGGCTTTAGTCCCTCCACGTGCCTTGAGGGCAGTTATTGCGCCATGAACTTCTTGTCCGAGTTTATCACCATCCAACAATGGACGAGGTTGAAGGACTTCTCATGTTGGGCCTTGAAAGCCTCCAAAACTTCAAATGCGTGAAAACATATATCATGCAAGCACATGGGAAAAATGAACATGCATGCACAATGGAAACAAAGATGGATGCATGTTTTACCATGTCTTTGATGCTGAGGCCGCTTACGGGATGTCCCTCGATGCTCTCAAGGCTAGAACAAAACTTGTTGCACTCTTGTTGAATCACTGCTACTTGTAAACTGCGTTGGGATTTTTCCTGAAGAGGAGAAGAGATGTAACACAATAGAGATAAGTATTTTCCCTTAGTGATAACCATGTTATTGAACCAATAGGAGGACCACCCAAATTCTCGTCTTCAGCACCTACACACAAAAGAGCACGCACTTGCACCCAACGCAGGCAAGTGGGTTGTTAAGCCCCTTGAACTCATTACTTGCAAGTTATAAGTAGTGATATATAGATAATATAAATATAAAATAAAATACAGTAAATAAATGGCAGCAATATTTTTGGTGTTTTTGTAATATATATATGGTGAAGACCCCGGGGCCATAGTTTTCGCTAGAGGCTTCTCTCTCGAAGAAAGCATACGATGGGTAAACAAATTACTATTGGACAATTGATAGAAAAGCGCATAGTTATGCAATATTTATGCACAACAATGATCATGTATATAGGCATCACGTCCATAAAAAAGTAGACCGACTCGTGCCCTCATATAGTACTATTACTCAACCCATCGACTGCTATCCAACATGCATCTGGAGTATTAAGTAAAAAACAGAGTAGTGCTTGGAGCAACATGACATGATGTAGACAAAGTAAACCCAATCAATATGAATAAACCCCATCGTTTTCCCCTTAATGGCAGTAATACAATGCGTGTCTTGACCCCATCTATCACAAGGATAGAGCACCACAATATTAAACCCATCACAACGCACCACTCCCGCTGAAGATAAATCAATCTAGTTGGCCAAACTAAACCTATAGATCAGAGAGCAATATAAAGCTATAACAATTATGCATATAATAATTCAGTAAAGACTCAATATATTTTCATGAATAATCTAAACATAAACCCACAATTCATCGAATCCCAACAAACACACCGCAAAGTAAGATTACATCGGATAGATCACTACGGGAATCACGGTGAACTTTGTATTGAGGGTCGTAGAGAGAGAGAGAGAGGAGAGAGAGATAGGTACTAGCTATGAACCCGTAGGTCTGTGGTAAAATACTTACACATCATTATGGTGGCAACAAGGTTGATGTATAGGCCCTCCATGATCGATCCCCCTCTGACATCGCACCGAAACGGGGCTCCAAAAGGCCTACTGTCGGAACAGAGACTTGCGGCGGCGGAAAAAGTATCTTGGCTCGCTCTATGGTGTTTTCTCGATTTTGTAGAATATATGGATGCGGAATTAGGCCACGAGGCCATGGGAGGTGGACCCAAGCCATCAGGGCGCGACCACCTTGTTGGAAATATGCCCTAGAGGCAATAATAAGTTAGTTATTATTATATTTCCTTGTTCATGATAATCGTTTATTATCCATGATATAATTGTATTGATTAGAAACTCAAATACGTGTGTGGGTATATAGACAGCCCTATGTCCCTGGTATGCCTCTAGTAGACTAGCTCGTTGATCAAAGATGGTCAAGGTTTCCTAGCCATGGACATGAGATGTCATTTGATAACGGGATCACATCATTAGGAGAATGATGTGATGGACAAGACCCAAACTATGTACGTAGCATATGATCGTGTTAGTTTATTGCTATAGTTCTCTGCATGTCAAGTATCTGTTCATATGACCATGAGATCATGCAACTCAATGACACCAGAGGAATACCTTGTGTGTATCAAACTTCGCAACGTAACTGGGTGACTATAAAGATGCTCTACAGGTATCTCCGAAGGTGACTATTGAGTTGACATGGATCAAGACTGGGATTTTTTACTCTGTGTGGCGGAGAGGTATCTGAGGGCCCACTCGGTAATACAACATCACAACAAGCCTTGCAAGCAAAGTGACTAATGAGTTAGTCACGGGATCTTGTATTATGGAACAAGTAAAGAGACTTACCGGTAACGATATTGAACTAGGTATAGAGATATTGACGATCAAATCTCGCGCAAGTAACATACCTGAGAACAAAGGGAACCACATATGGGATTAACTGAAACCTTGACATAGAGGTTCGATCGATAAAGATCTCCATGGAATATGTAGGAACCAATTGTTGGGGAACGTTGCATGGGAAACAAAAAATTTCCTACGCAGACGTAAGATCTATCCATGGTGATGACCATCTATGAAAGGGAGAGTGGACCTACATACCCTGGTAGATCACTAAGTGGGAAGCATTAAGAAATGCAGTTGGTATAGTCGAACATCTTCGTGATCCTATCATGAGCCGTCCTGCAATCTCATCACAAGCCGTCCCGCGATCCCATCATGTTCCTTCCGATCTAGCGCGGAACGGACGACACCTCCACGTTCAACACACATACAACTCGATGACGATCTCCGCCTTCTTGATCCAACAAGAGGGGTTGAAGATGTAGATGAGTTCTCCGGCAGCGCGACGGCATGACGGCGATGGTGGTGGAACTATTCTAGCAGGGCTTTGCCTAAGCACCGCTGAAACTAGACTAGAGGAATAACTACGATCTAGAGGAGAGGGTAGCACGTGGCTGATTTATGTGTCCAAAAACCCTCAAAACCTCTAGTATATATAGGAGGAGGGAGGGAGGAGGGTGCACCATAGGGCTGGCCCTTGTCTTGGCCACAAGGAGGAGAGGAGGAGTCCTTCTCCAATCCTAGTAGGATTAGGACTCCTCCTTCCCACTTGGAAACTCTTTCCACCTTGTGTTTTTGTCTTATCCCTCCACTCAAGCCGCATGGATCCTTTGGGGAGGCTTCGAACAGCCCACCTGGGGCTGGTCTGCCTCCTCTCACAGCCCATGAGGCCCTGGGGTCGTGACACCCCTCCCGATGGTCCCCCGGTACCCTCCCGGCACTCCCGGTACACTACCGATGAGCCCGAAACTTTTCCGGTGACCAAAACAGGACATCCTATATATCAATATTTACCTCCAGACCATTCCGGAGCTCCTCGTGATGTCCAGGATCTCCTCCGGGACTCCTAACAACCTTCGGTCACCACCATACATAACTCTATACTACCGACATCACCGAACCTTAAGTGTGCAGACCCTGCGGGTTCGAAAACTATGACATGGCCGAGACAACACTACGGTCAATAACCAATAGCGGGACCTGGATACCCATATTGGTTCCTACATATTCTACGAAGATCTTTATCTGCTGAACCTCTATGTCAAGGATTCAGTTAATCCTGTATACTGTTACCTCTGTTCTTCGGTATGTTACTTGCCAGAGATTCGATCGTCGGTATCTCTATACCTAGTTCAATCTCGTTACTGTCAAGTCTCTTTACTCATTCGTAATACAAGATCATGTGGCTAACACATTAGTCACTTTGCTTGCAAGGCTTGTTGTGATGTTCTATTATCGAGTGGTCCCTAAGATACCTCTCCATCACATGGAGTAACAAATCCCAGTCTTGATCCATGCCAACCCAAGAGACACCATCGGAGATACCTATAGAGCATCTTTATAGTCACCCAGTTACGTTGCGACGTTTGATACACACAAGGCATTCCTCCGGTGTCCGGTAGTTGCATGATCTCATGGTCATAGGAACAGATACATTGACATGCAGAAAACTGTAGCAATAAACTGACATGATCATATGCTACGTTTATAGTTTGCGTCTTGTCCATCACATCATTATCCTAATGATGTGATCCCGTTATCAAATGACATCTCATGTCCATGGTCAGGAAACCTTGACCATCTTTGATCAACAAGATAGTCTACTAGAGGCATACTAGGGACATAGTGTTTGTCTATATACCCACACGTGTATTTAGTTTCCAATCAATACAATTATAACATGGATAATAAACGATTATCCTGAACAAGGAAATATAATAATAACTAGTTTATTATTGCCTATAGGGCATATTTCCAATAGTCTCCCACTTGCACTAGAGTGAATAATATAGCTCACATCACCATGTGATTAAAACTTTCATCACCATGTGATTAACACTAAAATCATCATGTGATTAACACCCAATGAGTTCTGGGGTTTGATCATGTTTTTTTGTGAGAGGGATTTTAGTCAATGGGTCTATGACATTCAGATACGTGTGTACTTTGTAACTCTCTATACTGCAGATGTTGCTACCACGCTTCACTTGGAGCTATTCCAAATGGGTACCCCACTATATGTATTCGGATTTCTACTTAGAGTCGTCCGGATTGGTGTTAAAGCTTGCATCAACGTAACTCTTTACGACAAACTCTATATCACTTCCATAATCGAGAAACATTTCCTTAGTCCTCTAGTTACTAAGGTTAACTTTGACCATTGTCCAGTAATCCACTCCTGGATCACTCTTGTACCCCCTTGTCACACATGGGGCAAGGCACACATCAAGTGCAGTACACAACATGGCATACCGAATAAATCCTATGGCTAGTGGCATAGGGGACGACCTTGGTCCTTTCCTTTTCTTTTGTCGTGGTTGTGGTATTGAGTCTTACTCAACTTCACACCTTACAATACAGTTAAGAACTCCTTCTTTGACTGATCTATTTTGAACTCCTTCAAAAACTTGTCAAGGTATGTCTTCATTTAAAATCTTATCAAGCATCTTGATCTATCTCTACAGATCTTGATGCTTAATACAATAGTAGCTTTATTCAGGTCTTCCTTTGGAAAAACTCTTTTCAAATAACCCTTCATGCTTTCCAAAAATTCTACATTATGGCCGATCAATATATGTCAACGACATATGCATATCAAAAATTATATAGTCCCCCCACTTACTTTCTTGTAAATACAATTTTCTCATAAACTTTGTATAAACTTAAACACTTTGATCACCTCATCAAAGCATATATCCTAACGGCGTCTGTCTTCCCCTTAGAGGTCCATTTGTACTCAATGAATTACCGCTCAACGGCCAAGTCTACCAAAGTCCATACTTGGTTTTCTTACATGGATCCTATCTCGGATTTTATGGCTCCTAACCATTTGTCGGAATCCTGGCCCACCATCGCTTCTTCATAGTTCGTAGGCTCCTCGTTGTCTAACAACATGATTTCCAAGACAGGATCACTGCACCTCTAATGGGTAGTATATATCCTTGTCAACCTACGAGGTTCAGTAGCAACTTGATCTAAAGCTTCATGATCATCATCATTAGCTTCCTCTTCAATTGGCGTAGGTACCGCAGAAACATCTTTCTGTGTCGTGCTACCATCCAACTGATGTAACGGTTCAATAACCTCATGAAGTTCTAGTTTCCTCCCACTCAATTCTTTCAAGAGAAATTCTTTCTCGAGAAAGGACCCTTTCTTAGCAACAAACGCTTTGTGCTTGGATATGAGATAGAAGGTATACCCAATGTCTCCTTAGGGTATTCTATGAAGATGCATTTGTCTGCTTTCCTCCCTGTAGCATCGTCTGTGGATGTCGCGAACATCTGACAGGCACGTTGTGATGACTACTTGATAGTTCACTGTGTCATGCATTACGACTTAGAAATGAGGCTCCAAAACATTTTTGAACGTCGCAGAACATATGAGATGTTATAAGAGCTGAAATTGGATTTCAGACCCGTTCCCATGTTGAGAGGTATGAGAACTCAAACAAATATTCTTTTCCTGCAAGATGAAGGAGAATAGCTCAATCAGTGAGCATGTGCTCAGATACTCTGAGTGCTACAATCGCTTGAATCGAGTGGGAGTTGATCTTCTAGATAAGATAGTGATTGATATAGTTCTCCAAGTCACTGCCACCAAGTACTAGAGCTTCGTGATGAACTATGACATACCAGGGATGTATGATCCCTGAGGTATTTGCGATGTTCGACACCGCGAAGGTAGAAATCAAGAAGGATCATCAAGTGTTGATGGTTAGTAAAACCACTAGTTTCAAGAAGGGCAATGGCAAGAAGGGAAAAAACTTCAAGAATGACAAGCCAGTTGCCGCTCCAATGAAGAAACCCAAGGTTGAACCCAAACCCGAGACTTAGTGCTTCTATTATGAGGGGAACGATCATTGAAGCGGAACTGCCATAGAATACTTGGTAGATAAGAAAGCTGGCAACGTCAACCGAAGTATATTTGGTATACGTGTTATTGATGTGTATCTTACTAGTACTCCTAGTAGCACCTAGGAATTAGATACCGGTTCAGTTTCTAATGTTAGTAACTCAAAATAAAAGCTAAAGAATAAACGGAGACTAGCTAAGGGCGAGGTGATGATGTGTGTTGGAAGTGTTTCCAAGGTTGATGTGATCACCATCGCACGCTCCCTCTACCTTCGGGAGCAGTGATGAACCTGAATAAATGTTATTTGGTGTTTGCATTTAGCATGAACATGATTAGATGATGTTTATTGCAATACAGTTATTCATTTAAGTCAGAGAATAATGGTTATTCTATTTACATGAATAATACCTTCAATGGTCATGCACCCAAGGTGAATGGTTTATTGAATCTTGATCATAGTAATACATATGTTAATAATATTGGTGCCAAAAGATGCAAAGTCAATAATGATAGTACCACATACTTGGGGCACTACTGCCAATGTCATATTGGTGTAAAGCGCATGAAGAAACTCCATGTTGATGGATCTTTTGACTCACTCGATTTCGAATCGGTTGAGACATGCGAACCATGCCTCTTGGGCAAGATGACTAAAACCCCGTTTTTTGGGTATGATGGAGCGGGCAAGTAACTTGTTGGAAATAATACATGTTGGTGTATGTACTCCAATAAGTGTTGAAGCGCGCGGTGGATATCGTTATTTTGTTACCTTCACTGATGATTTGAGTAAATATGGGGATATTCAATTAATGAAATACAAGTTTGAAATACTTGAAAATTTCAAGCAATTTCAGAGTGAAGTTAAAAGATTATCATGACAAGAACATAAAATGTATACGATATGATCGTGGAGGTGAAGATCTGGGTTACGAGTTTGGTATGCAACTTAAGACAATGTGGAAATTGTTGCACAACTCACGCAGCCTCGAACACCATAGTGTGATGGTGTGTCCGAACGTCGTAGTCGTGCTATATTGGATATGGTGCATACTATGATGTCTCTTATCGTTTTTCCACTATCGTTTTGGGGTTATGCATTAGAGACAACTATATTCACTTTAAGATAGGCCACCATATAAATCCTTTGAGGTGACACCATATGAATTATGGTTTGACAGAAACCTAAGTTGTCATTTCTTAATGTTTGGGTCTACGACGCTTATGTGAAATAGGTTTTTCAACCTCATGAGGTCGAACCTAAAGCGGACAATTGCATCTTCATATAATACCCCAAGGAAACAGTTGGGTATACCTTCTATCTCAGATCCAAGCGCAAAGTGTTTGTGCTGAAAACGGGTCCTTTCTCAGGAAAGAGTTTCTCTTGAAAGAATTGAGTGGGAGGAAAGTAGAAATTGATGAGGTTATTGAATTGTCACTTCAGTTGGATGGTAGCACGACACAGAAAGATGTTTCTGTAGTACCTACGCCAATTGAAGAGGAAGCTAATGATGAGGATCATGAAGCTTTAGATCAAGTTACTACCGAATAGCCTACAAACTGTGAAGAAGCGATGGTGGGCCTGGATTCCAACAAATTGCTAGGAGCCATGCAAGAAAGGATCCATGTATGAAACCAAGTATGGACTTTGGTAGACTTGCCCGTAGAATGGCAGGTCATTCAATTACAATTGGACATTTAAGAAGAATACTGAGCCTGATGGTCATTATCACCATTTATAAAGCTCGATTCATCGCAAAGAAGTTTGTGACAAGTACAAGGAGTTGACTATAATGAGGCTCTCTCACCCGTAGTGATGCTAAAGTTTGTTGGAATTATGTTAGCAGTTTCTACATTTTTCGATTATGAAATATCGCAGATGGATGTTAAAACATCATTCCTTAAGGAAAGATTGCATGTGATACAACCAGAAGGTTTTGTAATTCCTAAGGATGCTAAAATGTGTGCAAGCTCCAGCGATCCTTGTATGGACTGGAGAAAGCATCTCGGATTTGGAATATACGCTTTGACGAGGTGATCAAAGTTTTTGAGTTTATACAAAGTTTATGAGAAACTTGTATTTACAAGAAAGTGAGTGGGAGCACTATAGAATTTCTGATATGTATATGTGGTTGACATATTGTTGATCGGAAATAATGTAGAATTTTTGGAAAGCATAAAAGGTTGTTTGAAAAGAGTTTTTCATAGGAAGACCTGGATAAAGCACTAGTATATTGGGCATGAAGATCTATAGAGAGAGATCAAGACGTTTGATAAGACTTTCAATGAGAACATACCTACACAAGTTTTTGAAAGAGTTCTAAATGGACCAGTTTAAAAGGAGTTCTTGCCTGATTTGTAAGGTGTGAAGTTGAGTAAGACTCAAAAATCGACCACGGCAGAAGAAAGAGAAAGGACGAAGGTCGTCCCTTATGCCATTAGCCATAGGTTCTATACGGTATGCCATGCTGTGTACTGCACTTGATGTGTTCCTTGACCCATGTCTGAAAAGGGGGTACATGAGTGATCCAGCTTGGATCACTAGACAACGGTCAAAATTATCCTTAGTAACTAGAGGACTAAGGATATGTTTCTCAATTATGGAGGTGATAAAGAGTTCGTCGTAAAGAGTTACGTCGATGCAAGCTTTAACACCAATCCGGACGACTTAGGGTAGCAATCCTACGTATAGTGGGGTAGCCATTTGGAATAGCTCCAAGTGAAGCGTGAAAGCAGCATCTATAGTATAGAGATTTTCAAAGTATACACATATCTGAATGTTACAGATCCGTTGACTAAAACCTCTCTCACAAGCAAAACATGATCAAACCCCATAACTCATTCGGTGTTAATCACATGATGACGTAAGTATTAATCACATGGTGATGTAAGTGTTAATCACATGATGATGTGAATTAGATTATTGACTCTAGTGCAAGTGGGAGACTTTTAGAAATATGCCCTAGAGGCAATAATAAGTTAGTTATTATTATATTTCCTTGTTCGTGATAATCGTTTATTATCCATGCTATAATTGTATTGATTGGAAACTCAAATACATGTGTGGGTATATAGACAACACTGTGTCCCTGGTATGCCTCTAGTAGACTAGCTCGTTGATCAAAGATGGTCAAGGTTTCCTAGCCATGGACATGAAATATCATTTGATAACGGGATCACATCATTAGGATAATTATGTGATGGACAAGACCCAAACTATGAACATAGCATATGATCGTGTCAGTTTATTGCTATAGTTTTTTGCATGTCAAGTATCTGTTCCTATAACCATGAGATCATGCAACACACTCATACCGGAGGAATACCTTGTGTGTATCAAACGTCGCAACATAACTGGGTGACTATATAGATGCTCTACAGGTATCTCCAAGGTGACTATTGAGTTGAAATGGATCAAGACTGGGATTTGTTACTCCGTGTGACGGAGAGGTATCTTAGGGCCCACTCGGTAATACAACATCACAACAAGCCTTGCAAGAGAAGTGAATAATGAGTTAGTCATGGGATCTTGTATTATGGAACGAGTAAAGAGACTTGCCGGTAACGAGATTGAACTAGGTATAGAGATATCGATGATAAAATCTCGGACAAGTAACATACCGAAGAACAAAGGGAACATCATACGAGATTAACAAAATCCATGACATAGAAGTTTGACCGATAAAGATCTTCGTAGAGTATATAGGAACCAATCTGGGCATCCAAGTCTCGCTATTGGTTATTGACCATAGAGGTGTCTCAGTCATGTCTACATAGTTCTCGAACCCGCATGGTCTACACACTTAAGGTTCAATGCCGTTTCAGTATAGTTGAGTTATGGATGTTGGTGACCAAAGGTTGTTCAGAGTCCCGAATGAGATCCCGGACGTCACGAGGAGCTTCGTAATGGTCTGGAGGTAAAGATTTATATACGGGAAGTCATATTTTGGCTACCGAAAATGTTTTGGGTTTTTCCGGTATGGTACCGGGAAGCTTCTAGAAGCTTCTGAAAACTTTCGAAGGAATCCGGAAGTCCACCAAGGGTTGTACGACGTCCCAAGGTTTTGTATGGGCTGATGGGAGCCGCCCTGGACTTATTGTTCTAGGCATAAAAGTCCCTTAAGGCCCATGTGGTTTGGGAGAGGTGGAAAGTCCACATGGTTTTGGAAAGGGAGGGAATTGGACTAGGAGTACAACTCCTCCCCCTTGGTTGCGCCCTAGGTCTTGGATGGGCTGGTGTCCACGCCCCTTCACCTATATATATAGAGGAGAGGGGGCACCCCAAGAGCACACACGAAGCCCTTGGTGCCCCTCTCTCTCCCTAGATCGTTTTCTCCTCCATTCGCGGTTTTGGTAGCGCTAGGCGTAGCCCTGCTTGGATTGCACCACCACCATCGCCGGAACGCTGTTGCGTTGTCAAAGAACTCATCTACTTCTCCTCCCCTGCTTTCTGGATCAAGAAGTCAGAGACGTCATCGAGATGTACGTGTGCTGAACGCGGAGGTGTTGTCCGTTCAGTGCTAGATCGGGATAGATCGTGATTGGATCGCGGGACGGATTGCGATTATCACAAAGACGTTCGACTACATCAACCGCATTTCTTAACGCTTCACACTTAGCGATCTACAATGGTATGTAGATCCACTCTCCCTGTCATAGATGCTCATCACCATGGATAGATCTTACGTGTGCGTAGGAATTTTTTTGTTTCCCATGCAACGTTCCGCAACACACCCCCGCTAGGCGCGCCCTGTTGGTTTGGCGCCATTCTGTGTGGCCTTCGGTATCCCTCCGAAGCTTCCTGGTCTTATTTTTGTCCAAAAAAATCATAAAAAAGTTTCGGGGCATGTGTAATTTGTTTGGTATAGTATTCCTGAAAGGCCAAAAAGAAGCAGAAAACAACAAGTAACACAGGTCACTAGGTTAATAGGATAGTTCACATTTTTTGATATAAACAACATATAAGTGCATATAAACTATCCAAGAATGATAATATAGTAGCATGGAACAATACAAAATTATAGATATGTTGGAGACATATCAGCATCCCCAAACTTAATTCCTGTTCGTCTTCGAGTAGGTAAATGATAAAAACATAATTTTGACATGACATGCTACCCAACATGTAATCTCTTTTAGGTATGTTCTTTGCGAAACAATGAACTAATAAACATCAATATTGTAATATCCATAAACATAAGAAACATAATCATTAACTTTTAAAATATACGATCCTTAAAGAATGTTATTCCCCGCTCATTTTATCGTATTAGGATGGCATGACTCTGTCTTCACCACATAAGTACAAATCATGAGTACCACGGTGTCAAGTTAGGAAATTGGATCGTACTTCTAACACACTTCAGCATTATCAACCTCACTCAATACATGAGAGTGAATCATGGATATGGCATATAGGTGGAATAGAATATGGTGATAGATATCAAAAGCAGTCAAAGTGGAAAGAAAGTCTCACATCCACTAGGTGTATCAACAGGCTATGGAGATTACCATCAATAGATGTCAGAGCATCGAGTAGGGATTGGCATGCAATGAATGCACTAGAGCTATAAGTGTATGAAAACTCAACAAAAGCTAAGTGGGTTTGCATCCAACTTGCTTGCTCATGAAGACCTCGAGCATTTGAGGAAGCCCGTCATCGGAATATACAAGCCAAGTTCTATAATAAAATAATCCCATTGGCTTATGAAAATGACAACTCAGGAGACTCTCTATATGAAGAACATGGTTCCACTTGATACGTCTCTAACGTATCAATAATTTATGAAGTATTCATGCCATATTTGCATATGTTTATAATACTTCTATATGGTTTTGATGCACTTTATATGATTTATTTAGAACTAACCCGGACTGATGTTTTCAGCAGAATTACTGTGGTGTTGTTTTTGTGCAGAAATAAAAGTTCTCACAATCGCCCGAATTTTTTTGATGATTTTTTCTGGAGGAAATAAGAAATATCGGAGCGAAGAACCACCAGAGGGGAGCCACCTGTGGGTCACAAGACAACAGAGCGCCCCCAGGGCACGCCCTGATGGCTTGTGGGGCCCACGTGGCTCCGTTGCGCATGATTCCAATGCTAAAAAATCCTATAAATCCCAGAAACCACATAAATAAAAAGAGAACTTCCGCTCCACCGTCGCAACTCTCTGTATCGACAAAAAACCAACCTAGATGCGTTCCAGTACCCTATCAAAGAGGGAAAACCATCACCGGTGGCCATCTTCATCATCCCGACGGAGGCCATGATGAGGAGGGGGTAGTTCACCCTCGGGGCTGACGGTATGTACCCGTAGATATGTGTTCAATCTTTCTCTCTCTCTCTCATGTTCTTGAGATGACACAGTCTTGGTGTATCATGGGCTTTGTTAATATAGTTGGATCCTATGGTATTCTTCCCTCTCTATCTTGTTGTGATGAATTGAATCTTTCCTTTTGAGATCTCGTTATGTTGGATTGCATATTTTGGTTTGAGAACACTTGATGTACATCTTGCGTGGGATACCCATAGTGACATTGGGGTATTCTATTGATCCACTTGATATATTATAAGGCATCAACTTGCGGGTTTTGGTGACCTTGGGGATCTATGCATAGGGGTTGATTGCACGTTTTCATACCACTTTCTCCGATAGAAATCTTGGAGTGCTCCTTGAAGTTCTTTGTGTTGGATTGAATATGATAGATCTAAAATTGTTTTATGCATGTCACATAATTTACCCATGGATACTCAAGGTAACATTGGAGTATCTAGGTTACATTAGGGTTGAATGATGTGTATCATAGGTGTTATTCTAGTACAAACTCTAGGGTTGTTTGTGACACTTATAGGAATAGCCCAAAAGATTGATCCGAAATAATAACTTTGAGGTGGTTCTACTACCTACACCAATTTCATATTATTGTTCTCCGCCAGATAGGAACTTTGGAGTGATTCTTTGTTTCATGTTGAGGGATGATCATATGATTCAACTATGTTAGCATTGTTGGGAGATTGCACTAGTGAATGTATGAACCCTAGGGCTTGTTTGCAAGCATTAATATACCATTTTGCTCATTGTTTACTATTTATTACCTTGCTGTATATATAATTTTCAGATTACAAAAACCTATATCTACCATCCATATCGCACTTGTATCACCATCTCTTCGCCGAACTAGTGCACCTATACAATTTACCATTGTATTGGGTGTGTCAGGGACACACGAGATTTCTTGTATTTGATTGCAGGGTTGTTTGAGAGAGACCATCTTCATCCTACACCTTCCATAGATTGATATACGAAATTTCTAGTGTGAACTAGGAGTAGGATATCCATGCGCCCCCTCTCCCTCGCGTCGTCCCCAAGGGGCAACTCGGGCGACTCTTAATCCCCCACCGCCGGCGCGTCCTTCTAGACCCTCCCCCCACTGCTGTGGGTCGTCCCTACCTGGAAAATGTCTGACATGGGTTGGCGGCGGGGAGGGGGGGGGCGATTTCTCAGCTCCTTCCCCTTCCCCTTTCTCCCCCTCCGCCTATAACCCTAGGTAAATCGTCGCTGGTGGAATTTCTTAGTCGTGCCTTGGAGTTTGGCTGCCTCGGGCGGAGGTGCTCACGTCTTGGAGGGTCGGCGCAGCACCTCGCCTTGCCCTAGATGCTCTCTGCCATGGAGCTTTCCTTAGCCTAGATGTGTGCCTCGACGGGGCTCTCCTGCGCGCGCTTAGGGGGGGAGGTCATGGCTGCGCCCTGTTGGCTTGGCATCAAAAGGTTGCCCCCTCAAGTATCTCTTCACTCTAGTATTTTTTACATTCCAAAAAAATGTCCAAAAGGTTTCGTCCAATTTCAAGAACTTTCATTTATGCACAAAAACAACAACAAGAGAAGTTCTGCTGAAAACAACATCAGTCCGGGTTAATTTTATTCAAATCATGCAAATTAGAATCCAAAACAAGAGCTGTAACATCCCAAAATTCTAAATTTTGGAATGTTATATTAAATAAATAAGTAGGATTGTTTGCTTTAATGTTGTGTGATTGATTGTGTGAAATTTAGTGGAATTTTGAAACTTTTGAAATTTTAATGAGAGGGAATAAAATGACTTTCCCAAAATTTTCTATTTCCAATCCCTATTCAATTTGAGTTCAAATATTTTCAAAACCCTCTTATAAAATCAAATGAGAGGAGGTAAATGACACTCAAAAATCAGATACAATGTTTTTACCCAAATTTTAAAATAAAATAAAAACTATTTGCCATTTATTTGAAATTCTAGTTTCTTTTCATTTTGGAGTTATTGCAAAAAAATAATATTTTTCTAAAGTATTTTATTAGGCCTTAAGAAAATGTTCATGTTTTAGGAAATATTTTTCTGAAAATTTTGATATATAATATGCCTATATAAAATGTTTTTCTATTTTTTTTATTTGTTTTCTTTGCTGTTTTTTTAAAAAAAACCTGAAAACACTGTTCATCCGGGCTGAATCAGCCCATGAGGCCCTCTTCTTCTCTCTTTTCCTCTTTGTGTATGATTTTAGTCCCACCTTGCTTAGCTATAGACTTTTGCACCTCCCTCCCACCTATAAATATAGACCCATAGGTGCACCCAAAAGTCATCCACTTCGGGTTGAATCGTTTCGGTTTGATTAGCTTTAAAAAAATATATATATTCTCTCCGGCGGGATTTCTGGAAGTCGTCTCTTCTTTGGAATTATATCTTCTCTGCATTCTAAAGGTATTCTCTTCGTATTTTCTTTTATACTCTTGTAGTTTAATATCCCTAGATTAGTATTTCTATAGTAGTATGCGATAGAGTAATTAGATTATTAATTACTCTCTGTATTTACTCATTAGTCCTAGAATTCTTTTAGACATAGCATTTTCTTCCGTAAAACAGCTTGGCCGAGATATTTCAAATAGCCATAACTTTTTACTCGTTCATCAGAATTAGATGAAACCAACGCCTAGAGTTTCGTCTTGACTTCACCTATCCAATCAACCTATCACGACAATTTTTTCCAAAATTTCAAATTTCGAAATTTCTTCAGATTTATATTCAAACTTCTTTTGATCATATCTTTTTATCCGTAGCTCCGTTTCCGATGAATCCAATTGCGTCGGATCCGTATCAAAGTAATCTTTCCGTTCACATCATTAGTGTTATCATTTCAACATATAATTTTGATCTTGCTCATACTTCTCTATTTGTCCCCAAAATGTGTTCACACACTGTACTAAGCTAACTCAATGCCATATTGAATTGCTTATAACTTTTGATCCGTCATTTTTGAACCTAGTAAATCTTTTTTTCTACACGTTCATATTGACTTCCCATATATAGTAACATCATTAGTTTCAATCTTTGAACCTTTCAAATTGGAGCGATTCAATTTGAATCCGAACCTTCATTTGATCATATCTTGCAAACTGTAACACCTTTTCAATTGATTCTTTTTGCCCCTAAATACTCGTGTCATGTATTTCTATTCATAACCATCGTACTTCGGTTCAACTTCTTTTTGACCTTTGTGAATTCAGATTCAATTCATACTTGAATTTACAATTTATTTCATACTTCAATTCGCTATAACTTGTGTTGTAGTTCTCCATTTCAATTAAACTCTTTCTACAAATAAATTCTTATGTCTTATACTATTTGTCAAACAACGTTCTTGTTGTTCTCCCATACTTTGGATCGTCTTTCGTAGTCTCTCCAACCTAAGTTTATATAGTAATAGTTCATCATCCATTAACTCTTTTGAGTTGATTCCTTCACCTTTCACCTTACAACCCCATAAGAACCTATCTTGTCCTATTTTAACCTTAGTATGTTGTTATATTCGCTCCAAGACATGTTTTGTTCTTGCGTTCTTTTGGTTCTTTGTTTTGGCATGAATGTTTATTGAATGTTATTTGCTTACGATAGATTTTTCATCGGAGAGTGACGAATAGTTCTATCCAGTTATTTCTGAGAGCGATATCTTATCTTCATCAACAGTACAGGCAAGTTCACCTTGACCATCTATTTCATACCTATGTTTTTATTGCATGTAGTGACATCATTCAACAAATCCCTCCCGTAGTGTTATTGAAATTCTTGTAGTTGAGTAGAATGCATGAGGTAGGAACCCACCACTTGTTACTAAAGCCCGGGAACGCTAGTTAGTGCAATGCTATGCTAAAGTAGACGGGGTTTGGTATGAGTGTTCGTGAGTGGTGTGAAGAAGGACTCCACGTCAAAACGACGACTTCATGAAGACATCTTCAAGTCCTGCATCTTCAAGACCTCAAGACTTCAAGACTCGAGAAGAAAAGTTTTCAATACACACTACTGGGTGAAGGATGGTTGATTGGGCATCCCTGGAGAAACCAGTGGATGGCCGGGATGCATGGAGAAGCGCCATGACATCTTGCGGAAAGCTTCACCCAGACTCAAAGAGAAGGATGAATACTTCATGCCCGGAAGCTTACCTGTGTAGCCACAAGTCATTATGGGCTCTGGCTTGGTTGATCTTTGTTGTGACTCTGGTGGGCAGTGCTACGAGATGTAGTCGATGTTAGGATTGGGATGGGCACTGTCGGACAGTCAGGGAAGCACTCTGAAAGACCATGTTTCTTTCATCCTGTTCTCAAACACCAGGCAGTGCGAGGACTTACCAGGAGGGAAAGAATCTTGTGGGTAAAGTACACAACACTCTGCAGAGTTAAACCTAATCGATTAGCCGTGTCCACGGTTACGGACAATTTGAGCCTCTGGACATGGATCTATCTCAGAACTCTCAACACTGGACTGATAACTTAATTGTGGGCAACTTAAGATACTTGTGGGTATTGAGACATTGGCTGGCGGAACCATGTCATGATAGGTAATTCCATAGTGAAATTCCTGATATTCCTTTTGTTGTAGAAAAAATAAAATCAGCTTTTACGCAAAAACTTAGACACAGAGCCATAAAGCCTTTGCATATAGAATAGTCTTTATTCTTCTGTTCTACTATGGTGATCTTGCCAGTACATTCAATGTACTGACCTATATGGCTGCAACGTATTATGTTGCAGATTCTCTTCTACGACGGGTAAGAGTACGATTCAGGGTTACGGTCCGCACTCATCTTGCCGTTGGTGTTATTGGGACTCCACTCCCGTTGACTCTATCCGCTGCTATTTTTAAGGTATATATCAGTTTTACGTTTACATGTGATTGCACTTTGATATATACATTGATGTACTGTGTGTGCCAGCATACTGATCCAGGGATGGCACAGAACACACAGAGGCTTGACTCGTTTTTGAGTCAGGTCGCTACAAGAGCAAATGTGTTTGGTAAATTAGATACGTTTGATACGTATCAACTCCCCCAAGTTTAACATATTGCTGCTCCTCAAGCAATTGAGTTTACAAACTGAAAGTGATAGTTAAAACTTTTATAAACTCGGTCGATTCTGATTTCTGGAAGAAGGAATTCATTCGTCCTTTGAAGAAAAAGAAGAAGAAAGTCTAGGCGGGTAAAACCCAGGGTCGTAAGAAAAAAGACTTCTGCCCAAGATCTGTTTGAACTGGACGACTCAGAGGTAGAACCTGATTCTCTTAGACAACTTTTTATATAACTTATTGATGATGACTGTATATAGGGTGATACAGAAACAAGTGCCGCCAATGCCCTTGAGGTAACTTACCTTTCCTCTGGCTCAAAGACCCCACCACAGGAGAAAATCTGATGGGTCATCCAAAAAGTCCCATTTTCTCACCGCCTTGCTTACTTAGATCCCAAATTTCCTTTAAAAAAGCAACAATGCGAATCTCATCGCCAGACTCGGAGCTCCGCCACACATGAACTCATGGCCGGCAAATCAAATGATCCAACTCCTAGGAAACGACGTGCTAAGGTACTGTTTTAATCAATTCTTACCACTTATGTAACACTCTTTGATCCTGCTATCTTTACTCTGTTTCTTATCCACATTTATCATTACAGGCAACCCCTCCATGTTTCGGTGACTCAATTGCCTCCAAGCTTCCTCCTATGAAAGTCATGTTGGAAATATGCCCTAGAGGCAATAATAAAATGGTTATTATTGTATTTCCTAGTTCATGATAATTGTCTATTATTCATGCTACAATTGTGTTAACCGGAAACCGTAATACATGTGTGAATACATAGACCACAACATGTCCCTAGTAAGCCTCTAGTTGGCTAGCTCGTTGATCAATAGATGGTCAAGGTTTCATGACCATGGACATTGGATGTCGTTGATAACGGGATCACATCATTAGGAGAATGATGTGATGGACAAGACCCAATCCTAAGCATAGCACAAGATCGTGTAGTTCGTTTTCTAAAGCTTTTCAATGTCAAGTATCGTTTCCTTAGACCATGAGATTGTGTAACTCCCGGATGCCGTAGGAATGCTTTGGGTGTGCCAAACGTCACAACGTAACTGGGTGGCTATAACGTCACACCGTTGCTAAGGATCGTTGTTCCGAAGCACCACGTGATGATTGGGTGTGATAGGTTCTAACGTTCACATACAACGGGTGTAAGCCAGATTTACACACGCAAAACACTTAGGTTGACTTGACGAGCCTAGCATGTACATACATGGCCTCGGAACACGGAAGACCGAAAGGTCGAACATGAGTCGTATTGAAGATACGATCAACATGAAGATGTTCACCATGGATGACTAGTCTGTCTCACGTGATGATCGGACACGGGCTAGTTGACATGGATCATGTATCACTTGGATGACTAGAGAGATGTCTATCTAAGTGGGAGTTCATTGAATAATATGATTATGTGAACTTAATTATCATGAACTTAGTCTAAAATTGCCTTTAATATCTATATTGTAGATCCAATGGCCAACGCAAATGTCAACCTCAATTTCAACACGTTCCTAGAGAAAACAACCTGAAAGATGATGGAAGCAACTATGTGGACTGAGTCCGTGGCTTGAGGATCATCCTCATAGCTTCCAAGAAACTGTATGTCCTTGATGCACTGCTAGGTGACCCACCCCTTCTCCCAGCAGAACAAGACGTTGCGAACGCTTGGCATTCTCGTTATGATGACTACTCCCTTGTTCAGTGCGGCATGCTTTACAGTTTAGAACCGGGGCTCCAAGAGCGTTTTGAGCAACACGGAGCATATGAGATGTTCCAAGAGCTGAAACTGGTCTGTCAAGCTCATGCCCGGGTCGATAGATATGAAGTCTTCGACAAGTTCTTTAGTTGTAAGATGGAGGAGAACAGTTCTGTCAGTGAGCACATCCTCAAGATGTCTGGGCTTCACAACCGCTTGACTCAGCTGGGAGTTAACATCCCGGATGACTCGGTCATTGACAGAATCCTCCAATAGCTTCCACCTAGCTACAAGAGCTTTTTGATGAACTACAACATGCAGGGGATGGAGAAGTCCATTCCTGAGTTGTACTCGATGCTGAAATCAGTAGAGGTCGAGATCAGAAAGGAGCATCAAGTGTTGATGGTAAATAAGACCACTAGTTTCAAGAAAGGCAAGGGTATGAAGAATTTCAAGAAGGACGGCAAAGCTGTTGCCGCGCCTGGTAAGCAAGTTGTCGGGAAGAAGAAGAAAAATGGACCCAAGCCTGAGACTGAGTGCTTTTATTGCAATGGTACCGGTCACTGGAAGCGGAACTGCCCCAAGTACTTAGCGGATAAGAAGGATGACAACGTTAAAGGTATATGTGATATACTTGTTATTGATGTGTACTTAACCAACGCTCGTAGTAGCTCCTGGGTATTTGATACCGGTGCAGTTGCTCGCATTTGTAACTTCAAGCAGGAGCCGCGGAATAAGTGGAGGATGGTTCCAAGGTCGATGTGATCGGCATCGACACACTACCTCTACATCTACCTTCGGTATTAGTTTACCTTAATAATTGTTATTTAGTACTAGCTTTGAGCATGAATAGTGTATCTGGATCTCGCTTGATGCGAGATGGCTACTCATTTAAATCTGAGAATAATGGTTGTTCTATTTATATGAGAGAAATGTTTTATGGTCATGCCCCGCTGGTCAATGGTTTATTTTTGATGAATCTCGAACGTGATGTTACACATGTCCATAGTGTGAGTACCAAAAAGTGTAAGGTTGATAACGATAGTCCCACTTACATGTGGCACTGCCGCCTTGGTCATATTGGTGTCAAACGCATGAAGAAGCTCCATTCTGATGGACTTTTGGAGTCACTCAATTTTGAATCATTTGACACGTGCGAACCATGCCTCATGGGCAAGATGACCAAGACTCCGTTCTCCGGAACAATGGGGCAAGCAACTGACTTGTTGGAGATAATACATACCGATGTATGCGGTCCAATGAGCGTCGAGGCTCGCGGTGGCTACCCTTATGTTCTCACCCTCATTGATGACTTGAGCAGATATGGGTATGTCTACTTAATGAAACACAAGTCTGAAACTTTTGAAAGGTTCAAGGAATTTCAGAGTGATGTAGAGAATCAACGTGACAGGAAAATAAAATGCCTACGATCTGATCGTGGCGGAGAATATTTAAGTCACGAGTTTGGCACGCACCTTAGGAAATGTGGAATTGTTTCACAACTCACGCTGCCTAGCACACCTCAGCGAAATGGTGTGTCTGAACATCGTAATCGCACTCTATTGGATATGGTGCGATCTATGATGTCTCTTACCGACTTACCGCTATCATTCTGGGGATATGCATTAGAGACTGTCGCATTCACTTTAAATAGGGCACCATCTAAATCCGTTGAGACGACACCGTATGAATTATGGTTTGGAAAGAAACCTAAGCTGTTGTTTCTAAAAGTTTGGGGATGCGATGCTTATGTGAAGAAACTTCAACCTGAGAAGCTCGAACCCAAAGCGGAAAAGTGCGTCTTCATAGGATATCCCAAAGAGACTATTGGGTATACCTTCTACCTACGATCCGAGGGCAAAGTCTTTGTTGCCAAGAATGGATCCTTTCTCGAGAAAGAGTTTCTCTCGAAAGAAGTAAGTGGGAGGAAAATAGAACTTGATGAGGTAATTGTACCTCCACTCGAACCGGAAAGTAGCCCAGCACGGGAAGTTGTTTCTATGGAGCCTACACCGGCTAGAGAGGAAGTTAATGATGATGATCATGAAGCTTTAGATCAATTCACTATTTGAAGGTCCACTAGGACACGTTCCGCACCAGAGTGGTACGACAACCCTGTCCTAGAGATCTTGTTGTTGGACAACGGTGAACCTTCGAACTATGAAGAAGCGATGGCGGGCCCGGATTCCGACAAATGGCTTGAGGCCATGAAATCCAAGATAGGATCCATGTATGAGAACAAAGTATGGACTTTGGTGGACTTGCCTGATGATAAGCGAGCCATTGAAAATAAATGGATCTTTAAGAAGAAGACTGACGCGGACGGTAATGTGACCGCCTATAAGGCTCGGCTTGTCGCTAAGGGTTATCGACAAGTTCAAGGAGTTGACTACGATGAGACTTTATCACCCATAGCGATGCTAAAGTCAGTCCGAATCATGTTAGCAATTGCCGCATTTTATGATTATGAGATCTGGCAAATGGACGTCAAAACGGCATTCCTTAATGGCTTCCTCAAGGAAGAACTGTATGTGATGCAGCCGGAAGGTTTTGTCGATCCTAAAGATGCTAACAAGGTATGCAAGCTCCAGCGCTCCATCTATGGCTGGTGCAAGCATCTCAGAGTTGGAACATTCGCTTTAATGAGGTGATTAAAGCGTTTGGGTTTGTACAGGTTGACGGAGAACCCTGTATTTACAAGAAAGTGAGTGGGAACTCTATAGCATTCCTTATACTGTATGTGGATGACATGCTGGTAATGGTAAATAATATAGAACTCTTGGAAAGTATAAAGGCCTACTTGAATAAGTGTTTTTCAATGAAGGACCTTGGAGAAGCTGCTTACATATTAGGTATTAAGATCTATAGAGATAGATCGAAATGCCTCATTGGTCTTTCACAAAGCACATACCTTGAAAAGATATTGAAGAAGTTCAATATGGATCAGTCCAAGAAGGGGTTCTTGCCTGTGTTGCAAGGTGTGAGATTGAGTACGACTCAATGCCCGACCACGGCAAAGGATAGAGAAGAGATGAGTGTCATCCTCTATGCTTCAGCCATAGGCTCTATTATGTATGCCATGCTGTGTACCAGACCTGATGTGAACCTTGCCATAAGCTTGGTAGGGAGGTACCAAAGTGATCCCGGAGCGGAACACTGGACAGCGGTCAAGAATATCTTGAAGTACCTGAAAAGGACAAAGGACATGTTTCTCGTTTATGGAGGTGCCGAAGAGATCATCGTAAAGGGTTACATCGATGCTAGCTTCGACACAGATCCGAACGACTCCAAGTCGCAAACCGGATACGTGTATATTTTGAATGAAGGGGCAGCAAGCTGGAGCAGCAGCAAGCAAAGCGTCGTGGCGGCATCTGCATGTGAAGCGGAGTACATAGCTGCTTCGGAAGCAGCAAAGGAGGGAGTCTGGATGAAGGAGTTCATCACAGACCTAGGAGTGATTCCAAATGCGTCGGGCCCGATGAGTCTACTCTGTGACAACACTGGAGCTATTGCCCTTGTGAAGGAGCCCAGGTTTCACAAGAAGACAAGACACATCAAGCGCCGCTTCAACTCCATCCGTGATTACATTCAGGAGGGAGACATAGATATTTGTAAAGTGCATACGGATCTGAATGTCGCAGATCCGTTGACTAAACCTCTCTCACGAGCAAAACATGATCAACACCAGAATGCTATGGGTGTTCGATTCATCACAATGTAACTAGATTATTGACTCTAGTGCAAGTGGGAGACTGTTGGAAATATGCCCTAGAGGCAATAATAAAATGGTTTTTATTGTATTTCCTAGTTCATGATAATTGTCTATTATTCATGCTACAATTGTGTTAACCGGAAACAGTAATACATGTGTGAATACATAGGCCACAACATGTCCCTAGTAAGCCTCTAGTTGGCTAGCTCGTTGATCAATAGATGGTCATGGTTTCATGACCATGGACATTGGATGTCGTTGATAACGGGATCACATCATTAGGAGAATGATGTGATGGACAAGACCCAATCCTAAGCATAGCACAAGATCGTGTAGTTCGTTTTCTAAAGCTTTTCAATGTCAAGTATCGTTTCCTTAGACCATGAGATTGTGTAACTCCCGGATGCCGTAGGAATGCTTTGGGTGTGCCAAACGTCACAACGTAACTGGGTGGCTATAAAGGTACCCTACGGGTATCTCCGAAAGTGTCTGTTGGGTTGACATGAATCGAGACTGGGATTTGTCACTCCGTGTGACGGAGAGGTATCTCTGGGCCCACTGGGTAAGACATCATCATAATGAGCTCAATGTGACTAAGGAGTTAGCCACGGGATGATGTGTTACGGAACGAGTAAAGAGACTTGCCGGTAACAAGATTGAACAAGGTATAGGGATACCGATGATCGAATATCGGGCAAGTACCATAGCGATAGACAAAGGGAATTGTATACAGGATTGATTGAATCCCTGACATCGTGGTTCATCCGATGAGGTCATCGTGGAGTACGTGGGAGCCAACATGGGTATCCAGATCCCGCTGTTGGTTATTGACCGGAGAGGTGTCTCGGTCATGTCTACGTGTCTCCCGAACCCGTAGGGTCTACACACTTAAAGTTCGATGATGCTAGGGTTATAGGGAAATGGTATACGTGATTACCTAAGGTTGTTAGGAGTCCCGGATGAGATCCTGGACGTCATGAGGAGCTCCGTAATGGTCCGGAGGTAAAGATTGATATATAGGAAGTCCAGTTTTGGTCACCGGAAAGTTTTCAGGCTCATCGGTATTGTACCGGGAGTGCCGGGAGGGTGCCGGAGGACCCCCGGGAGGGGTGTGACGACCAGAGGACTACATGGGCCCTTAGAGGAGGTGTGCCAGCTCATATTGGGCCAGCCAAGACCTCCTAGAAAGGCCCATGCGTCTAGGGAGTAGATATAAGGGCATAGGAGTTTAAAAAGGAGGAGATCCACCTCCCTTGTGGGAGGTGGACTCTCCCCCTAGCTCGGCTGAACCTCTCCTCCTTGGAGGAGGGGTCAAGCCAGCCCTCCCTCTCCCTCCTCCTATATATACTTGAGGTTTTGGCCCTTTGAGAACAGATCTGAACTCTCTCTCTCTCGGCGAAGCCCTACCTCTCTTCTTCCTCCTCCGCAGCGCTTGGCGAAGCCCTGCCGGGATACCTTGCTACTCCACCACCACCACGCCGTCGTGCTGCTGCTGGAGCTCTTCCCCAAACTCAACTTCCTCCTTGCTAGATCAAGGCATCGGAGACGTCACCGGGCAGCACGTGTGTTGAACGCGGAGGTGCTGTCCGTTCGGCACTTGATCGGATCTACCGCGATCTGAATCGCTGCGAGTACGACTCCATCAACCGCGTTCTAGCAACGCTTCCGCTTAGCGATCTTCAAAGGTATGAAGATCCAATCTCTCCCTTCTCATTTGCTGGTTTCTCCATAGATAGATCTTGGTTACATGTAGTAAAATTTTGATTTACTACTACGTCTCCCAACAGGTCAACGCAGGGTATGTCTCTTCTTTTTCTTCCGGCTTACGCATAACCTTTATTTATCCTTACTCATGTTAACTATTTATTGCCTTTATTTCAGTACTCAAGGCAAACGAAGGAAAAGGGATGGGTCTACCACCGCTCCAACTGCCCAAAACCCAGACGCTGATAAGCCGAAGTCTCCATCGACTTAGGTTGAGCCTGCCAAAATCAGAGAAGAGGCGCCTGAAAAAGCTTCTCAACCATCTCATCCGGCTGATACTGACAACATCTCTCATGAGAGTCCTCTAATAGCGGACCCCAAGCTACATGGCTCTTCAAAAATCTCCAAAGATTTTGTTGACCTGGAAATGGCTATCACTGGGACGGGTTATCAATCACCTGGTTACCATGTGTTAACGAAGTACACTAGCAAAAGTGCAGCTTTTTCAATAGAGGGGTTTGAATTCGAATTTCCTGCTTTGGAAAAATGACTATGGATGATCTGCATGCTGGTTATATGACCCGCCTTACCACCAGTCGCGATATGGAGTCTAGACTTGTTGGATTGATGAAGAATAAATATGAGGTACCTTCCCTTGCTTTCTTTTACCTTATATCCCCTATGTAGACGCCAAGAGCCGGTTTAGTATTGTAAATAGTAGACCGGGTCTTCCATTGCTATGCTGATATGATGAATAAATCCAACTGTAGCCCACAAGTCCGGGTCATTATCAAAATGATGACATGGATTCTTAATAGTTAAAAAACTTTGATAGTTGTAGCCCCCCCCCAAGTGCCGTCTTAACTTTTCATAAAGATGAGCCGGAACTTTAGTAATCGAGAAGATTCGACGGGTGTAGCCTCCAAGTGCAGCCTTAACTTTTACATAAAGATAAGCCGATACTTCCTTCAAGGTGTGAAGAATAAACACATACATTAGCCCCCAAGTGTCAAATAGATTGCTTGCAATGTGCTTGATACTTGAATCATGATGATTTTAACCACTATGGTATCCACCTTTATCTTGGCGACTTAACCTGTACAAACCTTACTTGCGTAATGCAGGAAGCTTTGACCATAGCCGAGTCTGATTTGATCGGCTTAAGGGAAAACCTTACCTCTCAACAGATTGCTCGAACCGCCATAGAAGAAAAACTATGGGTTGCTGCTGAAGAGCTTGAGAAGGTCAAAAATGAATTTGCTGCCTTCAAGGAAACTTCTGATTCTGAACAAGCTGCCTTGGTGAAACGCGTCGAGAATGCTGATGAGCAGCTTAAACTTGTGTCGGAAGAATTGAATACCCTCAAACGCCACATATCCAAGATGATGGCTGCTATGTTTGGTAAGCACTTGTGAGATTTATCTTTCTTTACTATCAAGAATCCATTTATGTGGCTCATGACGTTGTTCTTTCTTACAGGCCAGAAGAGCCGCCAACTATCTTCTGACAGTGTCATGAGGTTGAACGCCATATATACCTTGACTGAGCAGCTCTATAGCAGGACACTCCGCACCATAAAGGCTATGATGTCTGATAAAGGGGTTCCGAAGCTTATGAAGGGGGTACTTGAAGTTCTATCCACTCCGCCGAAGCAGGTTGAAGAGCTAAGACGGTCATCCGCCAGGAAAGGTGCAATGGCCGCCCTAAGCCGATGCCTTGCGTTTGCTCCTGAACTGACTCCAGAAGAGATGATGGAAGGCTTTCCATCCAACAAGGCTGGCGGGTCTGAATTCACAGATGCCGATTATGCACCTGTATGAAGGCTTCCCAGGTTCTTGCGTCGACTCTGGCTGATGAGACGGACCTGACCCCTTACCAGGCGGCTTACAACACCGAAGGCAAACTGATATGGTGCCCAACCTTTGAAGCAAAGGACTTAGTGCCGGCCCGCTGTAAGCCACTCTTCGCCCCTGAAATTGACCCATCTCCACTCTTTGATGAAGCTGAATTTGAAGCTTTATCAAACTGCAACTGGGATGTGGATAATCTTCAGATCGAGGAAACCGAAGACCCGGTGCAGGATGACCCGGTAGAAGCTTAAAAAACTTCTTGCTTTCGAAGATGACTCGGCCTGAACTTAAGCCGCCAACTTTATAGTGCAAAAACTTTAAACCCTTCATCTTTTTGGGCTCCTGACCAGCCTTGTAACAGTCGTAGTAAAACTTATCTGCATCAGATATGCCATTGTGCATGTATGAATCTTGAAATATTGTTTGCGACTTGTATGCCTTATAATCTTTCTTCCATAATACTTGTTGGCGGCTCATAGTATAGGATAAACTTGCAAGACAGAATCTATTTTGTGTTGTTGTGAGGGTGGCTTGAAGAAGCACAACCCATAAATGTCTTACACCTTTCACCTCCTTGCTCTTTCGTTCGTAGTCGTGCACAACCTCGCTCTTTCTTACACAACCTTGCACTTACCCGCCATGATATGCATGCATGATGAAATGTCTAATGTACTATATGATGAATGTATGATGCTCTTTTGCATTTTTGGTTTTTGAAAACTCATTGCTTGACCCTTTTGGTGGGGACCCATTGCGTTGGATCGCTTAACCGTGTATGTGCCGTAATGAGAGTGACCGTAATTTTTTTGAACGGGTCAGGGTCTATAGAGGAAGCTTACTGTTAAGGCGCAATGGACCAGAATTTGGAGCAGGGTGAGTGCCCCCAACCCATAAGCTACTTCTCATGTGGTGTAAATCCGGTCGTTTGGAACCTTAAACAATGTAACTTTGCTCGTTTAAGAGTACGATGGTATCACTTGGTGGAGAGTGTGTAGCAGATGAGGGAGTTTGCCTCTTGCCTCTGTAAGAGGCCCTCGTAGGGGTGGGTATGATTACTCGTGGCACCCCCGACGAGGCCGCGTCTGCTTACACGCTGGTATAACTCGGCCGGGGCTGATGAAATGGAGGTAAGTTCAGAAACTTGCTACACCCCTTGTTGACCATATTAATAGAGGGAGTCCGGGTCCCCAACCCGTCTTATGGTCGAGACGGTCGAAGCTTGACCCGAAAGGTTTGAAAGCCCCCAAACGACCTAGTTGACGTGATCAACCTTTTGTGTCCATGACCCACCTTACGGTGGCTGAAGAGCCAATCAAAAGGGTTGTAGCTTAACTCGGAAGGTTGAAAGGCCCCAAAAGACCTCGTGGACAAGGTCAACTTTTGCACCATCTTGCATGCTATCATATTAGGGCCCGCCGACTTATAAGCCGCCGTCTTGTAACCCATCAACTTGCAAGCCGCCTGATGGTGCTGCAGCTTTTGGCTGAAGAGCCGATCAAAAGGGTGTGTAAGCTGAACCCGGTGGGTTGGAAGCCCCCAAGTGACCATGTAGACGTACTTATCTTTGCATAGATCTAAAACGCAAAAAAGGCAGAGGCCCCGGCTTGCAGGGATGCTAACTTTATTATTAGGAAAGGATAAATACAATGATAAGTGTATGTACAAAGAGGGGAGTCGATGACTCAAATATAGTAAGGTCATAGATGTGCGATATTCCACGGTAGGCGGGTCTCCTGCCCAGAAGTGTTTGACTCGTCTCGTATGTCGATGAGGTAGTATGACCCATTATTGAGGTTTATGCTAACCACAAAAGGCCCTTCCCAAGGAGGAGACAACTTATGTGCATCTGTTTGATCTTGAATTAAGCACAACACCAAGTCACCTTCCTGGAACATCCGGGTCTTAACCCTGCGGCTGTGATAACGACGCATGTCTTGTTGATAAATTGCCAATCGAGCCGCCGCAAGATCCCACGCTTCATCCAAAGCATCTAGTGCATCCTGTTGTGCCGTCTCATTGTCTGCTTCAACATACGCCGCCACCCGTGGCAAGTCATGACGGATGTCATTTGGCAATACGGCTTCTGAACCGTAAACCATGAAGAAAGGCGTGTATCCTGTTGATCCGTTGGGCATAGTCCCGATGCTCCAGAGAACCCATCGCAGCTCCTCCACCCAACAACCCGGCGTACGTTGTAATGGAACCATAAGCCGGGGCTTGATGCCTCTCAAAACCTCTTGATTAGCACGTTCAGCCTGGCCATTAGACTATGGGTGAGCAACATCCGACACATCAAGCCGGATGTGCTCTCTGTCGCAGAAGTCTTTCATAGCCCCCTTGGAAAGATTTGTTCCATTGTATGTGATGATGCTGTGAGGGTAACCAAAACGGTAAATCAATTTGTTGATAAACTGAACCGCTGTGGCCACATCACACTTGCTAACCATCTCAGCCTCCACCCACTTGGTGAACCTATCAACTGCCACCAGAAGATGGGTCTTCTTGTCTTGAGACCTCTTGAAAGGTCCGACCATATCAAGCCCCCAGACCGCAAACGACCAACTTATTGGAATTATCCACAACTCTTGAGCCGACACATCAGCCCGTCATCCAAATTTCTGATACCCATCATACTTATTGACCAAATTCTCAGCATCTTTATGGGCCGTCAACCTGAAGAAACCATGCCGGAAAGCCTTGGCCACCAAAGATTTTGAGCCGTCATGATGACCACAATCTCCGGCGTGTATATCGTTTAGGTCTCCCTACCCTCTTTAGGAGAGACACAACACTGTAAAACTCCAGTGACGCTACACCTATGCAACTCGCCATTAACAATTGTCATGGACTTGGAGCGCCTTACGATTTGTCTCGCCAAAGTCTCATCCTCCGGCAACTCGTCGCGAGTCTAGTATGCCAGATAAGGCAACGTCTAGTCCGGAATAGCATGTAGAGCCGCCACCAGTTGCCCCTCCGGGTCAGGCACAACTAAATCCTCCTCTGATGGCAGTTTAACGGACAGGTAATGTAACACATCCAAAAAGACATTAAGTGGCACCGGCTTGCACTGAGAACCCAGCCTTGATAATGCATCAGCCGCCTCGTTCTTGCGATGGTCAATATGATCCACTTGTTAACCTTTGAAGTGTATAGCAATGATATCCACCGCCCGATAATAAGCCGCCATGCGTGGATCCTTAGAATCCCACGTCCCTGAGACCTGCTGAGCTACCAGATCTGAGTCGCCAAGGCACTTGGCCCGACTCAAATTCATCTCCTTAGCCACATGAAGACCATGAAGTAAAGCTTCATACTCAGCTGTGTTGTTAGGGCAGGGAAACATCGGCCTTAGGACGTCACAAAATTTGTCACCTTTGGGAGAAGTCAAGAGAACTCCATCCCCCAAGCCCTTCAGCTGTCTGGACCCGTCAAAGTGAATTGTCTAGTATGTATTATTCGGCTTCTCCTCAAGCGATTGACACTCTGTCCAGTCATTTATGAAGTCCACAAACGCTTGACATTTGACGGTTGTGCGAGGCACATATTTCAGATTAAGAGGCCCAAGTTCCAGTGCCCACTAAGCAATCCTGCCTGTTGCCTCCCTGTTCTGGATTATATCACCCAACAGGGCAGAACTCACCACTGTGATCAGATGGCCAAGAAAATAATGCTTCATCTTACGATTCGCCATGCACACCCCGTATACGAGCTTCTGCCAATGTGGGTATCTCTGCTTAGACTCTATGAGGACATTACTGACATAATAAACATGCCTCTGGACTGTATACTCCTTCCCATCTTTGTTACGCTCCACAACAACCACAGCGCTGACTGCCCGATTACTAGCTGCTATGTACAACAATAGGGGCTCTTTCTCAGCCGGGGCTGCTAATACTGGCGACCCAACTAGCTGCTTCTTAAGTGTTTCGAAGGCCTCGTCTGCAGACTTACTCCAAACGAAACCGTCCGCCTTCCTCATCATCTGGTACAATGGAATGGCCTTCTCCCCGAGGCGGCTGATAAATCGACTCAACGCAGCGATACGACCCGCCAAACATTGTACATTATTGATGTTCGCCAGCTTAGACAGATACATGATGGCCGTTATCTTATCCGGGTTAGCTTCAATCCCTTGCTTTGAGACTAAGAAACCCAAAAGCTTCCCTGCAGGAACCCCAAAGACACACTTGTCCGGGTTAAGCATTATCTTGTAGACCCGTAAGTTATCAGATGTCTAATTTAGGTCGTCCAATAAAGTTTCCTTGTTCCTTGACATGATCACAACATCATCCACATAAGCATGCACATTGCAACCAATCTGCCCATGAAGACAGTTTTGCACACAACGCTGATAAGTTGCCTGTTTGCTCTTGAGCCCGAAAGGCATAGACACATAGCAGAAGACCCAAAAGGTGTGATGAATGACGTCTTCTCTTGGTCCTCCATTGCCATCTTGATCTGATGATAACCTGAATACGCATCTAGGAAACATAAACTCTCACAACCCGCCAGTGCATCAATGATTTGGTCGATACGGGGGAGAGCAAATGGGTCAAATAGACAAGTCTTATTAAGATCCCTGTAATCCACACACATACTCCATGTGTCATTCTTCTTAAGCACAAGCATGGGATTTGCTAGCCACTGTGGATGAAATACCTCCACGATGAACCCTGCTGCCAAGAGCCGGGCCACCTCCTCTCCAATCACCTTACGCCGGTCTTCATTGAAATGGCGGACGAACTGCTTGATCAGCTTATACTTGGGATCCACATTAAGGTGGCGCTCAGCGAAGTCTCTCGGTACACCCGGCGTGTTAGAAGGCTTCCATGCCAAGATGTCCCGATTCTCACGGATGAATTCGATGAGCATGCCTTCCTATTTGGGGTCTAGATTAGCCCCTATAGTGAACTACTTCTACAAGTCGCCCAGGACAAAATCCACCAGTTTAGTGTCATCCGCCGCAGACTTTTGGGGCGGCTCCGACTCTGTGCTGGGCTTCTTTAATGGTGTCATGTCCGTCGGGTCAACATTATCCTTGTAAAATTTGAGCCCTGCTTCTGCGCAACTTGATTCTGCATAAGCCGCATCTCCTTCCTCACACTCAAGAGACATCTTCCGATCACCATGCACTGTAATCGTCCCATTGAGAGCCGACATCTTGAGTTGTTTATAGACATAACAAGGCCTGGTCATGAGCTTTGTGAAAGCCGGCCAACCAAATAGAGCGTGATATGGGATTTTAATTTTCATCACTTCAAACCACAAGGTCTCCACCCTGTAATTATACTCATCTCCAAACTCTACTTCAAGGGCAATTTTACCCGCCGGGTAAGCCGACTTTCCCGGCACCACACCATGAAAAACTGTTTACAACGGCTTGAGGTCTTTGTTTGTCATCTCCATCCGTCGAAAGGTGTCATAGTACATGATGTCAATGCTACTGCCACCATCCATTAAGACCTTCGTGAACTTGTAACCTCCTACCTGGGGTGCGACCACCAATGCTAACTGTCCCGGATTATCAACTCGCGGTGGGTGATCCTCCCTACTCCATGAAATAGGGTACTCAAACCATTTAAGTATTGCGAAAGAGTCAGCATGGTCATGCTAACCGCCCTCTTGCGCACCTTCTGATCCCGCTTATCTAGGATAGTAGTAAAGACATGGTACTGCCCCCATTTAAGTGCTTTGGGTTGCTCTGATATCGGGAGTGGTTATTTTGCTGTTGATTACCCCCACCGGGTTGCTGATTATGAGAACCACCCTGGTGACCTTGGCCCTGGTAACCCGAACCTGAATTTGAACCGCCATCGCCAAAACCTGCTCCTGAGCCGCCTGACGGTCCTGAGCCGCCTGACGGTCCGTTACCATTGCGGGGTGGCGGGTTAGGATTATAATACCGAAGCTATCGCATATGGCTGCACTCTTTCCACAAGTGAGTCTCCTGCTTACCCTCCCGACTGTGCTCCTGACAAGGCCTGTTAAGCATATGCTCAAAATTCGAGGAAAACCCATTGTTATAGGACCCGTTGTTATGGTAAGGCATCCTAGCATTACCCCTTGCATGATAATTCCCAGCACTAGCATTTGCCACAAATTCTGACCCTCCTTCGAGATTCTTCCTCTTGTTTTGGTTGTTATTCCAAGACCCGTTCCACTGCTGATTCCTTCCATTGCCGTTCCTCTGACCCTGAACCGATCTTTCGTCATCGAAACCCGGATCCTTAGTAGTATCTGAGTCTACATACTTGGTGAGGGCCCTCATGAGCTCACCCATATCCTGACAAGAATGCTTAAGCCGCCCGAGCTTCTGCTTAAGAGGTGGGAAGTGACAATTCATCTCTAGGATCAACACCGCCTGTGATGCAGCGATGTTCTCAGATGAGTGGATAATTGTCGAGACCTGCCAGACCGTTTGATGAGCTGACTCTCCCTCCTGTTGCACACATTGGTCCAGATCCACAATTGTCATGGGCTGTTTGCATGTTCCACGGAAATTTTTGATAAAACGTGCCTTCATCTTGGTCCAAGAATTTATGGTATTAGGAGGTAGCCCCTTTAACCACGTACATGTTGGTCCTTCCAGCATCATGATGAAAATACTTTGCACATGCCGCTTCATTGACGTCTAACATCTCCATGGCAAGTTCATAACTCTCAACCCTAGCCTCAGGGGGAGATCCGCCGTATAATTTGGCACCTTCCGAAGCAGAAGGGGCGTCTTGAGCTGGCCTAGGGTTTGTTGGGTGACCCGCCAATTCTCCACCCTGGCGTGTTCTTTCTTCATCTCTAATACCTTGAACCTTATCCTGTTGTAGGTTGCGTCATCGTTCGCTGCTAGAAGCCGCCAACGACTCCATATGCCTGCTGTAACTATGGCTCGGGACCGGTGTAGAGTGCACCGGCTCCGGCTATAAGTAAACTTCTCTTGCTGGGCCACCACTGTCTGTAACAACTCAATGGCATTTCGTGCCTAATCTGCAAACAGAGTCCCTTCAATGAGGGGTAACGCTTTCATCCTTGCAGTTGCCGCTATCATGTTCTCCACCGGGTTGGAGTAATGGCTGGCTGGTGTCATGAAGGGTTGCGGCAGAGTTCGTACCTTGCATGGCAGGTCAACTGGCCGTGGTCCCTCAACGACCCAAGTATCCAGTGGCGGCGGGCTTGTCCCGGCTCTAGGGGTGTTGAAAAGGTTTTGGGGCCGGATCTGCAAAGGTAAGCCGACTTCGGTCCTCCTCTTGAGAACCGCCTCTGAAGCTCGTTGATCTAAATTGGATTGGAGGGCCTCTGCCTTAAGGCGTCCCAACTCAACGTTCATCTAGATATGCAACATATTGATCTCTCCCTGGATTTGGGCCATCTGCTCCTTGATCCGGATTATTTCTGTATTACATTCCACCTGATTCTCTGGTGTCACCTCAGTAGCCACCAGGGTTTTAAGCTCCTCCATTAACTCCAGCAAGACTTGAGCCGGTAGCTTGGGTAGCCTGGCCTCTGGTGCGACGGCTCCCGCTGCCTCGGAGGTGTGATGTCTACTACGCAACCTTCTCCTTGTAGACGTTGTTGGGCCTCCAAGTGTAGAGGTTTGTAGGACAGTAGCAATTTTCCCTTAAGTGGGTGACCTAAGGTTTATCAATCTGCGGGAGGCGTAGGATGAAGATGGTATCTCTCAAGCAAACCTGCAACCAAATAACAAAGAGTCTCTTGTGTCCCCAACACACCCAATACAATGGTAAGTTGTATAGGTGCACTAGTTCGGCAAAGAGATGGCGATACAAGTGCAATATGGGTAGTAGATATAGGTTTTTGTAATCTGAAAATATAAAAACAGCAAGGTAACTAATAGTAAAAGTGAGCAGGAACGGTATTGCAATGCTTGGAAACAAGGCCTAGGGTTCATACTTTCACTAGTGGAAGTTCTCTCAACAATGATAACATAATTGGATCATATAACTAGCCCTCAACGTGCAACAAAGAGTCACTCCAAAGTAACTAATAGCGGAGAACAAACGAAGAGATTATTTTCGGGTACGAAACCACCACAAAGTTATTCTTTCTGATCGATCTATTCAAGAGTCCGTAGTAAAATAACACAAAGCTATTCTTTCCGTTCAGTCTATCCTAGAGTTTGTACTAGAATAACACCTTAAGACAACCAAAACCCTAATGTCACCTAGATACTCCATTGTCATCTCAAGTATCCGTGGGCATGATTATACAATATGCATCACACAATCTCATAATCATCTATTCAACCAACACATAGAACTTCAAAGAGTGTCCCAAAGTCTTTACCAGAGAGTCAAAACGTGTGCCAACCCCCATGCATAGGTTTCCGAGGTCACGAAATCCGCAAGTTGATCACCAAAACGTACATCAAGTACTCACATGAATATCCCATTGTCACCACAGATAGACACGTGCAAGACATACATCAATTGTTCTTAAAGACTCAATCCGATAAGATAACTTCAAAGGGAAAACTCAATTCATTACAAGAAGGGAGAGGGGGAAGAACATCATAAGATCCAATTATAGTAGCAAAGCCCGTGGTACATAGAGATCAAGGCATCTCAAGAACACGAGAGAGAGAAAGAGATCAAACACATAGCTACTGGTACATACCCTTAGCCCCGAGGGTGAACTACTCCCTCCTCGTCATGGAGATCACTGGGATGATGAAGATGGCCACCAATGATGGATTCCCCTCCGGCAGGGTGCCGAAACGGGCTCTTGATTGGTTTTTGGTGGCTACAGAGGCTTGCGGTGGTGAAACTCCGATCTAGATTTATTTATGGAGGTTTCTGTATTTATAAGACCAGATGGCATCAAGAACAAGCTAGGAGGACCCACGAGGGAGTCACGAGCCTCCCAGGCGCGCCTAGGGGGGTGGGCGCGCCTCCCAGGCTCATGGCTTCCTTGAGACTCCTCTCCGATATCTTTTTCTTCTGATATTTTTGATATTTTACATAAAAAATCACGACGAAAGTTTGATTCCGTTTGGACTCCGTTTGATATTCCTATCTGAAAAAGGTCAAAAACACGGAAAAACAGGAACTGGCACTGGGCTTTAGGTCAATAGGTTAGTCCCAAAAATAATATAAAATAGCATATAAATGCATATAAAACATCCAAAGTTGATAACATAATATCATGGAACAATCAAAAATTATAGATACGTTAGAGACGTATCAAGCATCCCCAAGCTTAACTCCTACTCGTCCTTGAGTAGGGAAGTGATAAAAACAGAATTTTTGATGTGGAATGCTACCTAGCATATTTTTTCTTATAATCTTATTTATTGTGGCATGAAGGTTCAGATCCATAAGATTCAAAACAAAAGTTCAATATTGACATGAAAACAATAATACTTCAGGCATACTAGCTAAGTAATCATGAACTTTCGAAATAACATGGCTAAAGAAAGTTATCCCTACAAAATCGTGTAGTCTGGCTATGCTCCATCTTCCTCACACAATGAATCTAAATCATGAACAAGCCCGGTATTGGTCAAGCAATTGTTTTCACACTTTTACTTTTTCAAACTTTTTCAAATCTCACGCAATACATGAGCATGAGCCATGGATATAACACTATAAGTGGAATAGAATATGGTGGAGGTTGTGAGGCAAAAAGGAGGAGATGGTCACATCGACTCGGCATATCAACGGGCTATGGATATGCCCATTAATAGTTATCAATGTAAATGAGTAGGGATTGCCATGCAACGGATGCACTAGAGCTATAAGTGTATGAAAGCTCAAAAGAAACTAAGTGGATGTCATCCAACTTGCTTGCTCACGAAGACCTAGGGCAATTTGAGGAAGCCCATCATTGGAATATACAAGCCAAGTTTCATAATGAAAATTCCCACTAGTATATGAAAGTGACAATATATGAGACTCTCTATCATGAAGATCATGGTGCTACTTTGAAGCACAAGTGTGGTAAAGGATAGTAGCATTGTCCCTTCTCACTTTTTCTCTCAATTTTTTTTGTTTGGGCTCTTTGGCCTCTTTTTTTCATTTCATTTTTTCTATCCGGATTCTCATCCCAACTTGTGAGGGAATCATAGCTTCCGTCCTTTCCTCACATGGGACAGTGCTCTAGTAATGATGATCATCACACTTTTATTTACTTACAACTCGAAACTTAGAACAAAAGATATGAATCTATATGAATGCCTCCGGCAGTGTACCAGGGTGTGCAATGACTCATGAGTGACATGTATGAAAGATATGAATGGTGGCTTTGCCACAAGTACAATGTCAACTACATGATCATGCAAAGCAATATGACAATAATGGTGTGTGTCATAATAAACGGAACGGTGGAAGTTGCATGGAAATATATCTCAGAATGGCTATGGAAATGCCATGATGGGTAGGTATGGTGTCTGATTTGAGGAAGGATATATGGTGGGTGTGTGCACCGGCGAAAGTTGCGCGGTACTAGAGAGGCTAGCAATGGTGGAAGGGTGAGAGTGTGTATAATCCATGGACTCAACATTAGTCATAAAGAACTCACATAGTTATTGCAAAAGTTTTATTAGTTATCGAAACTAAGTGTTAGACGCATGCTCCTAGGGGAAGGGTTGGTAGGAGTTAACCATCGCCCGATCCCGACCGCCACACAAAGGATGACACTCAATAAAGACATCATGCTCCGACTTCCTAACATAGCGGTTCACCATACGTGCATGCTACGGGAATCACAAACTCTAACACAAGTATTTCTAACAATCAATAATTACTCACTAGCATGACTCTAATATCACCATCCTTATATCTCAAAACTATGTGCAAGGAATCAAACTTCTCATAGTATTCGATGCAATCTATATGAAAGTTTTTATTATATCCCTCTTGGATGCCCATCATATTAGGACTAGATTCATAACCTAAGCAAATTACCATGCTTTTTAAGACTCTCGAAATAATATAAGTGAAGCATGAGAGTTCAACTATTTCTATAAAGTAAAGTCATCGCAATGCTCTACAAAGACATAAGTGAAGCGCTAGAGCAAAAGAAAAACTACTCCAAAAGATATAAGTGAAGATCAATGAGTAGTTGAATAATTATTTGGCTATGTTAAGACTCTCCCATCTAACAATTTCAGATCCTAAGTACCTTATTCAAACAAAATAAAATGACACTCCGAGTATAGCACGAATCATGTGAAGAAGCAAAAACTTAGGTTCAACCGATACTAACCGATAATTGTTGAAGAAGAAAGGTGGGATGCCAACCGGGGAATCCCCAAGCTTAGATGCTTGAGACTTATTTAAATATGGATTGGGGTGCCTTGGGAATCCCCAAGCTTGAGCTTTTGTGTCTCCTTAATTCCTCCCATATGGTGGTTTCCAAAATCTTAAAAACTTCATCCACACAAAACTTAACAAGAACCCGCGAGATAGGTTAGTATAAATCAATGCAAAACTATATCATCCTATACTGTAGAAAATCACTAAGATTATTATTTGACATTGCACACTAAATGCCTCTGCATATTTAAAACTCCCATCATCAAATGGAATCATTAAACAAGCAAACATATGCGAACAATGCAAACATAACAACAATCTTCCTAAACAGAACAGTCTGTAAAGAATGCAGCAAGATCCATACTTAATTAACTCCAAAAAATCTGAAAAAAAATTCCACTCTGTAGGGAATTTATAATATCATACTGTGTCGAAATTTCAAGTTATTCTGACATACAGAAAATTCCAAGGTATTTTTGCACTCTAAGCAAATTTTCTGTTTTGGAACAACAACTCCTATACTTGCAAATTAAGCATGGTAAAGGCTATCCTTGACATTTTTATCGAACTAAATGATGAAAAATATTAACATTAATATAAATAACATAAATTAAGTGCTAATAAAAGAAAATGACGCTCCAAGCAAAACACATATCATGTGGTGAATAAAAATATAGCCCCGAGTAAAGTTACCGATGGATTGAAGACGAAAGAGGGGATGCCTTCCCGGGGCATCCCCAAGCTTAGGCTCTTTGGTGTCCATGAATATGGATTGGTATGCCTTGTTAATCCCCAAGGTTAGGCTCTTTCCACTCCTTGTTCCATTGTCCATCCGAACTTTACCCAAAACTTGAAAACTTCACAACACAAAACTTAACGGAACTTCGTGAGATGGGTTAGTATATTAAAGACAAATCATTCATTTTGGTACTGTCAAGAGAAGATTCATAAATGTTCCCACACAATTCCTACTGTATATTATCATGTGCACAATTTATATCACTTAGTATAATCTATGGAAACACTAAAACAAGCAAACTATGCATTGAAAACAGAATCCGTGAAGAACTGAACCGCCTGTAATGATCTGAATGATAACCACACTTCTGCACCTCCAAAAATTCTGAAACAATTATGACATTTTAATAAATTTGTATATCAATCAGAAGAAAAAATAATCAACCTAAATCACTCTCTGGATAGGAACTAAAAATAATTTCGTGAGCGCAAAGTTTCTGTCTTTTTCAGCATGATCAAACAACTATCACCCAAATTAATCATAAAGGCTTCACTTGGCACTTTATTGAAATAAAAGCTATAAAACATGATTAATACATAAGCTTAATCATGTGAACGCACAAAAACAGTAAGGATACATATTGGGTTGTCTCCCAACAAGCACTTTTCTTTAATGCCTTTCAAGCTAGGCATGATGATTTCAATGATGCTCACATGCAAGATAAGAATTGAAACATAACGGGAGCATCATGAGGCATATGACAAGCACATTTAATTCTAACCCACTTCCTATGCATAGGGATTTTGTGAACAAACAACTTATTGGAGCAAGAATCATCTAGCATAAGAAGGCAAAGCAAGCATAGCTTCAAAAATTTCAACACATAGAGAGGAAACTTGACATTATTGCAATATGTAGAAGCACATGATCCTCTCTCATAATAATTTTCAGTAGCATCATGAATTAATTCAAAAATATAACCAGCACCTAAAGCATTCTTTTCATGATCTACAAGCATAGAAATTTTACTACTCTCCACATAAGCAAATTTATTCTCATAATTAATAGTGGGAGTATCATAAAAGACTTGAGCACTACAAATTGTTTCCACATTAAAAGAGTGATGTTTAGCAAAAGGGTACTCATAATTGTGACAAGTTTTATCATCATTCTTCTTTATAGCAGAAGTATCTTCACCATAATCATCATAGATAGGAGGTATGCTATAATCATAGTAAATTTGATCACTCAAAGTGGGGGGACTAAAAGGATCATCTTCATTTAACGTAGCATCCCCAAGCTTGGGACAAACATCAAGTGTAGCAAATATATTCTCAAACATGTCATTCTTGTCATTAATAGTATGAATAGCACCAATAGTATAGCAATTGTTATCATCCTCCACATTTATTTTTGATTCATTCTCATGAGTCATATCAATAATAGGAGCAACATTATTTGGGAGAGATACCTCTTTACCTTTACTGTTTCTTCTTTTCTTCTTCTTCACCCCATCATGTGAAGGTTTACTTAATTTTTCCAAGCTTCTTTTTGGAGAGGTTAGTTGAATAGAAAACTCCTCCTCATTACCTGATTCATTATAAGAAATAATAGGAGGGTATTGGGAAACCTCTTCCCCTTCGTTAGTAATATCTTTATCTTCCATTTGTTTTCTTGCCTTTAAGTAATTGGCGATATAAGGATTCTCAATGCAATTTACTGCACAATATAAATAAATTTCTTCTAGATCATAATCAAGCATATTCATGACAACCCAATCTGGGAGGCTCTTAGTTATACATTTCATTTCTTCATATCTTAGAAGCAAACTAAGTTCATTATGACGTGCAAGGGAAATCAAGTAATGACAATTTTTGGACATGATTTGATCATGAAACAATTTGCATTGGAGATTTAAATGACCATGTTCATTGAAAAATTCACAAGGACATCTATCAATATTAAATATTTCAGCACAATCATCTAGCCTCACATGCAATGACTTAGTTTCTAAATACTTATGTGTCTTACAAAATCTATCTTCCCTTTTTGGTATATATTTGCAAACTCTATGTATTCCACAGAAATAAACATGCTTATAGGAAATATTTTCGTCATGAATAGTGTAATCACAATTAGCATCATGGGTATTCAAAGTATTCATACTAACAACATTGCAATCATGCTCATCATTCACATATTTTATGCCAAGCATACTATGTAATTCTTCTTCTAGCATTTGAGCACAATTTTCTTTTCCATCATTTTCACGAAAGACATTAAAAAGATGAAGCATATGAGGTAACCTTAATTCCATTTTTGTTTTCTTTTAATAAACTAAACTAGTGATAAAACAAGAAACTAAAAGGTTTGATTGCAGGATCTAAAGATATACCTTCAAGCGCTAACCTCCCCGGCAACGGTGCCAGAAAAGAGCTTGATGTCTACTACGCAACCTTCTCCTTGTAGACGTTGTTGGGCCTCCAAGTGTAGAGTTTTGTAGGACAGTAGCAATTTTCTCTAAAGTGGGTGTCCTAAGGTTTATCAATCCGCGGGAGGCATAGGATGAAGATGGTATCTCTCAAGCAACCCTGCAACCAAATAACAAAGAGTCTCTTGTGTCACCAACACACCCAATACAATGGTAAGTTGTATAGGTGCACTAGTTCGGCGAAGAGATGGTGATACAAGTGCAATATGGATAGTAGATATAGGTTTTTGTAATCTGAAAATATAAAAACAGCAAGGTAACTAATAGTAAAAGTGAGCACGAACGGTATTGCAATGCTTGGAAACAAGGCCTAGGGTTCATACTTTCACTAGTGGAAGTTCTCTCAACAATGATAACATAATTAGATCATATAACTAGCCCTCAACATGCAACAAAGAGTCACTCCAAAGTAACTAATAGCAGAGAACAAACTAAGAGATTGTTGTCAGGTACGAAACCACCACAAAGTTATTCTTTCTGATCGATCTATTCAAGAGTCCGTAGTAAAATAACACGAAGCTATTCTTTCCGTTCAATCTATCCTAGAGTTCGTACTAGAATAACACCTTAAGACACACATCAACGAAAACCCTAATGTCACCTAGATACTCCATTGTCACCTGAAGTATCCATGGGCATGATTATACAATATGCACCACACAATCTCAGAATCGTCTATTCAACCAACACATAGAACTTCAAAGAGTGTCCCAAAGTTTCTACCAGAGAGTCAAAACGTGTGCCAACCCCTATGCATAGGTTCCCGAGGTCACGAAACCAGCAAGTTGACACCAAAACATCCATCAAGTACTCACATGAATATCCCATTGTCACCACAGATAGACACGTGCAAGAAATACATCAAGTGTTCTTAAAGACTCAATCTGATATGATAACTTCAAAGGGAAAACTCATTTCATTAAAAGAAGGGAGAGGGGGAAGAACATCATAAGATCCAACTATAGTAGCAAAGCCCACGGTACATAGAGATCAAAACATCTCAGGAACACGAGAGAGAGAGAGATCAAAAACATAGCTACTGGTATATACCCTCATCCCCGAGGGTGAACTACTCCCTCCTCGTCTTGGAAATCGCCGGGATGATGAAGATGGCCACCAAAGATGGATTCCCCCTCCGGCAGGGTGCCGGAACTGGCTCCCGATTGGTTTTTGGTGGCTACAGAGGCTTGCGGCGGCGGAACTCCGATCTAGGTTTATTTCTGGAGGTTTCTGTATTTATAAGACCAGATGGCGTTGAGAACAAGTCAGGAGGACCCACGAGGGAGTCACGAGCCTCCCAGGCGCGCCCAGGGGGTTGGGCGTGCCTCCTAGGCTCATGGCTTCCTCGGGACTCCTCTCCGATATCATTTTCTTCTGGTATTTTTGATATTTTCCATAAAAAATCACGGCGAAAGTTTTATTCCGTTTGGACTCCATTTGATATTCCTATCTGAAAAAGGTCAAAAACACGGAAAAAACAGGAACTGGCACTGGGCTTTAGGTCAATAGGTTAGTCCAAAAAATAATATAGAATAGCATATAAATGAATATAAAACATCCAAAGTTGATAACATAATAGCATGGAACAACCAAAAATTATAGATACGTTGGAGACGTATGAAGGTGTTGCCGTTAAGATCTGGCGTCGGTCCTACCATGAATATAGTGACTTGACTGGGCGTCATCATAGAGTTGGTAGACCGACTCCCCATCTCTGGCTGAAGATCCTTGGTCAGAGTAAACCATACTTTCTCCTTCTGACACGGAATCCTCCACGCCTTGAGTGAAGCTGATGAAGACGCTCATCTGCCTAAATTGAACACGGGTGGGGTGCATGCGCTGGGCCAGCTCGATGATGTTGGTGCAGATGTCTGGCCCTGTCTTTGCTCCATCGATCTTTCTGATGAACACATTGATTCCACCAAAGGGGACCCAGACTCCATACTCGACTGAGTCGGCCTCAGGACCCCATACAGCATCATCAATCCAAAGCTTGCCACGACGACTCTTGGTCATCATGCCCATGATGTACCCCTCAATCCCTGGGAGGGAGCCCTTCGAGAACTCCACACCACCAAGCTCTTGCCCCACGGTGGGCTCCAACTGTCGTTGTTTTGTCACGGAAGATATCCGGGTTAGCAGACTTAAGTTTGAGGCCATTGCAAGGTGATGAGATCGAAGGGGTTGGTTGGGATCGAGAGACACGAGGTGATTTACCCAGGTTCGACCCCTTGTAAGATGTAAAAGCCTACGTCCTGCTTTGTGTCTAATTGACTGAAGATCGATTACAAGAAGGCGAGTTCCGCTTGACCTAGCTATCGATCAAGTATTTCGTGTCTAAGCTGCCGCAGGGAATCACCTTTATATAGCTTAGGTTGAGGCCCTGGGCTTACAAGAGTGCTGATCTGACTCACACAAGGTTACCCAGATTATCCTTGCATCTTTCCTTATCCTGTAAGTCGCCTTGCTTTCCTAGACTAACCCGGCTCAACCGCCTAAGACTTCCGTTGTCTTCTGTTTCTGGGCCTTCGTCTTGATCCATCTAGCAAGTCGCCACTCAGCCCGGCCTTTGTCTTTTGGCCCGTTTAAACATGAGCCGCCAGGTATGACCCGGCCCCTCCTGGGCGGGTCTTACCGTGGGGTTATATCCCCAACAAGTTTTGTAGTGATTGTAATAGTAACAACAGAAAAGTAACTTGGCAAAGATCAATATGCGGAAAGCTCGCAGGCAATGGATCAACGATGGATAATTATGTCGGATGGCATTCATCATGCAATAGTTATAACATAGGGTGACACAGAACTAGCTCCAATTCATCAATGTAATGTAGGCATGTATTCCATATATTGTCATACGCGCTTATGGAAAAGAACTTGCATGACATCTTTTGTCCTACCCTCCGATGGCAGCGAGGTCCTAATGGAAACTAAGGGATATTAAGGCCTCCTTTTAATAGAGAACCGGAACAAAGCATTAGCACTTAGTGAATACATGAACTCCTCAAACTATGGTAATCACCGGAAAGAATCCCTGTTATTGTCACCCTAGGGGATGCGGATCATAACTCGTAATAGGTGTCTACAACTTGCACGATAGGATCAAGAACACACATATATTCATGAAAACATAATAGGTTAAGATCTGAAATCATGGCACTCGGGACCTAGTGACAAGCATTAAGCATAACAGAGTCATAGCAACATCAAGCTTACCACATAATGGATACTAGGGATCAATCCCTAACAGAACTAACTCAATTACATGATAAATCTCATCCAACCCATCACCGTCCAGCAAGCCTATGATGACATTACTCACGAACGACAGAGAACATCATGGAATTGGGGATGAAGGATGGTTGGTCATGACAATGGCATCGATTTCCCCTCTCCGAAGCCCAAAACAGGAGGTGGCGGCGGCTCCGTATCGTAAAACGCGATGAACTCTTCCCTCTGATATTTTTTCTCCGGACATGTGAATATATAGGACTTGAATTAGGGTCGCGAGAGCCACATGGGGCCCACTAGCTAGCGAGCCGCGGCCAAGGGGCTTGTGGTCCACTGGCAGATTCCCTCGAGTTGATTCTTTCGCCAATATTTTTTATTAGTTCCAAAATTGATCTTCGTAAATTTTCAGGTCAATCCAAGAACTTTTATTTCTACACAAAAATAACACCAAGGTAGTTGTGCTGAAAACAACGTCTGTCCGGGTTAGTTTCATTCAAATCATGCAAATTAGAGTCCAAAACAAGGGCAAAAGAGTTTGGAAAAGTAGATATGATGGAGATGTATCAACTCCCCCAAGCATAACCCATTGCTTGTCCTCAAGCAATTCAGTTGATAAACTGAAAGTGATAAAGGAAAACTTTTACAAGCTCTGTTTGATCTTGTTGTTGTAAATATGTCTAACGCATGTTTAGATTTTCAGTAGCAATTATAAACTAAACACGTTCACAATAATACTTAGGTCTCACATTTACTCATACTAATGGCATAATCAACTAGCGAGCAATAATAACAACTCTCGGATGACAACACTTTCATCAAAACAATCATGATGCCATATGACATAATGGTATCTCGCTAGCCCTTTCTGAGACCGCAAACCATAAATGTAGAGCACCTCTGACTAACAAGGACCGACTGAACAGTGTAATTCATGGTAAAACAGATCCAGTCATACTCATACTCAACATTTATTAATAGCAAAACATATGAATGACTGTGGTGCTCTCTAAATGGTGCTTTTTAACAAGAAGAGTGTGATGACTCAGCAATAAAGTAAATAGATTGTCCCTTTTTTTGACAAGTCAAAACAGCAAGAGAGGCTCCTACTGTTATCTATTAGAAAATACAAATATAGTTACACAGAGTTATCTACATAGCCATTTTGTCTAGAGAGAGGGGTCTACCTAGTGTGCTTATTGCTTACAAGTTATAAGATAGAGTGAAAGTGTCTAGAGATTCAGCCAATTGAGGAGTCACCCTATATTTGAATATACTTATGTCCTTCTTGAGGGCTACTTTCCAGTCTTGTAGTGAGGTGTTCTTCCCATCGAAGCAGCATCTATTCCGTTGTTTCCAGATATTGCAAGCAGCCAGGACAACCACCTCTCTAACCATTTGGTGTGGCCAAGAGTTAGCCACCAAGGTTATCATTTCTTGTGTTGGCAGAGTTGTGTCCCAAGCAATGACGATCGACTGCTAGCATGTTGTACTGAAGTGGCACTCAAAGAATAGATGTTTATTGGTTTCAAGAGGCTCATTCTCACACATGACACAAGAGTGATCATTTCCAATGTTGAAGTGACGTCTGCACAACAAGTCTCTTGTGTTTAGTTTTTCCATATGCATCAACCACGCAAAAACCTTGTGCTGCATGATACATTTGGTCTTCCATATACTCGTGATATATTGAGGTGGCTGCAACTCTCTGAAGTAGAATTTGTAGAACTTGCTTGGCTTATATTTCAATTCACCCCAACAAGTGACCCGTTCATCAGTCGAAAGAGGCTCAAGGGAAATCACATCAGTTTCCTCGCATAATATTTGGAATACATTCATGGCCTCCGCAGAGAGGGGTAGGTAAAAGTTTTCATTGAGTCCTCTGTGGCTGCGCCGGTGAAATATCTTCATTTTTTGCAACGGAGAACAAGCGTGGCAATGTGACCCTTAATTCCTGATCATCGGTCCAAATATCTTTCGAAAGTAGAATACTATCCCCCGCTCTAGGGATAGGCACCATTGTCCCTCTGAAAATGTCCATAAGAGAGAAGATATCCTTCCACCAGAATGATCCACAATTCGGCATGACCTGTGGTGGCGTGTCATCATAAAGTTTGTCCCAAATGAGCATCACCCAAGGCACATCATATTTGCTCATGAATTTGTGCAGAAACTTCAGTAGCAGGGCTTGATTATGAATCTTGAGGTTGATCACTCCCAATCCACCTTTGTTTTTTGGTCGGCAGATTAGGTCCCATGCAGCCAATGAGTGAGTCCTGGCATCCCTGTCAAGCACCTTTCTCCATACACAATGCCTGCGTGCTGTGTCAAACAACTCTAGAATTTTGTCTGGTATTTTCAGCACACCCACTACAAACGACAGAATAGATGTGAGGGCCGAATTGACATATTGGATCCTTCCACCGTAAGTCATCCAAATAGTTGAAGCCGTCAATTTTTCTTCAATTCTATCAACTAGCGACACTCTTGTACAGTAGGCTTTGTTGTCCCCATTGGTAATACCAGGTATGTAAAAGGCATACTCCCTATCTGGTAACCCAAGGCGTCAGCCAGTTCCAGAGCTAGTTGTTGATCTATGTTGATTGGCATCAATTGGGATTTTGAGTAGTTACTCTTCAGCCCTGTTGCTCTTGCATAACTATCTAGTATTATTTTGGTTATCAATAGTTGATCATGTTCTGCAGGTAGGATCAAAATAGCGTCATCTGCGTATTGTATCACTGGATAGTCTTCCGAAAGCGTCTGTTCAATTGGGAGCGTCAGATTTCCTTCTCTCCAAGCTTTGTTAATCATAGATTGTAGCATGTGTGCCGCTAGGACAAACAACAATGGGGAGGCCGGGTCTCATTGTTTAACTCCATGTTTGCATCTGAATTCAGTACCTGGTATACCATTAAGTAACACCAAAGATTTTGCCGAGCTTAGGATACTTTTCAAATACTATTTAAGAGTGATATGGTCCAAAAATCATTCACATTTTCAGGTGTATTTTTCTTGGGTATCAAAGTGATCTCGGAGTTTTTGAGGCATTTCAAATCTATCCTGCCATGCCAGAAATCATTGCATAAGTTGTGGAAATCTGGTGCTATAATATGCCAGCAAATAGATAGTCCCTTCGCAGAGGGAAGCATTGATTTGCAGAGGTGTCAGAGCTCAAGGTTTTAAAAATAGGATGATAATAATTTTTGGTGGTGTGCTTTCATTGTCATTATAACGACCAACAGATCTCAATATCTTCCATATGTGATGAACTATAGGCGGTTCCCAAGCAGAATGGTAAAGTTTTACTCCCCCTCCCCCAAATCAATCACACTCTACGACACGTCGAATCCAAGGGTATCGTCCATACAAACACAGTCCTGGGGGAGTTTTGTTTCATTATATTTTGATTTGACTTTGAGCATGGGAGTGGGCATCCCAAATACTAGCCACTTTCTCATGCATGATAGTGAATAAACACATATCGTGAGAGTAACCCACCTAGCATGGAAGATACTGACATCCCCAAGTTGCTACAAGAATGATTTGGGAACACAATAAATAGAATATTTATTTGAAAGTTTAGAGTTTAGCACATGCAAATTTACTTGGAACGACAGATAAATACTGCATATAGGTAGGTATGGTGGACTCTGATGAAACAACTTTGGGTTTAAAAGAAGTGGATGCACAAGCAGTATTCTCGCTTAGTACAAGTGAAGACTAGCAAAAGACTGGGGAGCGACTAACTAGAGAGCGAGAACAGTCATCAACATGCTTTGGGATGAATAAACATTGAAGACAAGCATGAGTAGGATATAAATCACCATGAATATAAATATCGTGGAGGCTATGTTGCTTTTGTTTCAACTACATGCTTGAAAATGTGCCAAGTCAAGCCACTTGAATCATTCAGAGGAGAATACCATCCTATCATACTACATCACAACCATTTTAATATGCATGTTGGCACTCAAGACAAACCATTATCCACCCTTTGCTAATCAAACAGGGCATTGCAAATATGTTTTACTCATAATGA